>LPNX011073397.1:59125-137161 GCA_001517045.1 Pseudotsuga menziesii | reverse complement strand
TGCTTTCCTATGTGCCTTAAAACACTGAAAAAGCAGGCAATAAAGCAGAAAAAGCAGAAGGGCACCTAAGAGGCCAGGAATAAAGCAGATTTGATTCCCAAGGATTTCCCAAGCACTACATGAGCCAAATATGGCAAGTTTGACCTCTATGGATAGGCAATTAACAACTTGCACAAGGTGGGACACATGAACTAGGCAAATAAGACAGAAATAATGAAATTAATGTCTACGTGGGTAAACTATGGGTTGATTATTCTAACAATATATTTGACTTGGAACTTACCTGATTGATTTGAAGTACATATAAAATATATCATTATGAGAACCATTAATATATATAAACCATGCACAAGAGTAAAATACAAAAAATATAAAAATGAAATTAGGAAACATAATACGACAAATGAGATGCCACAACTACATTAGAAATAAAATAGTTGTAGACACAAAGTACCTAGAATAATCATCGACAACATTATGTCCTCCCTGTTTATTGACAACCATGGAGGAATGTTATTGTTGATAACAAAAATAGGCCACACCATGTAAATGGATTTCATTTGTGAAAATATATTAACACCATCTGTTGCTAAATAAATCCTAAGATTACGTGGTTCTTTTTTAAAGTGAGGCCACTTTTCCTCCATATCTCTAAAAGAAGAACCATCTACAGGCATTGAAATAACATCGTCTTGACTTCTGTTCCTGGCATGGTAATCCATAAATTGCGCTATGTTTTTGCACCTGAACAGTCGCTGCAAATGTGGAATGATGGGAATATAATGAAGAACCTTGTGAGGCACCTTTTTTGTTACTTGATCTGTTTGATATCCAACTTTTATGACATTATGAACATTTTGTTGCAAATTCATGCTGATTATAATATAAAACATGGTCATCGGGACATGCATGAATTGCTTTTAATGCATTCCAATCGCTTTCATGATGGAATATAAATATCGATATGTGCGAGGTAAAATATTTGATGGTGGTAATGAAAATTCAGCTAATAAGCTACATAAAATAAAAATTATAGTTAATGTAATAAATAAATAATATTAATGAAACACACTTCATCCATATGATGATTAATAATGAATTAACAAAACAATTATTATAGGAATACAAATAAACTTTATCATGATCCTATGTATGTGATGGATTATTTTACATACCTTAGCATCCGTGTGATTGATATGTTGAAGGACCATTCATAACCTTCAAGTTTATTATCAACAATAAAGTAGAGAGAATATTTGTTTTGGAGCTTTCATAAATGGGTTCATATGCCTTATTGAGAAGAGGTATATTATTTTCATTATCAAAGTCATCACTACTTTCATTATCATCATCATCGTCATCATCCATTCTAGCATTAAATGAGTCATGGATCAATTTATTTGTACCATCATCTTAAACTACATTATCAGTATGATCATCTTGTTCAATATGATCATTCACTTGTTCTCCAATAAACATGGATGCTCCATGATCATAATCTAGAACTTGTTCTGAAAGCACTTCCTCTGGACAATATGTCATAGGGTGTCTTTCATTTATAAATACATGGAAACATCAATAGATATGCATTAATATAGGAAATATTAAAATAATACATACATTTACCAAAGCAAAGAATATAAAAAACTTTACAATGGTAAACCTACAAATGGACGATATTCATTCCCCCCTGAGCATGTCCATGTTCCCTACAATGTTTTGTGGATGCTGAGATCAATATTCTTCTCCTCTTAAATCCCCTGCATGACTAGATGGACAATAAAAATTTCCATCACCCCTTCATTTCGCTGCATCCCTTATTCTAGAAAGCAATTGTCGATTGTTTTCGTTTGGATCAAGAATATTTCTATTTGACATTTTGTCACAAAATTCATGAATGAATACTATCGAAAATCTTAAAAAATCAAGTTCCATGCATCACAATTTTCTCAAACGAAGGTTTGTCGAAGAATATAAAAAAATTCGCAAACTGTCTGTTTGTAAAATCTTTAAATCATTAAATCGGTCTCATAAGGCCTAGTTCAATCCCATATGCCTCTTTACTTGTTATGGTAAATAAAAAGGATGTAAATTTGAGGATGTGCATTGATTTTAGAGATTTGAATAAGAATATAGTGAAGAATACATATCCCATCCCAAGTATTGTTGAGCTTAGGGATGAGCTCCATGGAGCCAATTTCTTCTCAAAGATTCGCCTTAGATTTAGTTCTCATCAAATTCGAATGAAGGAAGAAGACATGCCAATGTCTGATTCCAGATGCCACTATGGTCACTTTGAGTTTGTTTCCATGCCCTTTGTCTTGACGAATTCTCCCGGCACATTCTAATCATGCATGAACACTATCTTCCACAAGAAACTTCGTAAATGTACTAGTTTTATTTGATGACATTCTTATTTATAGTAAAGCATGGAAGTAACACTTGCATCATATAGAAGTGGTATTAAAAATTAGGAATAATCAATATGTGTTTGCTAAGTTGTCAAAATGTGAGTTAGATTTGACAAAAACATTTGTATATTGGACACATCATTGGTCAATATGGTGTGAAGGTGGATATGGAAAAAATAAAATCCATTATAGAATGGCCTTGTCCTAAAATATCACCGAATTGAGAGGATTAATTAGAATTTGTACCTACTATAGAAAGTTTGTGAAGAGGTTCTCCCAACTCACTTCACCTCTCACTAATTTGAAAAAGAAATATGTTTTTGAATGGCATGAAGAGGCTGAAAAATATTTCCAAAGAATGAAGTAGGTAATAAGCAATTGTCCTATTCTATCCTTGCCTGATTTTTCTAAACGATTTGTCTTAGAATGCGGTGCATCAAGAGAAGGCATTGGAGAAGTCATAAAGAAAGGAAAAAACCCTATAGTTTTCGAGAGTAGTGAGCTATCCAACTATATTTTTGTCGAGAGAATGCATGGTTATACCTTGGGATATTTCAAAAAAACTGAAAAAAATATTTATTATAGTCTTGAGTAATTTGGTTTTTCATTGAAAATATGAGAATATGCATATGTTATATCTTGGGATAATGAAACATATTTATGATATAGATGTAATTAATTTAATTTTCACCAAGATAATGAGAATGCATATTCTATACATTCAATAAAGTTGTAAGTATGGTTATTACATAGCTTGGTTATGCATTTGGGATTGTTAAGGTAGTGAAATACATTTATGATACATATTTAATTTGAATAATGGTATATAGTTAATGTATTAATGGAAAATATTCATGATATATAAATAAGTAATGTAATTTTGACCCAGAGAATGAGAATGCATATGATATACATTTAATAAATTTGTAAGTATGGTTAATATACAATAGGTTATACATTGATATTCTTGAGGTAATGGAATACATTTATGATACATATTTAATTTAAATAATGAATTAGATTATTGATGTATTATATCATTGATATAAATCGATAAGTTATATTATTAAGTAGTCAAGTTAAGTTAAATTGTTAAGTAGTGAGATAATGAAAAATATTTATGATATATATTTAGGTTAACTAATAAATTATGTTAAAGAGTGGAGCTAGTTGTTAAGTTAGATTGTTAAGTAGTTGACATGATACATATTTACTTTAAATAAAAATTTATGTCAAATAGTAGAGATAATTCGTAAGTTAGATTCTTTTTTTTGTAATTTTCATAACTATTCTATAAATATACTATGAGAGTACAAACAAATATGTATTTTGTATAGCTAGGAGGATGAAAATCCTTTCTAAACTAAGAAAAAATCATAAAGAGAGCATATGTCATCCTGTGATGGGAAACCCAACTTAATTTTATAGCCAAGCGGGTATTCCCAACATTGGGAAACCAGACCATTGTTCATAGATACATGTAAACCAAAAAAATGAATAAACATGATTTTTGTGTCATGTCCCCATCCCAATGAGACCACTAGTTAACAATGTTGCACTAACCTACTAGTTCCCTATGTTGGGGGTGGAAGCATTAAATATTGTAATAAGAAATCTATGGGACCAAACATAACCTTATTTTACAATATACACATTAAATTGGGTCATATAAATAATAACTATGGAGAAAATAAAGTGGCATTGCTTCATGAACACACTTGGATATTCATGGAGACCTTGAGTGGCTAGATTCCTCCTTACAATTGTCATGACCTAACCCCAAATTCAAAATTATGAGGAATGGAACATTATTGGAAGGTGAATAGGTGTCAATTAACATGTCATGAGCCCAATAATTTGAATGGGTGAAGAGAAATAACTCCCCGTGGAAGAGGAAGAGACTAGGAAGAAACTATGTGCCTCTTGGAGATAGATTCACTGTGTTTTATGAAAACAATGATGGAATATTCTATGAAAACATCATACCTCATTGCATACCTGTGACAATATTACATGACAGGGATAAAAATAGCCACCAAGAGGGGTAATTTGGATTTTTTTGGCATCAATTTGAATTTGGAGGAAGATTGATGGATGAGGAGAAGGACAAGTGTCATAGGGGTAACTAAACATCAATGATGAGTTGGAGGAATCCTGTGAGAGGGAATTTCTACCTTATAGGACCTTGTGAGAGTTATACAAATATTTCAGGAGGAATGAGAATGAAATTTTCTCGTTTTATTTTTTTCCTTTGGAATTTTGGAAAGCACTAGCTTGTCCATTTGCATGGTGAGTGCTCACTCTTCCTTCTAGTGAGCCAATTTGAAGGGAGTTAGATTATCCTCCAAATTGGGATGTTGGAGAGGAAACCATGTAATATAATTTGTATATTAATTAATTTTTTTATTTTATACATTAGGCTGATATATTTTGATATCTACCTCTTTCCCCATTTCCCTCATTCCCTACCTCTTAATTCCCATGTTTCCATATAATGGCACACTAGTGTGAATGATGCTTGCGCTTTGCAGAGTTTAATTGATTCAAAATAATGGGATGATGATTTTTGTATATTTAATATGTTTTTAATACTCTCTATAAGTCTAATTATCATAAATACATATGCAAAATTTTCCACATTTCCAAGCTATTGTTTGACTAGTTTCCATGTATTGGTTTCCATTTCAAAGGAGTTGTGTATCTGATTTGTATTGAGGGGTTGATCTGATGTTTAATTATGTTGAGTAGGAATTATTTTTATTCTCTATAATACTCATTCTCTATTATGAAGCATTTCATGTTCATTTTGTGATTTGAATTTAAGCTATCACTGTCATTTCCCGTAAGAAATAACATTGAAAATATGCATTCGAATATAAATATTTATAACTATATTTGCAGAACCTTTTTACACACATAATGACATTAAATGAATTATAATATATGTCACCATACTCTATTTTTCAATTTTATAGGGTCATACATGAGCTGCAAAGCCATTTATGCTCACACCCTAGGGGGGATTTAATCACAATTTACTAGTAATTTTTCCATTTTTTCCAATGACCAAAAATTGAGCTGAAGATGTGTATAAACTGTTATAAAGTGACCTGATAATCCATTTATTTGTCCTAATAATATACGTATCAGTCTCTACCAAATTCGATACCCTCTTGTGCCATTACAAGCCCCTAGTCAAGACTAGTCAATACAATTTTGCCCCAAATTGTGCCTTTGTTTGGGATTTCCATCATGGATTGTTGTAGTGGTATCAGAGCATGATATTAGAATATATTGGATTTTTCTATTCATTTTTTATAATTATGGTATTTTCCCATTAGAAACTGAGACTGAAGACATTAATAGTGGAAAAGAAGGAGTTGGAGAAGTTAGTTCTTTGTACAAGGATATTAAGAAAAAAACTAGGATTCAGAGATATGGATGATAAGGGGATAATTAGGACCATAAAAATTCATGAATACAACTCTTTAAAATATGACCAAACATTTTATGCAAGGGTTTGAATTGTTTTATAGCCAACTTGGGGGAAATTCAACACTCGGTAGTAGTAATAGTACACCTCATGATGAAAAGAATACCTATGGGGAAGTTATTTTTTCAAAGATTGACATCATAAATGACCCCATGAATTTAAGAATCATACCATAACTATAATTACCATTTTTGAAGAGTCCAAAGAGGTCCCTTACATTACTTATGATATGAGGGAAGCAACTAAGTGATGAATGTAGGAATGTCCTACTTTTTAATCAGTTCATCAGGGCCTCTCTTCAGTGCCTCTCTTCAGTTTAAGCATGGAGGAAGTGGGAATAGGAAACCTCCTCTTAATAGAAAATTAAATTATACTATGGGAAAATTAATTATTAATTCCTTTGATGGTTCTTCCCAAATGTATGCTAGTGCTTGATTACAAAAATTAAGTGTGTATTTCAAGTTAAATACCATGGTTGAAGAAGATGCATTAAAAATGGCCATTTTACATCCTGAAGGAGAAGCTAGTGATTGGTAGTTCCATGGTCTTATAAACTTAGGAAATGTTCAATTTTTATGTTATCAGGGTTTATCCAATGCATTAATGGCAATATTTGAGAGGAAATACCTTGAACTTTCTTTCAAAGAATTAGCACAATTGAAGTAAGTTGGAACTCATGGAGCATATATGTAAGAATTTGAATAGCTTTCAGTAATGGTTTCTGATGTCTTTATGGATATGTTAGTTTTATTATTTACTGAAGGATTGATAGAACCTTTGAGAGGGATCATGAAATCCCACAAGCCAACTGCATTGAAGGATTCCATGAATTTTACAAGATACTTGCAAAATGTGTTTTGAAAAACCAAATACCTGCCTAAGCCTAATTTCCCTTCCAAATTCAAGGAAGGTAAGAAACGATGGAAAAATGAATCCTTTAAAAAAGAGAATAAGGGAGGGCCAAGTGAACAAGAACTCAGAAAAAGAAACTATGTTTCACATGTCATCAAACTTGGGTTCCGTGACATAAGTGTGCAAAAGGAATACTACATTGAATTTTTCTCTGAATATGAGGAAGAGGGAGAGGAGGAGGAAGCATAAATTTCATCCAAAGAAGAGGGGTATGAAAAACTATAAGAATAACATCCCATTATCGAGATGGGAAAATTGTATTTCTTTTAGGTGTACCTAGATCTCACACCATTAGGCTCAAGGGTAGCATACAAGGCCAAAAGGTTACAATCCTAGAGGATGGAGGAACCACTCATAACTTCATATATGCATACTTGGTGGAGAGGAGGAATTTACAAGATTAAAATTTTGATGTTTTCATATTCATCATTCCACGTATAATTATATGGTCTACACAAAATGGAAAGTTCCAAAGATTCAATTTACTATAGGAAATCATATTATCACTCACAATTTCTATGTAGTGAATGTGGCTAAAAAAAATGTGGTATTGGGAGTCCAATTGTTGTATTAGTTAGGGGAGTATACAGTGAACTATTAATTCCTTGAAATGTGGTTCAAAAATTAGGAATGGGAATCCATCATGTTGAGAGGAATGCATTCTTACCTAAATCAAGTGGTGTCCTGTCATAGTATGAGGTCTATCGTGAGGCATGGAGACATAGAATGGGATTCCAAATGTCTTATTACATCTTATGATATGTCTTTTATGACTTGGACCTCTTGCTCTCATGCTCTCTGGTTTATTCTTCTATCTACTCCTATTGATCCATGCATAGCCTAGATCGACTCTTCTATCTACCATATGCGCCCTAAGCTACAGATTCCTTCTATTCCTAGCGATCTACGCACACAGCTGCAAGATACACAACTTAACATCCTTCTACTTCTACTAGAATCCTCTTTGAGTCTTCCCTTCTACTAACTCTAACTCAAACACAACAAAAATGGCATCCTTGGCTTTGAACAACCAGTGAATAACCAATAGTGACAAAAAAAAAATCAATAACAAAGACCAACAACCAACCCTTATAAAGAATGGGTTCTTCCTATTTATAAATTCTATCAGACCACACAAGGTCGACTATGTACTTCTCATTGGTTATAGGTCATGATCAGATGTCAAAATAGGATGTCATTGATTGACAAAAGGAACTATTGACCTGACTTACAAATACTCTTCCATACATGCATTTCCACAGGCTTACACCGTCTTTAATGGCCATGATCTTCACTTGTCGCTTTCCAGCCATTATCACCTATACACCTATATGCTTTCCTTTCCTTCATCACATGCATCTCCATTCAACCTACACTGGTTCCTTTGCTTCCTTCATGACCTCTCTTCCTTCTAGTCGCGTGCATGACATTCCTTCTTTTGCTTGTGCATGAACTTCTTCCTTATGCTCCTTTCATAGCCCAACAAGCATTTCCTAATCCCAATGCTGGATTTTCTTCTAACTATTCTATAGTTGAAGACCTAGCTCAAACTCCTTGTGCAATTTTGGGATTTAAGGTGTTACAGAGTTGTCATGCTCAGCGGGATGCCCTCTTTTAAGCCATAGGAAGCATGGATTCATCGATCCTGCTAGTGAAGTTTAATATTTCATATGTTAAGATCCACCTGTCATATCATGTGGATTTGTTAATTGATGTTTTCCATGGAGGTAAAACCATTGGACATACAATGGTTGGAGAAGGTGCTTCTACGTGTGTAATTTCAATGTCTTGTTGGGAAGATCTAGGATCCCCAGTGCTATTTCAATTGAACACTCTTCTTACTACTCTGGATGGAAGGTATTTTCATCCATGGGGTATCCTACAAGATTTCAAAATAAAGCTAGTACAGAAAGCACTTTCTGTTGATCTGGAAGTGATCGATTTTCCATTATATTATAACTTGCTTTAAGGGAGAAGTTGGAATTATGCTATGTGTGTGATAGGCTCGGTCATTCATTGAGTGGTAGTGTTTCCACACGAAGGAATGTTGCTTACTGTTTACCAACTTAGTTTCACTCGAAAGGGTTGTTTGGAGACTAATGAGTCCATAGTACCTTTGATTGATCTAAACAAACTGGCTAATGAGAGCTTTGGGGTTGGAATCTATGCATATTTGATGGGCACATTTGATATCCCATCCCCTATTAAATATCTAGGTTCTACAAGTGTAGGGAAGTATATCATGACGATTGTCGATAGAACTGATCCTTGGGTCCTTCCTTCCCATTATGAGCCTCAAGTACCTTTATGTTAAAAGGAAGTGACTTATCAAGATATTGTTAGTTCCATTTTTGATTCCATTGTGAATGTATGCATCTTTGATGGGAACATTTGATATCCCATCCCCTATTAAATATCTAGGTTCTACGAGTGTAGGGAAGTATATCGTGACGGTTGTCGATAGAACTGATCCTTGAGTCCTTCCTTCCCATTATGAGCCTCAAGTACCTTTATGTTACAAGGAAATGACTTATCAAGATATTGTTAATTCCATTGTTGATTCCATCGTGACTCCTTCTACAGTCTTAGTGGAGTTAGATGAATATTATCTTCCCGCTTTGGAAGAGAAATCTTTATATTCATAGAACTGCTTAGACGTGGTTTTTTCTTTGGATTAAGCCATTTTGGAAGCTAATAGTGGGAGAGATATGGTTTGTGAAGATCTGCACCATAGATCCTTTTTTCATTCAGAGTTGAGAAGAATTGAGAACCAAAAGTTCCTTGTGATACTAGTAGAGGGTGTTGATTCGTTGATTAATATTTTACCAAAGGATGGATTATTTGCTAAGGGGAATATGGAAAATATCTCTGCTTCCATTCCAATAAACATTTTTGCAAACCATAACATCATTGGAAATGTGCATACTGGTGAAAACTTCTCTCTGAAAGAGATTTCCATATATACTGCCTTGTTTAAAGAATTTTGTGACGTGTTTTCCTAGTCATATGAGGATATGCTATGAATAGATCTATCTATCGTAGAACATGAAATTCATACCTACCCCAATGCTAAAACTATTTGAAAAAATATTCGATATGTAAATCCACAAAAAGTGGCAGCCATCAAGGCCGAGGTGGAGAATTTGATGAAAGCGGGGTTTATTTACCCAACTGCTCTAACAAAATGGGTATCCAATCTCATTCCCATTGATAAAAACCAAGGGACTATATGTGTGTGCACTGATTTCCATGACCTAAATAAAGCATTTCCTAAGGACAACTATCCCACTCCCTTCATTGATCATATCATTGATGATTGTGCGGGTAGCGAATTATTTTTTGTTTATGGATGGATTCTCCAGGTATTATCAAATCCAAATCAAGTTGGAAGACCAACAAGAAATGAATTTTATTTGTCCTTGGGGTACCTTCGCGTAGAAGAAAATGTCCTTCGGTTTGAAAAATATCATAGCTACCTTTCAATGGGAAATGAAAATTTTCTTCCATGACATTAAGAATAGTCTCAAGTCTTACTTGGATGATCTACCTGCCCATTCTCGGAAGAGGAGGGACCATCCAGATCACCTTCACATGATTTTTGAACGATGTAGACATTATAAGATACGCTTGAATCCCCACAAATCTATTTTCTGCATCGATTCGAGGAGGCGACTATGGTTTATCATGTCAAACTGAGGAATACAAGTGGATCATTTGAAAGTAGAGGCTATTGTAAATCTTCCTCCTCCTCGTTCCATCAGGAAACTTCAGAGCCTGGAAGGGAAATAGAATTTCCTTTAGTATTTTATAGTCAATTATACCAAGATAAATAAGGGTTGCTTGCTTAAGAAGGACACCCCATTTGTATGGGATGAAACCATGTAACTCACATTCGAGGCATTAAAAAGGGATCTACAGTTGGCTCCTTTATTACATCCACCAGATTACTCCCAAGATTTTATATTGTATTTGGCTATTCCAGAGTCGAATATAGGGGTAGTATTGGTTCAAGAGGAAAAAAATATGCAATAGCATGCTGTCTATTATCTTAGTCATGCATTAGATGGTCCAGAACTCACATACTCCCACATCAAAAAATTAGCATTATAAGCTCTATATGATGTTTATAGGCTACGTCACTACATGTTACTGAGGACAACCACAGTGGTGGAAGATGTAAATCCATTTCAATATGTTTTTTTCTGATAGATAATATGGGGAAATTTCAACAAATGGATAGTCATTCTCCAATATTTTGACCTAGATTTCCAATCCGCTAAATCCAAAAAATCCTTAGTTTTTGCAGAGCTAATATCATAATTTCCTATGAAAGAGGATGTAGTGGTAGAGGATGACTAATTCCCAGATGAGTATATATTTTTTATTTCTCCCTTTGATCCTTGGTATGGAGACATTCTTATATATTCACAGACTCTTAAATTATATTTTCATGTGTTCCATAGCTTCTCTCTCCACTTATCATATGTTGTATATTAAACTAACATTTCTAGTCCATTTCCAGGGTAGATTGCAGATAATTCTTGAATACAATAATGCCACAACCTTTTGAAGATGTGGGGTGTAGGATGACATGAACTAACATTTCTGGTCCATTTACACTTTATTTTCAAGAAATGTTAGTCTCAATGGATTTCCTATGTGAACTATTGTAACACCAGATATTATTATTGTGAATGATAATGTAAATTCCTGAGAAATACTCATCCATTTCTTGTGTGGTTTGTTTTTTTCAGTTTGTATTTTCATTCTCCATTTGCTGCAAACATTATTAGAACTATCTTCTTGAATATATAAATGGAATTAAAATTCTAATATGGTATCAGAGCCTTCTTGGGAAGGTTTCATGTTTGTTTCTCCCCATCGAACATCAGAAGCAGTTGGCTTTCCACAGAAGTCCCCTATGATGATTTGCTAGCTCTAGATTTATTCTAAGAAGTGGAGAGGGTGTGAAGGACCCTAAAAATATGTTAATGTCTAGAGGAAAATAATGATTCTATCATAGTTCGAATATTTTTATTTTTGCAATTATATTTTACAGGTTCAACTTCATATGGATTCGATATTATCAATTCCTCTTCTTACTCCATCCACAAGATATTCAAAATGAAAGTTGAAGATGATTGCATATCTAAAGAGACAAGGTCTCTATGAGGTATCTATTGGACATCCTAAAGATGTTTATAAAGATGATAATGAATGAATAAATGACGATGATAGAGATTTTGGAACTGGATTTTCGAAAGTCTCCAAGATTGCGCCACCTTATTGAGTTTGCAGAATACTCAAAGGATCTCTGGATAGAAATGGATACAACCTTTGGGAAGCACAATGAGGATATTTATATCTATTTGGTGAGCACATTTATAACCATGTGAGTTATTTACTCAAAATTATAGTCCTCTACTCTCTCTGGTGAAGTTGTTCAAGATGAAGAAGGAGCATAATCTTCCTCACAGTCAATTTGAATTGAATAAAGTCTCCTTGGAGTGATTCGTTCTCCTGCTGCTATGAAAGTGTATGAGATCTCTGATATGTCATCTCCTGAAATTGATAATATATAATAAGAAATTTGAGTCTCCATTTATGAATAAAATCTCTGCTTCCATTCTATGCAAAAATTCTCCAGTGATTCTTCTATTATAAATTATGTGCATAGTTTACCAGTGATTCCTCCAGGAAAGGGTGAGGAATTTGATTTCTATGTCTCTAATGATGTTTCTGGTGTGAAGATAAGTAATTATTTGGATATTTTGGAAATAATATCAGATTTTAGGAGTGATCCTTTCACTCTCATTGATATATAACATCCAACAAATTCCTACATGATTGCATGCACCGATACTCAGGATTTTGAAGAAGGGGAAAATTGTGCTTCTACCATCTCGGTGGAGCACACTCTTGGATATGATATGCAATTTATTGGATATGATATAATATTATTTAGATATTATCTGATATTAATTGGTTCTATGGTTCAAGATCTTTTAGTACTACTTGTATCTGCTCTCATCAATTTTGGTGTGAAGAAACAAGTACCAAAAATCTCTTTCAAAGGTTTTGAAGAAGCGGAAAACCATGCATCTACCATCTTTGTGGAGCACACTCTTAGATATGATATGAAATTTATTGGATATTATATTATATTATTTGGATATGATATCATATTACTTGGTTCTAGGTTTCAAGAACTTTCAGTACCGCTTGTAGTTGTTCTCATCAATTTTGGTGTGAAGAAACAAGTACCAAAAATCTCTGTCAAAATTTATGCTGGGGATTTGATGTCAGTTTTCTATCATGATTTTTATGATATTATACTTTGGAAATATTTGGATATTTTGGAAATAATTTCATGTTTTAGGAGTAATCCATTCACTCTCATTGATCTTGAGCTTCCATCAAATTTCTACATGATTGCATGCACCAATATTCAGAATTTTGAAGAAGGAGAAAATTGTGCATATACCATCTCGGTGGAGAAAACTCTTGGATATGATATGAAACTTATTGGATATGATATGATATTATTTATATATTATATGATATTAATTGTTTCAATTTTTCAGGTTCATGAGCTTTCAGTACTGCTTGTAGCTTGTTTCATCAATTTTGGTGTGACAAATCAAGTACTGCAAGTCTCCTTCAAAATTGTTTCTTGGGAATTGATTTCACTTCACAGTTTTGGATCTGAAATGAACCTATTTGGATCTGATTTATTTTCTGATATGATAATTTTTGGTTCAGGTTTTAATATTCAAGAGCTTACAGTATTGTGCGTAACATATTTCATCAATTTTGGTGTGAAAAATCAACCACTGCAAGTCTCCTTCAATTTTGTTGTTGAGGATTCGATGTTAGTTTTATATTATGAGTTTGCTGATATTAAATTTTGTGAAATATTGGTTATTTATGAATATATATCATATTATGTATCTCAATCATTCCCTCTCCATAGTCCCAAGGATTCTCTACCTACGTTTTTTATTATATGCTCATCTCCTCACACAACTAGTTCTGCATCTCCCTGGACACTTGCTCCTAAAACTTGGGGATGATTTTACCACTCATGTTTTTCTATTCAAGGATGACATATATCATATTCTTGGGTGATCCTCACATGGTTTGAATTCGCAAGCACCTTTTCTCTCTAACAAGTTGATTTCATCTCCTCTACATGGGTCCAGTTTTCATCCTGCAACTGTCTATATTCCTGATTCAGTGGGGCACATTATTCTTCTTCCAAAGAGGAATATTCCTATAGAAATAAGTAATTTTTTTGGATTCATGGGTTCACCTGAACAAAAGAACCAAGATACTTCTGCTGCATACTACTGCAAATAGCAGCAAAATATTTTCACAAGTTTTTTCAAAATTTGTTTTCTTATTATTTTGAGGGGGGGTTCCCATGAGGTTTTCCCCTGTTTCCTCAGTTGTATTAAGAAATTTTTTTAATCCTTTCTTTATATTATATTTAGGTGACCTATGGTATTGTTACCAGGGCCCACAATTGTCCATGTTAGGATTCAGGAGGGTGTTAGGATTATTAATCCTCCCTCGGTCAAATGTATATTAGATTAATTAGCCTAACTTAGGAACCTTAATTAATTATTTGGGTCCACTTGGCCTAATGGGGACACATGTACCAATCACTAGAGTGTGGGGAAAAGTACTAGAGGTTCACTGCCACTTACTGGATGTGCATGCATTAGTTTGGGTGCCTCCTAGACCAATCCCTACATTTTAGGAGCCACTGGGATTCCCTGCACCAACCTGCTTCAATTAGTTGGAGTTAGTACTAGTCATTCTTAGTTATCCCCTAGTTACTTTCAGTTAGTTCACAATTAGTTATATAGGGAAATATTTGCATGGCTAATGCATGGGTGCATGTGGATTAGGTTCCTTTTCCCACCTACAACACTCAGTTGCACTGAGTAAACTAGTTGTCACAGATTGATTGAGTTGATGGACATATGGGAGTTGATTTATTGGAATCCGATATTGATTGAGACACCATGAGTTAGATGTTCATTTAGATACAGTTACATCAAGTGGATAGATTCGAATCCATCCCTAATTGATTCGAATTCTATTCCTATGTAAACTATTGTAACACTAGATATTATTATTGTGAATGATACTGTAAATTCCTGCGCAATACTCATATGTTTCCTATGTGGCTTGTTTTGTTCAGTTTGTATCTTCATTCTCCATTTGCTACAAACATTATTAGAACTATCTACTTGAAGATATAAATGGCATTCAAATTCTAATAGGAAGAAGTTAAGATGGAAGATGGAGAATATAAAACAATTGAAGAAGAGGAGAAACTCCCTCAAACCAACAACAAAATTGTAGTCCTCAATGGAATACCCTAGTTCCATCCATTCAAGATGAAAGGAGTAGTACAAGGACAAAGAATCAATGTCCTTATTGATGGGGGTGCCATACACAATTTTATTGATCAAAACCTGGTGGAGAAAAGAAAGCTTCCAGCTGAGTCCTTTGAAGGATTCACTATGGTCATTTCGGGAAACCATACCATGGAATGCAATCGATGGGTTCCAAACCTGCAAGTGAATCTAGGAGACCACACAGTGAAAGACAAATTTTATGTTTTTAATGTGGGAGACACCAACACTATGTTGGTAGTTCAGTGGTTGGACTCTATTGGATAACATTCCATGAATAACAAAATACCCCAAATAAGTTTCAAAGATGCTAAAGGAAAATCAATAGTTCTGAAGGGTTTGAATAGTTACCCTAGCCAATTAATTTTTTCCAATAGTATGAGATCCATCCTGAGGCATGGGGATATTGAATGGGTTGCTGAATCTCAGATTACCAATGAGGGAACTATAGTCAAATTTTCCTTACTATCCCAAGGACATAAAAAATTTGATGCATAAGCACAAGGGGGGTTTTGAAAACCTTTCACATGGAAAACTACCTGCAAGTGGCATTGAACACATAATTGAGTTGGTTTTTGGTACACTTCCAATAAAAATACACCCCTACATGCATCCAAACAAATTCAAATATGACATTGAGAAGGACATCAAGGATATCCTTAAGATGGCCCTCATTAGACCAAGGTCCAATCCTTTTCCTTCTTTGGTGGATATGGTGAAGAGGAAGGATGGGACACTAAGAATGTGTATAGAATACCAGGCCTTGAACCTAGGAACCATAAAGAACTGGTACCCATTATCCATGATTGATGAGTTGATGGATGAACTGCATGGAGCAATTTTTTTCTCCAAAATAAACCTCCAGTTAGGATACCACCAAATAAGAATGATGGATGAAGAATACATAAGACAACCTTCTGTTGCCATTTTGGCATTTTGAGTTTTTGGTCATGCCATTTGTCTTGACTAATGATCCTCCAACCTTCCAATCATGCATGAAAAATCTGTTCAGTGAGAAGCTCCGTAAGTATGTCCTTGTCTTCACTGATGATATTCTGATTTATAGCAGGACATGGCAAGAGCACCTGCTCCACTTAGATGTGGTTCTCACTATACTTGCATACCATTCCTTCTATGCTGATTTCTCAAAATGTGACATTGGCATGCTTGAATTTCTCTATCTTGGCCATGTGATATTCCAAGAATAGGTCAAAGTGCACCAAGAAAAAAGAGTGGCCATATTGGGTTTGCAAATCCCAAGCCACCTCACCAAACTGAGAGGATTCATTGTCCTTTGCAATTACTACTGTAAATTTATCAACGGGTACTCCTAGTTCACTGCACCTTTGACATATCTGACTAAGAAGGGTGCATTCAGTTGGAACACAGAGGGTGAAAAGGATTTCCAAAAGATGAAGGATATAATGAGAAGTACTCTGGTACTTGCTTTACCTAATTTCTTCAAACCTTTTTTGTTGGAATTTGATGCCTCTAGAGAAGGTATTAAAGTTGTTCTAATGCAAGAGAGGCACCCTACTGCATTCATGAGTAGAAAATTGCATGCTCATGAAAGGTTGTATTCAATATATGACAAGGAGATGTTGGCCATTTTTCATGCATTTGACAAGTTTCGACAATATTTGGTGGGAAGTAAATTCATAGTGAAGACAAATCGAAACAGTATTAAACACTTCCTAACCCAAAAAGAGCTCAACGAAAGGAAACAAAAATTGGTGAGCAAATTCAAGTCATAATACTTTGATATTTCATATAAAAGGGGGAATAAGAATGCTATGGTTGATTCTCTTTCCTGCAATCCCACACTCTCTTTGTTGTAGATGCTAATTGAGTGGAAGATACAGATGGGAATCAAATATTCAAAGAATCAGTTTGCTTGTAAATTTTTGGATGGTTTAAGAAAAAATGAAGAATAAAAGGTACATGATGACCTCATATACTACAAAAAAAGATTTTTCTTAGTTATCGGGTCTGCAGTAATGAAGAAAATCATGGAAGTTGCACATGATGCACCAATGGCTGGCCACCATTGTTTTCTAAAGACTTACCGAAAGGTAAGAGAGAGATTCATATGGAAGGGTATCAAATATGATGTTCATGTGCATGTGAGGGAATTTTCTGCATTCCACATAACAAAATGGAGCACACACGCCCTGCTAGACTCCTCCATGCTCTCCCTATTCTAGAACAAAAATGGGAGATTGTCTCCATGGAATTCATCACTAGGATTCCAAAGACTAAAGGGAAAGACAACACTTATGTAGTGGTTGACAGTTTAACCAAATTTGTACACCTATTTACAGTCACCTCCACTATGTCATCTAGTGAGGTTTCTACTCTGTTTTCCAAGTAATTTTTCAGGCGGCATGGATTGCCTAGAACCATAATCAGTGATTGGGACAAAAAATTCACTAGTTCCATTTGGCACGCTTTGTTCGTGATGGTGGGAACAAACCTGAATATGAGAAGAATCTATCACCCCCAGATAGATGGACAATTTGAAATGGTGAATCAACGACTTAAAGGGTACCTCTGTAACTATGTCATGGGACAGGGCTTGGGCCTCCTAGATGCACCTGGGATAGCTATGCTATAATACTAACTTTCATCTCTCCTTTAGAATGAGCCCCTTTATGGTCTTGTATGGGTACGAGGCTCCATCATTTTCATATATATTTTTTTGAGACTGTAGAGAAAAAAATTCTAAATATTGGTTACATGAAAACAAAGACAGACTATAATACTATGCTATGCTAACTTTCATCTATACCTGGGATAGCTATGCTATAATACTAAATTTCATCTGTCCATCAGAATGACCCCCTTTATGGTATTTTATTGGAATGAGGCTCCATCGTTTTCATATATATTGTTTTGAGACTGCAGAGAAAAAAATTATAAAGATTGGTTACATGAAAACAAATACAATCTAAGGGAATTAAAAGAGAATTTGCAGGTGGCACAAAAACAACATAAAATGTATGCAGAAAATAAATGGATTGACAAAGTATTCTAGGTAGAATACTTAGTTTACCTAAGTTTGAAACCTTATAGGAAGTATTCTTTGAAGAATAAAGGGGATGAAAAGATTCATTTAATATTCTATGGGCCCTACAAGATTTTATGCAAAATTGGTGAAGTAGCCTATGAGTTGGAACTTTCATCAGAGAGTAAGATCCATAATGTTTTCCATATATCCTATATAAAGAAATAAATTGGAGAACAAATAGTGGAATTAGAAGAACTTCCACCCTTGTATGATGAGTTCCATTTGGTATTAGTACCAGAGAAAGTGTTGCAAAACAGGGAAAGAAAACTAAGGAAAAGAACCATCAAAGAATATCTGATATAGTGCAAGGGGTTACCCAGTGTAGATGCCACTTCAGAGGGTGAGGAGATATTACAAGACCCTAGATTTCTTCTGCTTGGGGACAAGCATAATTGGGATGGGAGGAATTTCATTCCCCCACCTTATTGAACACCAAAAGTGTTGACCTTTATAAACCACTAGGGGTTCTAAGTGACATTAATTAATTAACCTAGAGAATTTTTCTAAAATACTTATGTAGGAGGCTTGTAATTAGTTTGACTTCTTATCATTATTAATTATCGTGTAATTAAATATGTGGAAAATAAGTTTCCATGTCAAGAGGGTCCACTTGGGAAATCCAAATTGCTAAGGAGGATAATTAGAAACTGTCACATGGCTGACAAACGAAAGCAAATAGAATAAACGGAAAGTACTAAGAGACAAGAAAAAGCAGTCAAACAAAAAACAAAAAAATATGTGCCAAAGGAGGGTGCGGTTTCCATTTGAGGATTGAGTCACAAATCTATAATTTCATAAAATATTTCCTAAGGAAAAGCAGGTACTCTAGGCCCAAGGAGGGCACAGTTTCCATTTTGAGGTTCAGTTACAAAAGCAGGAAGTGCAGAAAAGTTGTCATATGAAAAAGAAGGCAACTATGGGCTTAAGGAGGATGCAATTTCTAAATTGAATGAAGGGAATGACAAGGAAAAATATCTCTTATATCATACATGCTATTTTATAAAGGAGGGTGCACCAAGTGGCTAGGATTAGGGCTTAGCAAGTGGTAACTTTCTCAACAAGTGATTGACTTGCTCAACAAGTCACCCATGTTTATTTAAAGACAATTGGAGGTCCATTTCTCAGTTTGGTTGACGATTATTTTTGTGTTGATGAAGCTAAGGAATCCTTACTCAATGTTGTGCCTTAGTCTCTTGAGAGATGCACCCCAAGATTCCCATTCCCCTTCTTCTGGTTGGAGTCATTGTCCAACCCACACACCTATTTTGGTCAAATTTGGCCTAATTAAACACTATACTAAGTTTATTGACTCAAATGGAATCATCAACAACACACTATGACATCAACATGAGCACACCCATGCCCTCCTTCAATAAGGGAGGCCAACTAATCCTTCTTTAATCAAGGAGGCTAAGTAGGCTTCCTCCTTCAATCAGGGAGCAATTCTGGGGTGATCTAAGTGTCATAAGTGCACCAATGAGTTAACTGAATATTGTTTCACCTAAAAATCAATTAAGTTGAGTTGTAAAGGAGACTCCCTCATGTCATTGTCTATTTTGGGCTGATTTGGGTGAACTATAGTGAGTTAATGCACCTCCAACAACTTCTTCTGAGAAGTTTTAGTTTAGTTCAGTTCATCAAAGATAAATGTAGTTAGTGATGCACTACCACCTACTGATTGACATGCAATCACATGTACTTGAGTTACTTTCAGTTAGACTCAGTCATTTATGGTACTCTGATTCAGTTAGGACTCAGTTAGATTCAATCATGGCTAGACTAGTGGTTAATTGGTGTGTTCAATGTAGCTAACAGATAGTAAATTCTACACCCATCCATTCAATTTGAATGACCTCTAGTTAACTTGAATTGTCTCCATTCATGCAAGTTTGCATGACATTGTATTATTGATTTTTCATTCTATTATTGATTATACAGAGCTACAACCTCCTATTGCAGTATCGTTATGTCATTTCATCCCTAAATTGTCTTGAATCTCTTGTGAGTCTTTGATTTGACTCAAGATAGTTGTGAAAGAATTCATATGGTATCAAAGCCACGGTGGGATGAAGCTCTTTCTTCAAAAAAAACACAAATTTTCACGGATCTAGCATGCAAAATTGAGCACAAAAAGAAGATAAAAAATTCTATCACTGCAGGTCAGAAGCCGAAAGTTTACCACATAAGTCCTAAGAAAAGGAATTGCTGATCAAGCTTGCTTGATCAATTAAGCTAGGTGTGATGAAAACCTAAAATGTGCAGGTTGTTTGACCTTACAGTGCCCTTTTTGTGTTGATTGCAGGATTTTACAAGTCCTTCACTACATTCGCTATCTCATCTCCATGGCTTCTACTCTGGATCCTCTTACTCCTTTCAATTACCACCAATGGAAGGAGGATATGGAGATTCAACTCCATTCAAAAGGGCTCTACCAGGTCACAATGAACATAGAAACAGAGCCTAATGTTGCTCCAGAGAAGATAAAATACTAGAATAAGCTTGATGAATCTTATGGTTTCTTCTGTTTGTCTATTTCCAAATATATTCTATTCCACATCACGAGATTGAACAACTCCAAAGGAGATTTGGGATCAGCTCGCTTCCTTATTTGATAAACAAGATGATCTACAGATCTATCAGCTAGAAAATGAGATGATTTCCCTATATCCGGGAAGATATGAAACTATGAATGATTTTTTCACAAAATTCAAGCACTTGGTGCTCTAGTTAAAGCAATGCAAGATTGAGACGGGTGATGATCAACGGATCCTAGCTATCCTCTCAAAACTTGGTTTGGATTATTTAGTCTTTGTTTCCACATTCCATGCTAGGAAGCTAACAATCCCAAATTGGAAAATTCATTCTCTTGATTCCTTCATCAAGTCCCTCACAAACGAGCATGACAAGCTTGTATAGATGGGGATCATCATATGCTCAAAATATAAAGCACTTTTTCCTTCGGGGCCAAAATATTCGAATGGTAAAGGAGAGAAAAAGAATCAAAAGGCTAAATTTTATGCTACAAAGCCTAAAGAAAAGAACTAGTAGCAAGAAGAGTCTTTCAGCTTGAAGAAACACAAGAAAAAAGGAAACCAAGGAAAATATAAATTCAAGTGTTCCCATTGCGGGAAGGGATTCCACCCTGAACATTCCTGTATGAAGAAGAGACTTGATGAGATGACTTCTCTCCTCGAGAAGAACAATATAAATCTTCCAGAGAGTATTCGTAACAGATAAAATCAAGATTGAGAAACCTAGAAATAAAGAGGACATGCTCTCATGGCAATCACCTTGAAGCCCAAATCTATACTCATAGACTCTAGAGCTTCGAATCACATGATGGAAAGCAGAGACTCCTTCTCATACATGGACACTGTAGAAGGATAAAGTAGATAAGTCAACTTGAACGAGGACTGGCTTAGTCGACCAGTTGACTAAGTTGATGAGCCAACTTAGTCGATCAGCCGACTAAGTCGGTTAGCCGACTAAACTAAGAGATTAGGTCGGGCATATAAAAGTCGTGTCGGTTCACCATGTTAAATGGACAGTATTTTGTAGAGTGATATCTGTGTTCCTGGAAAATGTCACAAAAGGACTTGGTCTATACAAATCGAACATCTTGTCGGCTATATTCTTGTCGACAGTTATCTTTTGAATGACTGGTCATCGAGCATTTGGTACACCAGATCTCCTGATTCTTGAGGCTTAGTTCCTTCAGAGAATTCTGTACGTTCTCTAGCTGTTCTTCCAATATGTTTTTCGTGGGGTAAGCATGTATGTCTTCGTCAATATCCACCTGAAGAGCTATTGTTAGCGCATCTTCCTAAGTTTTGAACATCTCCAGACTGATGTGTCAGCGTACTTTCTAAGATAGCCCTACAAGAAACCATTGAATTAGTAATTGTTCATCAATAACGTAATCCAGCTAGTTTAGTAGGTATTTCCAACATTTATCGTAGTCATGAACGGTCTCCCCTGGCTTTTGTGATGTGGTTTTAAGCTTCTTTGCGGCCAGGTGCTTAGCATCTGGTGTTTTGAAAAATGAAAAAAATTGTGCCTTAATCTTGGCTTCTGTCGCTCTAGGTTGTCTCTCCGAAAAGGTCATGTACCATGTCAATGCCCTTTTCCTCAAGGCTCCTGCGAACTATGCCATTTGTCTATCTTCATCTGTAACCTGGTTGGCTTCCCAGGTCGACTCGCAGATGAACCAATGTCGTCTGGGATCTTCATCTCCCTCATAAAGAGGAATGTGAGCCGATCCGTGACCCATGTCTGAATCATTGTCACTACTCTCAGAAGGTGGCGGCAATGGAGGTGGGGGTGATGATAAGGGTGGTGGTGTTATTGGTGTATTCGTGCCTACAGAATTCTGGTCGACGAAACTTCCATTTTCATCGGTTGTTGAGTCTTCATCAACTTGCAGTCGGTTGATGTCAACTTCTGCTATCGATGGTCCACTGCAACTATTTGTTCACAGTTCTGATTGTTCAATTTCTTTTAAAGCTGTATTTGGCAGGGGGGGGCGCTCCTTCATGTGTTGGTAAGAGAAATTGGATACTTCGGAGGGAGGTTGCCACTTCAAACGTCACCCAATTTCCTTCCACTGGTCGACGTATAATAAGGTGTCGTCCAGGGTATGTCTCGTCTCCTAGTCGGCTCCATATAGTGAAATCACCAGCTCGTAGTCGAAGATCTTCTTCAACAATAGTCTGTATTTGAGTACGCGGATTCAATAGGGAAAGGGTTGTTCCTTCATTGGGAGCTCTTAGTTGGAGATATTCTGGATACTCTATCCACAATTATTCCTTCTTAGGGGATTTTTCTTGCTCCATGCCCTCTTCATGTCGGTCATGACCTGACTCTGGAGGACTCTCTTCATTATCGTTCTCCCTAGATTTTTGTCCTCTGTGCAACTCTAAGGCCCTTTCTTGTCTTGCTTCCCTTCTCTGGTGTCTCTCTTCCCTTTCTAGTTTCTAGATGTCGGACATACTTTCGTACGATACTATTCTCTTGAGGTCCCTTTTGTTCAACTTCTCATTACTGGTGACTGTTATCTGGTTTGGTTCGACTAGGATCCACTATATTATATCTTCGACACATGACCAGCTACCCCCCCATAGCCTACTTGACACTTTTAGAAAGCCCGAATGGTTCGATTTATTTTCTTAGGAAGTATTCCCACTCCCTTTCTACAATGAATTTCTCCCACTTCCTCTACTTCTCCACCCAGTTAGTGTTTGATGGTTGTTCGTACAGTGGTGGACGAGGTTCAACGATGTGTCCTACTCCTTTCTCAATCAAGAATTTGAACAGCAAGGTCAGTAGGGAACACAAAAATTGTTCAGTGAAATCTGTGTAAAATTTCTCCTTGATGGTTTCCACTGAAGTTCTATCTTCGACTGCTTGCTCCTCACAGAAGTCGTCGACGATTTTCTTAAACCACTACGACAAATTTGTTCGGCCTCCTTGGATCAGTTTTTCCAGCAACTGTTGTTCTTTAGTTGCGTTTGACTTTCTCATCCAGGAGTTGCTTCAAGAGTTGGGGCACTGATTCGACAAAATTTTCATGCGTCTCTGTAAAAAATATTTCTCTTGCTTCGGCGACTGTTAATCTGTTCCTTCGTGCGTAATTCTGCAAATAGTTTGCAATTTTACTTTCCCACTAGTCCTTAATCTCATGCTCTGGTATCATATGTGAGCATATATTTTAGTCATGTGCTACCGGCAACGGAGCCAATGTCGTAATCTCACAGACCACATAAGGTTACCAATAATACATACTAAAACATACATAAATATAGAACAGAGACAAGAGACAAGAATAGATAGGATTAAACAGATTATGTTATTACAATGAGTCCATACAATGCTGAGAACTGAACTGAGTTATCGTCTGGCTCAACAGCCTAATATATATGATTTACAGACGGTTACAAAATAACTACCTGTCGGTTCGGTGAACCAACACGACTTTTAGATGGTCGAATTAATCTCTTAGTTTAGTCGGTCGACCGACTTAGTCAGCTAATCGACTAAGTCAGCTCATCAACTTAGTCAACTGGTCGACTAAGTCATTCCTCATTCAAGTCGACTTATCGACTTGCTCCTTCTACTTCTCCCCCACGAATAAAACGTTTCTTTTCCTCGAAGAAATAGGGAGGTACATAATATTTGTTTGTGTTGGTTCTTCCAAAATTTACTGTGGCAGACTGTGAAGACGGATGGTTGGTCGTTTCTATACACAGACCTCAACAATGGTTGGAGCTGTGATGGAGAGGTGATGTTGGAAGTCTTTCCAACCTTGCAAATATTTTTGGATATCAATGGTAAGTGTGGTTAAGTCGATAAGTTGACTTGAATGAGGACCGACTTAGTCGACCAGTAGACTAAGTCGATGAGCCGACTTAGTCGATCATCCGACTAAGTCGGTCGACCGACTAAACTAAGAGATTAGGTCGACCATTTAAAAGTCGTGTCGGTTCACCGAACTGATAGGTAGTTATTTTGTAACCGTCTGTAAATCATATATATTAGGCTGTTGAGCCATACGATAACTTAGTTCAGTTCTCTACATTGTATGGACTCATTGTAAGAACATAATCTGTTTAATCCTATTTGTTCTTGTCTCTTGTCTCTATTCTATATTTATGTATGTTTTAGTATGTATTATTGGTAACCTTATGTGATCTGTGAGATTACAACATTGGTTCCATTGTCGATAGTACAGGACTAAAATATATTCCCACATATGATACCGGAGCATGAGATTAAGGACTGGTGGGAACATAAAATTGCAAACTATTTGCAGAATTACGCACGAAGGAACAGATTAACAGTCACCGAAGCAAAAGAAAGATTTTTTACAGAGACGCATGAAAATTTTGTCGAATCAGTGCCCCAACTCTTGAAGCAACTCTTGGATGAGAAAGATGGACGCAACTAAAGAACAACAGTTTCTAGAAAACTTGATCCGAGGAAGCCAAAAAAATTTGTCGGAGTGGTTTGAGAAAATCAACGACGACTTCTGTGAGGAGCAAGCAGTCGAAGACAGAACTTCAGTGGAAACCCTCAAAGAGAAATTTTACACAAATTTCAATGAACATTTTTTTTGTTCCCTACCGACCTTGCTGTTCAAATTCTTAATTGAGAAAGGAGTAGGACACATCATTGAACCTCTTCCACCACTATATGAACAGCCATCAAACACTAACTGGGCAGAGAAGCAGAGGAAGTGGGAGAAATTCATTCCAGAAAGGGAGTGGGAATACTTCCTAAGCAAATAAATCGAACTATCTAGGCTTTCTAAAAGCGTCGGGTAGGCTATGGGGGGGTAGTTGGTCATGTGTCTAAGATAGAGTATAGTGGATCCTAGTCGACCCAAACTAGATAACAGTCACCAGTAATGAGAAGTCGAACAAAACGGACCTCAAGAGAATAGTATCGTATGAAATTATGTTTGACATCCAGAAACTAGAAAGGGAAGAGAGACACCAGAGAAGGGAAGCAAGACAACAAAGGGCCTTAGAGCTACACAGAGGACAAAACCCTAGGGAGAACGATAACGAAGAGAGTCCACCAGATTCAGGTTATGACTGACATGAAGAGGGCGTGGAGCAAGAAACGTCCCCTAAGAAGGAAGAATTGTGGATAGAGCAGCCAAAATCTCTCCAACTAAGAGCTCCCAATGAAAGAACAACCCTTTCCCCATTGAATCCACATACGCAAATACAGACTATTGTCGAAGAAGACCTCTAACTATGAGCCGGTGACTTCACTATATGGAGCCAACTAGGCGATGATACGTACCCTGTATGACACCTTATTATATGTCGACCAGTGGAAGGAAATTGGGTGATGTTTCAAGAAGAAGCCTCGCTCCAAAGTATCCACTTGCTCTTACCAAAACATGAAGGAGCCCCCCCCTGCCAAATATAGCTTTAGAATAAAGAGAACAATTAGAACTGCGAACAAATAGTTGCATTGGACCATCGACAGCAGAAGTCAACATCAACCGACTGCAAGTCGACAAACACTCGAAAACGAAATTTTCGTCGACCAGAATTTCGCAGGAATGAATAAACCAATAACCCCACCACCCTTATTACCACCCCCACCTCCATCATCGCCACCTTCTGAGAGCAGTGACAGTGATTCAGACATGGGTCACATATCGGCTCACATTCCTCTTTATGAGGGAGATGAAGACCCCAGACGACATTGGTTCATCTGCGAGTCGACCTGGGAAGCCAACCAAGTTACAGATGAAGATAGAAAAATGACACAGTTCACAGGAGCCTTGAGGAAAAGGGCATTGACATGATACATGAACTTTTCGGAGAGACAACCCAGAGCGACAAAAGCCAAGATTAAGGCACATTTTTTGTCATTTTTCAAAACACCAGATGCTAAGTACCTAGCTGCAAAGAAGCTTAAAACCACGTCACAAAAGCCAGGGGAGACCGTCTGCAACTATGATAAATGTTGGAAAGACCTAATAAGCCAGCTAGATTATGTTATTGATGAACAGTTACTAATTCAATGGTTTCTTGCAGGACTATCTCAGAAAGTACACCAACACATCAGTCTGGAGATGTTCAAAACTTACGAGGATGCGCTAACAAAAGCTCTTCAGATGGAGATGGATGAAGACATACCTGCTTACCCCACGAACCATAGATTGGAAGAACAACTAGAGAACGTACAAAAGTATCTGAAGGAACTAAGCCTCAAGAATCAAGAGATATGGTGTACCAAATGATCAACGACCAGTCATTCGAAAGATAACTGTCGACAAGAATATAGCCAACAAGACATTCGATTTGTACAGGCCAAGTCATTTTGCGACATTTTCCAGGAACACGGAGATCACTCTACAAAAGACTATCCGTTTAACATGAAGAACGGGAAGGCGTTCTGGTGTGCCATCTGTAAGACCAAAAGTCATAACATGGCCGACTGCCAGTTAAACCTGAAGAACCGATAGAACTATCAGACGGTATACCAAACAAATGCAGTGGCGCAACATAATGAGCAAAACAATCCAGCAAATGATCAGAACAGACAAAGATACGATGACCGACGATATAAGCGTCGATATGACAATCGACGATAAGGCTATGGAGGAAAAGTTCAATTCCCTGGGAATCACAACACACAACCGCGTCGACCCACCCAGTGCTTCACATGTTACAAAGAAGGTCACCGGTATGCAAACTCTCCATACAAGGACAGGACTGATCTCAAATTCTGTACGCACTACGGAGTAGGCGATCACTCGTTAGAGGATTTCCCTACAATGTTAGAAAAAATTAATACCAAGAAAAATGTTAATGTCTTGTCTTGTGTGCAAAAGAATGATGTAATAACCACCAAAAATTTACATATTGTAACTCGACAAGGAACAAAAAAAGGACTTGATAACCCCAGAATTAGTAATATTAAAGACACAAACGTTTATCCTGACCCTATGAATAAAAAACAAACATATAAATAAGTAACTCACATATTTCAAGACATTGCATGACAAGAAGACATCGTTAACAGTCGACCCAACACAATACATCAATTAATCCATCTCGCTCAAACAGACAAATCAGTATCTCGGTTCATAGACTTGTTGCATGAAATAAAAGGTACAAACCCAGAAAAACAAACAAAAAACATCTGCAGCTTGAATAAAAAAGACAAAAGTGATGCCGACCCACTTGTCAACCTGGAAATCAAAGGTTACCATGTCCAACAAGTAGTACTCGAATTTGGCTCACAGGTAAATATCATGACTCGTGACACTTGGGAACAGATGGTCTGACCTCAACTATATGAATCAGGCATATACTTGAAACTATCCGACCAAGGCCTAATTGAACCCATAGGAGTCTGGAAAAAATTAGATACGACTATCAAAGGAATCTCGACCAAGCTTGACTTCAAAATCATTGATCCAAAAGAAGGAGCCAGCTCCTTCCTAGCACTAGTCGGTCGACCTTTAGGTAGAAAAATGAAAGCATCCATATCCTTGGACAAGGAACGAATTAAATTAAAAGGAAACGGTCAAAAGGTCATTGTACCCATTCATCCATCCCAAGGGGAACCTTGGACTGAACCTATTGATGAAGAATTCGATGTTAGACAACTTTACCAAATCCACAATGATGCAGACTACACAGAACCAAACATTCATGGAGAACTTAACTTAGGTAACCAAGACTCAATTGGTTATAACTCAGATGCTGAATTATACGACTGGGAGATTGAGAATTACGAAACATAAGCAAGAGGGTGTTGGAATATACACATAGTACAAAAAAATCCCACCCAACAATGCTTCATAGTATCCATTGTCCCAAAAATCTTCGAAAAGAAAATAAGGGAACACCCTACCTTATAACCAACTAACTTAAACACTACACAAATACCAAGGTATAAGGAGAGGGAATCACTAGTCATGCATATTGAGCAAGTATCTAAAAATATTGGTGAACATGGCCGACTTCAAAGCTTAGTTGAAACGTTTACAGGTCAAGCAGCTAGATGGTGGGATACCCATCAGACAAAACTACAGACCTGGACAACTGCTTCGACATACTTTGTCGAGAGGTTTGGAGGAAATAAGTTAACCCAACAAGTTCAAATACCTGTATTTACTCAAGGTCAAAACCCAGAAGAACATATCAAAACTTGTGAAAAGGAGTGGAGAAGACTTGTATACAAGGATGAGCAAGCCTGGCCACATTTGTTCCCCTCAACCCTAGACGAATTGCCAAAAAAATGGTGTAAGATGGAAGAAGCTAGAGGTGAAACCTTCTTATGGCACGAACTCAGGGAAAATTTTATTAAAGACTTCGACTTCATACCTCAAAATGAAAATTTGGCTGAGACAACAAAGCAAATTAAACAATTTATCCAACCGACCGAAAAACAACCCTCACAAGACCATCGACAGATAAAGGACTGTAACAATCTACAAACATGGTCAAGACCACAGTCGACCCATTTACAACTAGAGAATGAAAACATAGAAGGCAAGAGCTTCAAATGGAAATCCAACCACATTGAAACAACAAAACCTATCCACTCGATCCTGAAAATCGCAACAACTGACAAACAAGATACTGACAGAATGACTGCAGCCGACTTCCCTGCTACATTCTCACAGTTCAAAGAAGGAAGTCAGTCGATTAATGAAGCTAAAGCACTAGAGTGGCTAGATTCCAAAGTGAAAACTAAAGAATTCGACATCTCAAACGACAACCGACCAAAACTAGCATAAATTGGGGGCTACTGGAACGAACAACAGACCACAGAGATAGTAAACTTACTAAGAGAGTTCCAAGATGTCTTTCCCAAGGACTATAAAGACCTAAAAGTCTTATTCCAAGAAATGGTAGAAATGAAAATTGATACTAAACTTGATGTTCGACCTGTTAAGAAAAGACCTTATAAACTGGCTCACAAGTATAAAGAAATAGTCAAAAAGGAAATTGATAACATGTTAGCAGCAGGAATCATCTACCCTATCGACCAATCAGAATGGGCAAGTCTAATGGTCATACAGCCCAAGAAACATGACCCAGCCAGGTTAAAAATTTGTGTCGACTTTAGGGAACTCAACAAAGTAACCCTAACAGACCCATTCCCAACCCCTTATGCTGATGAAATCTTGAATGAAGTTACAGGACATGAATGCTACTCATTTACAGATGGATTCTCAGGCTATAGCCAAGTACCAATAGCTAGAGAGGATCAAAAGAAGACAACATTTGTGTGTGAATTTGGTTCCTTTGCTTACAGAGTTATGCCTTTTGGATTAAAGAATGCACCTGTAGTGTTTTCTCGAATTGTTGTCAAAACATTCCAAGAGTACATATATAAGACCATGGTAGTATACTTCGATGACTGGACAACATACTCCACCTTAAAAGATCACTGCAAATGGCTCGGACTTATGCTAGAGAGATGTCGACATATTCAACTCTCCCTGAACATTAAGAAATGTATATTTATGACTCCCATAGGCATACTATTAGGGAATATTGTCTATAAAGAAGGTATCAAGGTCAACTTTGCAAAGATTAAAATTATCCTCGACCTGAAACCACCAGTAAACCCCAAACAAGTCAGGCTGTTACTTGGCCATATAGGCTATTACAGAAAATTTATAAGATACTATTCAGATATGACCTATCCTCTCGAAGAACTACTAAAGGAATATCAAGAGTTTAAGTGGACAGAGGAATGCTACATCTCTTTCGAAAAATTGAAAAGAAAATTAGTCGAAGCTCCCATCTTAAAGTTTCCAAACTGGTCGATCAAATTCCATGTCCATATTGATGCATCAGGAATAGTAATAGGAGCAATCCTAACTCAACCAGGAGATGATGGGATGGATTACCCTAAAGTTTACAGCAGTCAAAAATTTAAATAAGGGTGAAAGAAACTACTCAACCACAGAAAGAGAAGCCTTAGGTATGGTATTTGCCCTCCAAAAGTACCAACATTACCTTTTATCCAACCCCTTCATATTCTATACTGACCATCAAGCCCTAAAGTACCTTGTCAATAAACCACTCCATCATAGCAGAATTTGTCGATGGCTACTTCTTTTCCAAGAATTTGAGTTTGAAGTCGTTGTCCGACCGGGAAAGCTAAATGTCGGGCCCGACCATCTATCCCGAATAGACACAGGAGAGGAACCGACAGGAGTCAAAGACAACTTACCTAATGCACATTTATTTCACATAGAATCAGTGCCAGTAGAAATAGAGGAAATAGCTTGGTTCTTAGAAAACGGACAGGCACCAGAAGGTATGAATACCAAGAAAAAAAAATCTTGCTATGAAGGTTGCACCATATAGCCTCATTAATGGATTTTTATACAAAATGGGATTAGATGACATCCTCATAAGGTGTGTACTCGAACATGAATGAGACCAAATCATGCATGAAGCACACTATGGACCTGTAGGAGGACATTTCCAAGAAGACACATTTGCAAAGAAAATCCAACAGTCAAGATTATGGTGGCCGACACTCCACGGAGATTGCGAAAGTTTTGTTAGTCGATGCGATAGATGTCAATGACTTGGTCGACCCCTGACTAGTACAAAAATTCCCTTGATATCAATCAACCCCAGTCTCACATTTGAAATCTGTGCCATAGAATTCATAGGACCATTTCCTATCCCAGCAAAAAGATCAAGTGCAAGGTATATTATTACTGCAGTGGAATACGTTACTAACTGGGCAGAAGCTGAACCCGTCGATACATGTTCGAGTGAGATAGCTGCTAATTTTATCTATGAAAACATCATCACTAGATTCGGATGCCCACTAACCTTGATTAGCGACCTTGGGACACACTTTATCAACAAAACCATCAAAACCCTGACCGACCAATTCCAAATCGACCACCGACGGAGTACAGCATATCATCCTTAGTCGAATGGCACAATTGAAGCATTCAAGAAAACATTAAAAAAAGGGTTAACTAAAATATGTAATGCTGACAAGGACGACTGGGATGAGAAAATACCTGCAGTCTTATGGGCATATAGAACAGCCTATAAACGATCAACCGACCAAACCCCGTTTCGACTAGTCTATGGACAAGAAGCAGTAGTCCCACTACATTTCCAACAGCAGACGCCTATTATTACAGAACTACTACATGTCGATGTTGAACGTGCAAGAAAGGACCGACTATTTCAACTCAACAAGTTGGAAGAACACCGACTCATGGCTATACAACACCAAGTAATACAAAAGCAACAACAGAAAGCATGGCACGACCGCAACATCAAAAACAAAAACCTGTCAGTCGAGGACCTTGCCTTACTTTATAGTATTCAAGTCAAAGGAAAACCTAAGAAGATCCACAAATAATGGATGGGACCTTACGTTGTTGAAGAGATACATCCCAATGGATCAGTTAGACTAAAGATATTACAGGGCCTAGTATTTTTCAAGCTCGTTAATGGAGCCTGACTGAAACGTTACAGAAGATAACATCAAAAAAAATAAAAAAATCATATAATGACCATAACCAGAAACCAAAATCCATAAAAACCTAAAAATTCCAAAAACAAAATAATACCCCAGACACGAAAAAAACATGACAGGAAATCACCAGTTCGACAACCGACATCATGACCCTCGACCATTTTCATCGAGCATTCCTGTCGACCATTCTCAACACCGACACCAACCGACAACCTCGATAGTCCCATCACGCATTCATGACCATTAACTCACACTTGCATACTCCAGCTGGAACATCACGTCCGCCATTAATGAAGCCATTGTCACATCCAAACACAACATCGCCTATAAATACCAGACCACTGAGGGCTCATTCACTGCAACCTTTACACCTAAAGCATCCAAACACTCAGTCGACCAAAGACCGAGAACCCTATAGTAACCTCGACCAAATAGACACAATGGCCCCCAAGCAGACCAGATCATCGACCAAGGAAAAAGAGATACAAGCTGTGAATACACCTTTGGTCTGCAGACTAAAGAACATCAAAACTTCCGAAGTGCAGGAGGGCCCATGGAAAAAAATATGGGCCGAGATCCAAGAGTGGGCCTTTGTCGACAAAAAGGTGACCCAGGCAGCACAAAAAATACAACACAACACTCTCTTTGGCTACGCCATTGCCCCACTGATGCCAAGCTTTGGTGGCACGAAGGAAGCTGCTATGAAATTTATCATCAGTCGCTATCACAATGGTCGGTTCTACTTTGATGAACCGATTGACATTTATGGGGATGTCATCTCCAAACTCACTGGCCTGTCTAATAAAGGAGACCCTGTACCAGTTGGAATCAATTAAGGACCGGTCGAAGAGCTTACGGGATCACCCTCTGGGAAAAACTCAAAAGGGTTGATGATTGGCCAAATCACAACTCGAACACCACATATCGTGGCCAAAATAATCGCAATCACACTCACATTAGCAAGTCTAGGTAGTGACCTCAAGTTAGAAATGCTGGAAGCTATCGACATAATTTCCACCAACAGGCGACTCTACAGATGGGGGGATTATGTCTCCGACATGATAAAAACCATCTGCAAGCGATGCCAAGAGATGGGAGGAATCATAAAGTTCCCCTCCCTCATCCTACGGATCGTTATGTACCACATCTGTCTAGAAGGAAGCCCAGTCTTCTAGGAACCATCAAGGTTTGACATGTGGAGGTTTAAACCCTTTTCCCAGAAAGGAACCCCGCATGAACAAGGGCAAGGGAAAGTATTCCTAGAGAACTGGTTCCAACAACTGTAAGTTCACACAAATATATGGAGGGTGCCTCAGAACATCTGATGAAATCTACCCGCAAACTCCCACATCCAACCGGAGCTCAACCATACCTCGGTGCTGTACATGCATGGTGAGGCCTCCAACACCAAAGCCCTCGACTACTATCCACCTGTCGACCAAATCCTCCGAGAATTGTCTCGACGGACTAAGACAAAGATACCCATGCCAGAAGTAGCGAAACAGGTTGACTTCTCAATCGAGGAGGAACTCACCAACCAAGAGAAAGAGGAAGACTACGAGCTCAACCTCTACATTAGCACATTTGTGTTGGAGGACCTACCAGTTGAACCCACTGGTCGGGTACAAATAACTATCAAACCTCCGACCGCAAAGCAAGCAATACCACAGCCTGCAAAACCAAAGCCATAACAATAGCAAAAAAACAACTCCTCCGGCTCCAGCAAGTTTCATCTCGACTCAGGAACCGATGGGTGAAGTCGAACCAGACAACCCTGAGTATGTTGTTACAAAAGGCATAATTCGAAAACTTGCCAAGGAGATAGCAGCAGCTAGGAAGAAAATCAAAGCGCAAGAACAACAATAAGGAAAAGGTAAGCGCAAACTTATCATTTCCAAATCATCCGATGATGAAGATGAATTGGAAGCTGCGGCCCTTGACATTATAGAGGATGCCACCATAAATAAAGTACCAGTCGAAACATAGTTCCAGCGTTTTGTCAAAGTAGGAGCCCAGGCAGGTCGACCAAAGAAAGAAAAAACTACGACAACGCCTGAAAATGTCGTCGATCTTGTGTCGACACCTCCACCTCCATCACCAACAAAAATAATCGAGGAGCAAGCATTGGCACAACAGTCAGTCATCCCCCTCGACTTATACAAAAGTGCAATGTCAGAGACGGTAAAAGAAAAATTTGACAAAGATACCGAGTTAAAAGCTTTCTTTGAGACATTGCCTACATTGTTTTAGTCGGCCCAGAAAATTTCCACCCAGGCTCCCATGTATATAGATAGCAGAACACAACCCACAATATTTGCACACATCACGTCAACCTTCACATGACAATCTGATAAAGAAGGCGACGTGATTGGACAAGTGAAATCTACCATTGAACTGACCGACCTCGTACTCTAAGCTGACCTACCAACNACCAACCACTACACCACCAGGAGCAAACATACCTTCTGATGCAAGTCCACACCATACTTCCCCCAAACCCATCACCCCCGACCATTCCCCCACTCCATCACCACCTCCACCACCATCCCCACCACCCCCACCACCCCGTGATTCACAGACATACCTATCAAAACCAACTACATCCACACAGCCAAAGGTGGTCATACCACCTCCCCAACCAGAAAAACCATCGACTTCTATCCTGCAAACCAAAGGCCCCCCCTCAACTGTTGTAGGTACACAGGAGACAGAAGAAGAAAAGCACAAGAAGAGGAAGGAGCATCATGGAAAGACTCCCAAACTTCGGATTATATTTAAGAATGCAAGCTCCTTGACCGACACAGAGGTGGGCCAAATCCTCAAAACTCTAGCCAAAGAAGAAAAGACAAGGACTGAGCAAAAAACCAAAGAACTCACAGACAAAAATACATAACAGGTCGAGTTTCTCGACAAATGCAGGACTTTAGCTCAGTCCATCATGACAGGCCCCATAGAAGTCGACACCAATCGACCACTTGAAAGAGCATACCATATATTTGAGAGCATGGTGTCGACAATCCAAACGCACCTCCAAGAAACCAAGGAGGAACAGAAAGAGGAAACTACCAAAATCCTATTGGCACAGCACACTGCATTCTCGGAAGCATACAAAGTACTACAGGACCATATGGAGGAGTCTGTCGTAACAGAAGAATTCCATAGAGACTGGCCTACTCACTATGGGTAAGTTTATCAACAGACATGACAGACTTGGCAAGGAATTCAAGCTTTGGAGAGCAGGAATACCACAGAGGAAGCACTTAGGCCGATGATAGAAGAACAAATAGTCCTGGAAACCACCAAACTGCAGAAACTAGAAAGGGAAGCACATCAGTGGGTGCAAAAATCTCTCCCCAACTTAGAAAAAGTCGACATCATCTTCCCGCAGATGAAACGACTGATCAATACTGCAGAGGTGCAGGACCAGTTAATAGGCCCCGAGATGGAAAATATAGCTGAAGTCTCTATCGTAGAGAAGATGTCAATCTTGTCAGGCTAAACCACACTGACCATTGATATCCAAAAAGTTTTGTAGGGTTGGACAGACTTCCAACATCACCTCGCCATCACAGCTCCAACCATTGTTGAGGTCTGTGTACAGAAATGACCAACCATCTGTCTTCATAGTCCGCCATAGTAAATTTTGGAAGAACCAACACAAACAAATATTGTGTACCTCCCTGTTTCTTCGAGGTGAATAAACATTTTGTTCGTGGGAGAGATGTAGAAGGAGCAAGTCGATAAGTTGACTTGAACGAGGACCGACTTAGTCGACCAGTCGACTAAGTCGATGAGCCGACTTAGTTGATCAGCCAACTAAGTCGGTCGGTCGACTAAAATAAGAGATTCGTTCAGCCATCTAAAAGTCGTGTCGGTTCACCAAACCGACAGGTAGTTATTTTGTAACCGTCTGTAAATCATATATATTAGGCTGTTGAGCCAGATGAAAACTCAGTTTAGTTCTCTGCATTGTATGGAGTCATTGTAATAACATAATCTGTTTAATCCTATCTATTCTTGTCTCTTGTCTCTATTCTATATTTATGTATGTTTTAGTATGTATTATCGGTAACCGTATGTGATCTGTGAGATTACAACAGACACCGAAAAAATAATTCCCATCCAAATGGGAGATGATTCTGAGATCTTTTTGAAACGAAAAAGTACTATAAAACTTGAACATGGAAGCTTTTCTGATGTTCTATATGTACCCTCCTTGGCCTCCAATATTTAGAGTGCATATCAAATGAATCATACCAGAGTACCCATTAGAGTTACTTTCAGCCTGAATGACATTAAAATCACTGATATTGCATCCAGGAAAATTGTTACAACAAGCTTAGCAAATCATCATGCTAAGGACTATGATTTTTCTTAATTTGTTGCGGATGTGAATCCTACTACTCTTCTAACTCATGGGAATAAGGTCAATAGACTATGAAATGAGATATTTGGTCATTTGAACTTCAAATACTTGTTGCAAATTCAGAAAAATTCCATGGTTGAAGGCTTCCCAGTCATCAAAACTTCTAGTGGAATTTGCAAAGGTTGTATTGTCAGCAAACACCCTGAGCACAAGTTTGATCAAGGAAAGGAAAGCCATGTAAAAAGTATTTTGGGGATAATTAATTCTGATATAAAAGCACCCATGCCTACTACATCCATCTGTGGTTCATGGTATGTACTTACCTTCATTGATGATTTCTCCATCTACACTTGGGTTTTCTTTCTAAAGAAAACATATGAAGTTTTGGAAAGATTCATCGAGTTCAAAGAACTGGTTCAGAATGCCTCTAGGAGTGTGGAGAAACTCCTGCAATAAACAATGAAAATGCAAAAATATTGGAGAAAAAAAGATATTTTATTGATCACGAGCCACTTCGAGGGTCAACCTCCTTTGAGCAAGCTCAATACAAAATAACTTTTCGATGATTTCAATAGTCTCAACACATACTTATATACTAAGTCTATTCTAAAGAACTATTACTCCACATGAATGTGGGAGAATGCAACCTATTAACTGGACGACTTAACAACTATTACTTACTCCCCATGAATGTGGGATAATACATGATACTAATTGGACGACTTACAAATCATATGCGTCCGACAAAATATACCAACAAAATAAAAAGGGGGCGTGACATGGGTTCTTAACATCCCCTCTCTCTTATAAAAATATTTGTCCTCAAAGATTTAGATGTGGAAATAGTTGTTGAATCTGAAGGAGCGGTTCCCATGTAGCATCCTCTGGTTGCATGCTGGGCCACTCAATTGAAGACCTTTGTGATGGACCGAGAGAGAAGCTGACAAGTGCACTTATTGAGGATGGCCTCTGACTTCGAAATGATGGATCCTTCATTATCCCATTCTGGTAAAAAAAATTGTGCGCTGATGTTGGCGCCGATCACTTGCTGAATGCGAGAAGGAGGAAGTGCCAATTTATAAGCAACATACCCAATCTTTTGAAGAACTAGATATGGGCCAGAGATCTTTGGAGTGAGTGTTTGATGCCCTTTGTCTTTCACGGAGGATTGCTTGTAACACTGCAGATGAAGAAAAACCATATCACCAACTTGAAAAGTGTGCTCAAAACAGTGTTGATCAGCCTGTTGTTTCATGCGGGCTCTAGTCAAGTGAAGATTGTCCTGTAGGAGGTGAAGAATCTGATGTCGGTTTCGAAGAACCATGTCAACTGCCTGGACTGGTGAATTGATGGGGGTGGATGAGAGGAGTATTGGAGGTACGTGACCATAAACTGCTTGATATGGAGTCATTTTAGATGTAGTATGGTAGGAATTATTGTACCACCATTCAGTGAGAGGGAGCCACTTTTCCCACTGATGTTGTTCTTTAGAGGTGAAACAACGAAGATAAGTTTCCCAATATTTGCTGACGACTGTAGTTTGACCCTCTATGGGTGGGTGATAAACTAAACTCATATTCAGTTTGGTGTCAGGGAGACAAAAATGACTTGTGAAAGTTGTGTTGCAGTCTGAGACAATGGAATAAGGGATTCCATGAAGAAGGAATATCTGGGCCATTAAAATTTGTGCGATTGAAGAGGTGATATATGGATGGAGTGTAGTTTCACCCTTGTGGTGCTGAAAAGGAACACATTCGGCAACCATATGTTGAATTTCGTGTTACACCCCCTTCCAAAAGAAGTTACGGCGTGCTGGCTCATATGTTTTGATGAACCCAGAGTGCGCTGCCAATGGAGAAGCATCGAGTTCATAAAATACCGCATGTTTAAGGTCTGTGCTCTGGGGAAGCACCAGACAACCCTCATATCTCAGAGAAAATCCATCCCAAGAGGAATACGGTACCACAGAACGGTTACTAGCCAACTGTTGGATGACTTCAGATAATGAGGATTCATTGACATAGCCTTGCTGAAGAGAGTGTAACCAAGTTGGAAGAGGCATAGAAATAACTGAAAGAGAAACATGGAAATCAAATGTGTGGAAAAGAGCATCCACCACAAGATTGTCTTGATCCTTTTTATAGTCATAATCCCTGAGTTTGATAACCCATTTCTGTTGTGTTGGGGATGAGACCCATTGTTCCAAGAAATATTTCAAACTCTGGTGATCAGTCTTGATGCCGAAAGGATTCTCTAAGAGGGATGGCCACCACTTTTATACTATGTGCAAAATAGTCATAATTTCCTTCTCATATGTAGAGGTGGATAAATTATTTCTAGAATTGCATTTGTCGGTGAAGGAAATGGGATGTTCATCTTGAAAGAGGACAACCCCAAGTCCATTGTCGTAAGCATCACTCTCAAGAGTGAAGAGCTTGGAAAAATAAGGCATCTGAAAGGTGCATCAGAATGAAAGATCCAAGGGAGTAGTTTAAACTGGTTAAGGTTTCATCTGAATGAAATGGAGCTAAGCAATGACACCATGTGAATTCATCTTGAGGAGATTTTCCATGCGATAGGAACTGATGATGCTGAGAGAACCTGGTTGTAAGCCATTGAATTTGTGTTTGTTCCCATTGACTAAAAATTGCATCCATAGTTCAGCAAAATCCCATAAGATGGATCCAAGTGTGCGTAACCATTAAGTTCCCAAAATCACATCACATCCTCCTAGAGGCATGGCAAACATGTTAGAGCGTAAGTTATAATCTCCAATAGAGATACACACATTGCGTCACTTTCCTTTGCAAGGTAAGGTGCTCCCATTGGCAACCATGACTTTAAAGATGGACCAAAGATGGACAAAACTATCAGCTTGTTTGGCAATCTAAGGGTCAATGAAGTTATGGGTGCTACCAGAATCAATGAGTATTGTAAGAGGAATCTTCTTGAAGAAACCATTAACCTGCATGGTTTGTGGGGTGGTGACTTCGACTAATGTGTGGAGAGATATCTTGGGGTGTTCATCATGAGAATGAAGTTCAACAAGTGGTTGTTGAATGTTGACCCGAGCGTCTATTGGATCTTGAGCAGCTTCACAAATTTCAATTGCAGGTGGAGAATCCACATCCAAGAGATAGAGCTTTTTCTCAACACATCTATGTCCCCGGGTGAATTTCTCGTCACAATTATAACAAAGCCCTTTTTCCCAATGTTCCCACATCTCTGCTTCAGAAAACTGCTCGATAGGAGTAGTTCTAGGAGCTGGCATATTTTGGGTTCTTTGAGGAACCATAGGTCTGAATGGAACAAGAGTGGATTTGGAGCATTGTTGAGCCTAGATCTTGTGCTCTACTAGCTTATCCAACCCGAGGGCTTCCATCATTATGTGGGGGTAGAACATTTTAACCTTAGAGCGTATTGCATCCTTCAGACCACTAATAAAACAACTAAGGTAGAATGCATCAGGCAATCCCTCGGTGTAATTGGCGAGTTTCTCAAATTCTGTCCGATGCTCCCGCACAATGCTAGTTTGTCGAAGTTTGGTGAGTGCTCCTATGAAGTCATCAAAATCACTAGGGCCAAATCGCTGCAAGAGGAGTTGCGAAAAATCTGTCCAGATTGGCTCGGCATGATCCTTGATGTACCAACGGAACCATTGAAGTGCTTCATGTTCCAAATGAAAGGATGCAAGGGGGACTTTATTGAAATCAAAAGTGTTATGTAGACTGAAATATTGTTCTACTCTATAAATGCATCCAGTCGGATCATCACCATTGAAGCGAGGAAAATCTAGCTTCTTCCCACGGTAGTGGCTAAACAATGAGAACCCAATGTCTACAGAAGATGCAGGCTGGCGGCGGTTGTCCATGGGTGAATGCTCATGATTGAGGCTGAGAAATTTTTTACCTAGATCCTAAGTTTGGACCTAATGGCGGAAAATTCTTTTTCCATTTGTTTATTTGCTCTGGCACAGGTAACAACCATAAGCAGTTTTTTATTTTTTATAAGGTAATGGGTAGAAAAACAAAAATGGAGAGGGTTTTAGAAAATGGATTTTTTTATTTAGGAAAAATTTGGGGGGGTAATTGGGGTTTTACGGGGTTTTGGACACTTTTTAGGGACAAGAAGCAGAAAATGGGAATTTCAGAGGTGGGATGAAGGAATTGGAAAATGTGGCAGAGAGGGACAATGAAGCAGAAATTGAAAACGAACACCATGGAGGGATGAAGGAATTGGAAAATGTGGCAAAGAGGGACAATGAAGCATAAATTGAAAAAGAACACCGTGGAAAAATTTGAAGGCAATTGGGTGAGAATCAAAGAAGTTATGACAAATTCTAAAAATTGACAAATGTGGGATTTCGGCCTTGAGGAAGTGAAATTGGGGATAAGGGCCTCAATGAAGGAATATGAAGAATGGTAGCACGGGGGTGAAAGTGAAATTTCAAGGAAAATGAAGCTAAATCAAGGAAGATATGGCTGAAAAACATAAAAAAAAATTCCTCTGAAGAACTGATCTGTGGCAGTGCTAGAGGCTGCGTTTTATCAACAGGAAATGGAGTAAATGATCTATGACAATTCTGAAATTATGCATGTTATCAACTGTAAATAGAGATGGACCCCATGTATAATTGGCTTCCTATTGGTTCAAAGGTAGTCACTCGGCCACCAAGGCTATCTCAAGCTTGAGTATTGAGGTAGTACCCCTCACTTCACGACATAGGTAAAACTGTTAACCGCTTGGCCAAAAACGACAACTCTTTGGTTTCTCTCATGGATGGGAATCTAGTCAATCTGGTGGGGGTCATTGCTCTTTTTGCTTGGCAGTTCCTCTCAATGGCGAGCTACTTTGATGTTCCTATGGTACTCCTCACAATGAGTTTTAAGGCTATGCCTAAGTACTTCCCAAAGTTAAGCGGATAGGGTTTATTCCCTGATCCGAATGAAAAATACCACTGCAAGAAGAAGAACTACTGCAACAATCATAGTGCCAGAAAAAATGTGGCAGAAATTCCACCCAATGCTCAAAAACTCGTAATTAAAGCTACAGTTTTGAGATGAAAAACTTTTAAAATGAGCATAACCCGATCTATATTGGTCAGAATCGCTATTATAGCGTGTTTCTAGAACTCGAAAAACCACTCTGCTTCTACCCGAGTAATCGAAATAGAAATCTGGGCACCCGGTCAAAATATTTTTGCTCTACAATTTCCACGGTCGTCACCGAAATTTTGAAAAATTGTTGATTTTAAATCCGCAATATCTCCACTTTTAGAACTCCAAATGAGATGATTGTTTTTTTGAAACTACGTATTTTTAAAAGAGGAATTAATATATGCAATTGGTTTCTTCTTATTCTGTGCATAAAGTTTTAGAAATTGATCTGAAAGTCACCGCCCAATTTTTCCCCTTTTTTTTTGAAAAGAAAAACAATTTCCCACTTGTGCCAAGGAAAGTGCTCTGATACCATATTTGGAGAACCTCCTACAATAAACAATGAGAATGCAAAAATATTAGAGCACAAAATATATTTTATTGATCATGGGCCACTTCGAGGGGGGCAACATCCTTTGAGCAAGCTCAATACAAAATAACTCTTCGGTGCTTTCAATAGCCTCAACACATACTTATATACTAAGTCTAATCTAAACAACTATTAATCCACATGAATGTGGGATAATGCAACCTATTAACTGGACGACTTAACAACTATTAATTACTCCCCATGAATGTGGGATAATACATCATACTAATTGGATGACTTACAAAGCATATGCGTTCGACAAAATATACCAACAAAATAAAGAGGGGGCTTGACATGGGTTCTTAACAGGGAGACAGATAAAATATATAAGATATGATAATGGAGGGGATTATATCAATTATGAATTGCTACAAATATGTGCTGATAGTGAGATCCAAATCCAGCACTCCATTCCTTACACACCACAACAAAATGGTGTTGCGAAAAGAAAAAACTGGGCCCTCAAAGAGATGACAACCTGCATGCTGGAAGCCAAAGGTTTAGCTTCTAACCTATGGGATGAGGCCATGAATGGTGCTTCACAAATTCAAAATATATTACCTCACTCTTTCATGAATAGATTACCTCACTCTATTGTCAAATTGCAACGTTTTTGGATTCACTGCATGGGCTCAAGTTCCGCATGCTAAGAGGAAATCTTTGCAACTGAAAAGTATTGAATGTTTGTTCATTGGATATACATAATAATTTAAGTGATTAAAGATTCTAAATATTAGGACTAAATAGATATTCATTGAAAGAAGTGTCTGTTTTGAAGAGCCTCTCCAAGAGGTAGAACTAGTTGAAGAAAATTTTGTCGAAATTCCCTCATGTTCTGTTGATCATTTGGGTGATGAAAGTGGAAGTGAAGGATATGATTTTGTAGGATATCTGAAATCAATGAGAAAAATATTTCATGCTCAGAATCATGTTATGAGATTCCAAATCATCTCCCAACTTGGGCCAAAAAGACACCTTCCTTCGTCAAGCAAAACATTGGAAATCCTGTTGATCCAAGAAGAACCCGGTCTAATTTTCAAAGAGCGGATTTTTGCTCTCTCTTGTCATGATTCGTTGATGTATGAGACCTTTTATTTAATGATTGGGTCAGATCCTAATTCCTACTACCATGCTCAGAAATATCCGACATGGAAAGAAGCTATGGATGAAGAGTTTAATTCTCTTTAGAAAAATGCTACTTGGGAGCCAATTTCTCTTCCACCTGGGAGGAAATCAATTCAATGGAAGTGGGTGTTTCAGAAAATGGTTGGTGCTGATGGAACAACATGTAAGTACAAAGAAATTATGGTTGCAAAAGGGTTATCCCAAGTCCAAGGAGTTGACTATCATGATACCTTTGCGCCGGTGGCAAAGATGGACTCCATCAAGCTAGTTTTGACCATTTTCACATCCAAGAACTAGGAGGTGCATCACATGTATGTCAAGAGTGATTTTATTCATGGAGACATGAATGAAGAAATATACATGAAGCAGCCCGAGGGGTATACATTAGATATTTCTTTGGTATGTAAGTTGTAGAAGTCATTATATGGGTTGAAACAGGCCCCAAGATCATGGTATGCCAAGATGGATGCCTTTCTGCTCACACAAAACTTCCTAAGATGCAAATCTGATCCTAACGTATATTTGCAACAATATAATGGTAATATTATTATCATAGTATTATATGTTTGATGATATTTTGGTAACAAGAAGCACACTTGCTTCGATTGCTTTCATAAAAACTATTGTTCATGATGCATTTGAGATGAGCGATATGGAACTCTTGAAGCAATTTCTGGGGCTTGAAATCTCACAAGATTTTGATGGGATAATGGTAACTCAATCAAAATATATTGCATAACTGTTAATTGAGTTTAACATGGCTTATTTCAAGGCTGCACCATTTCCTTCCCTCTTAGGGATCAGCCTTGAAGAGAGAAAATCAACTACACCCATGGATTGCACTATTTACTGCCAGCTGATCGAAAGCTTGTTATAATTGACATGTTCACGGAATGATATTTGTTATGTAGTGAATGTTGTATCACAATACATGCAACAGCCTCATGAACTTCATTGGAAGGAAGCCAAGAGGATCCTTCAGTACATTCGTGGCACAAGATCCTACGGTATTCACTATGTTGCAGATTCTGAGCTAAAGTTCTGAGCTAGAGTTGGTTAGTTATATAGATTTAGATTGGGAAGGGAATTCCATCATTAACTAGGAGTCTACATTAAGATTGACATAATGTTAAGTACTTAAGGTGATATAGTATCAACTCTTTAGTTATTTTTAAACAACTAGAAAATGTATATAAACTGAAATCACATAAATCCTCTTATACTAGAAGTTTGTTATCTATGGAAATGTGATGAGGCCATAGATTTGAATCTAATAGCATAGTTTTAGATTTGGTTTTACATTAGCAATGTATTGACAACATTACCAAACTATGATGTTGGGAGATAGCAATAGAATTCCCTACAAGTACTCAATATAGGGCTTGTATACACAGTCTTAGATATTATACCGCACAATTGATTTCAAATGGGCATATATACATAGTGTCCTTGCATGCTTGTCAATTATTATAAATATTCACACCATCAAACTCAGACTACGACTTCTCAGGCCTGGGCATACAAGTTTTAAAGTTCTTACATATAAACTTGGGCTACAATTCTATATTTATGACCAGGCGTTTTTCAAAATCGAAAGAACAAAAACTTGCCAACCCTTTACTAGGGCCTTTAGCAAAAAGTTCTATGTCAAACAATTAAATATTACTCAAATAGATAAATACAAACTGATCGATATTCTCCTTAAAGTGGCCATGTTAAAATACTTTAAATACCAGTTCATAAATAAGTATTAGTTCAGAAATAAATTAGGACTCATTAGTTCCCTAGAAGAAACCATTTATAACTTCCATACCTGGCATATATAAGAAGATGCATTGAATTTGAGAGCGCGGCTCCTTTCCCAGCGTGGCTATTTCCTCCTTGAACCTTCCTTCAGCCGCCAGCGTGGCAACTCCTTCCCGAGCGTGGCTATCTCCTCCAGCTAGGTCAAGTGAAAATAACATAACTAGATAGTTTCTGTGAGGAGTAGGAGTGGCAGAATCAAATCTTGCCAACCAAACCGATTTGAAATCACTACTATCATCACGAGATTCCTGAAGCTCCCCCTTTTTTCCCATTCTCCTCCCGCTCACAACCGCCATTAGTTAATTGATAATCATAACCAATTAACTGCTCACAACTACCATTCGTTAATAGATTATCGTAACTGAACTACTCACAACGGCCATTGGTTAATGGATAATCGTAACTAATTAAAATAACAATGAAAGATACCCTTTCTAACATACTTTGTATTATTTTCATAGGATTCCATATTAGAAATTTTAAGGAAGGGAATGTTACATGTGGATTTTAGAAGTTGGAGGTATGTGGAGGAAAGGAAATGATTGACATGAATGTGTGTCAATGAAATTTGGGGAAGCTTTGGGAATGAAACATAAGGACGAACAAAGACCCGTGTAAGCTAATATGGGGGTATAAGGCGAAGGGGACTTTCTTGGTGAAGGACTCCTATCAATATTCTTGTGATTCACTAGAATGGAAGAAGATCTAGCAAGAGAACTGATGGCCAAAGGTGGGCACATTCCTATGGATGGTCATGAAGCAAAGGATCCTGATGGGAGAAAGCCTTAGAAGAAGGGGATGTCTTGGACCAACTCAAAGAAGAATCTATGCACCACCTTCTGGATATATGCCCATTTTTGTCAACCATTTGGGATAAGGGGGCAAGTATAGTTTATCGGTCTTCCAGAGTCATAGGTCACCCTAATTTTTCCATCAAAGAATGTAAGGTCAACCCCTTGTTGAATCCAATTGTCAACAAAATATGAGAGTTTTTTCCTAGTTTTGTGCTGTGGGAAATATGAAAAGAGAGGAATCAACGAATTTTTAGGAAAAAACATCAAACCACAGAGGAAGTATGTTATATAATAGACTCCCACATCCAAGAAACTCTTCAACTATCAACCTGTCCAAGTAACACTCTGCAAGCCACTGAACTTGAATGGTGTATCCTCTTGTCTTAAAGGGTTCTCTCTATTCCTTCTTTCATAGGAATAAATTCCATTGGCTGCAGAAACTTGGGGAGTCCTCATCATTGGTATTTTCCACCGAAAGAGTTCTTCAAACTCAATTTTCATGGTGCTTCGAAAGGTAACCCTAGGTCGACGAGGTTTGAGGGACAATTCATAGCAATTGCGAGGTGATTGTTTGGTTATTTGGGGGTTATATTGGTAGTGAAATGAATAATGTGGTTGAACTAGAAGGCCTCCTTCTGATCCTTTCTAGAGCCATTAATCTTAGTCTTTTCCCCATCATCTTACAAGGTGATTTGACAATGATTCTCAAAATGCCGAAAAACTTGTAAGACAACAAACTTGTTTCAAAGATCAAATAATAATGAAGGTTAGATTATAGGTTGCAAAATATTGTCCACAAACTTGATTGGGGTCATGGTCTAACGTTCATTCATGTGAAGCATTCATGCAATAAACGAGTGGACCTCCTGGAAAATATTAAGGTTAGGAGAAATCTAAGGTTGTGGGAGGGATCAGTGGATAGTCTAGAGGATCTAGATCTCAGAAGGAAATTCCTCCACTTGGAAGCTCACAATTATCTAGCCCCACATGCAGGTGATGTAAGAGAGGGTCCCCATGTGGCAGGAAGGACGCATGAAGGGTCTGAGATGACACATTCTGTGGGTGCATGTTTCTGAAGCAAGATGGGATGGAGGGTAGCCTATTGTGCTTAAGCATGTGGGTGATTTCCAAACATGGTAAGGGTATGACTATGGTGCAGAACATGGTTGTGATCACCAAATATGGAGGTATGAGGATCAGGTGGCTTCTAATGAGTGTAATTATGCAAACTAGTGTGGTGAGTTCTACATTTATGGGTCTAGATGGGAAGGTATTTTCCACCTTGATGGGAATTTCTATACATATCTTCTGTACCCCTTGGCATGTGTGGGCATGGATTTAATTGTCACAAGGGGGGATGCATCATGACTGCGAGTGGTGAATCTATTATATTGAAGTGCATTGAGGAAAATATTGGTGAGCTCTGTGTGTTCTTCGTTGGTGGTATGGATCCAGTAGAGACATTAGGGAGTCTAGGGAATAAAAGATAACAATGGGTGAGTTGTGAACATATTAGGGTTGTGCAAGCAGTGTGGAACTATTGTGCGTCCATTCTACCGTCCATTAGAGTGGATTTGGAAGTGATGGAAGACGAGGTTTGGTGCAAAGTTCTTGAGAATGCCCCATCACTGGACTCTACAGTGTTGAAAAGATGGATACAGGATCGGAGCTCCTCAAGGGCTTGACATGGCCTATATGAGAATATTGTCATGTCATACTGAGTCTTTAAAGGTCTCTTGAGTTGTGTCCTATTGGAAAGAGAGGAGAAATAGGGGGTTGATGAAATTTCTTTGGCCTTTTGGAAAGAGTTGTGCGTGGGAACTTGTCTCCTATGAAAATTGATGCGATGGGGGAAAGAGTTGGCCATCCCCTATCTCCCGTGGATGGGGGTGTTTTCTTTTGCACATGAGGATATGCCAAAGGAAAGCGCTAGGGAAGCTGGTGGGTCGGGTGGCGATGGCGTGGCTCCTCCGTGCATGAAGGATCAAGTGTTGTAATGGCCCTTCTGGTGGCGTTTGTTTTGGTATGTCCATTTTTATGGTTAATTCCCATTGTTTTTTGTCTCAATCGCTAAGGAAAGTTCTTCTTTTGTCGATCCGAGGGGTTTATGACTAGTTTACTGGTAATGCAACGTATAATTACGATCTATCCATTAGGTTTTGGTTTACTTAATTAGATATTTGGGATATGTTGAATAAGTGATGGAATGTATGCCATGTTTTCTCCTTTGGGGTAAGGCCCCTAGGAGCTCTTTTTTGCTATGTATTCAAACTGCATTGTTGTGGTTTTAGACTGATAGGAAGGAAGATGGAAGGACCATTGTTGTAACATTTTGTATAACATGTTAATATAAATATTGCTTATATATATATATATATATATATAATATGTAATTTAGAAAAATTAAAGCTATTTTATGTTTATGTACTACAAACCTTTATTTAAAATCCTTTTTAGCATGTTTGTTTGTGGACTTTTTATTTCATGTCCTATTTATAACCTTTAAGCCTATTTATGACGGAGTAAGCTAAAATCTAGACCATTTGCACCTAAAATCCGATGAGTTTTTTTGTTAAAATCCTGTGAAATTGTTGAAAGGGTATTTTTTGTGATTGGAATTGCATAATATGGGTGCCCCAAGGGTAATCGAGGGTCCTGAATCCATTTATGCAATAAAAATTGCAATTTAAAAACTCGATATCTCATTTTCAAGAACAAATCATATTACCGGATTCCAGCCAAACTTGCCAGAAAAGGTGCAAGTGGTCTAGAGATTAGCCAAGTGCATTTATGACCCCTTAAACCTGTTCTATTTTCGAGCCTATAGATGGAGCCTATTTGTTTAACTATGTGACTGATTAAAGTATATATTGTAAAGTGAATTACTATTAATGCACAAATGTATTTCAATGCTCTCAAGGACCATGGTTCATTAAAAAGAACATTATCGCTTTAATCCTCATTATTAAAAATCTAATGAAGGTATGTGAAATTGTTCTTATTCTTAAAATGTATTTTATGAAAGTTGGAAAGGATTAAGACACATAGTGGAAAAAGTTAAGATGTCATAATCTTTTGTTCAATTTAGTAATGTTTAACATTTTGAGTAACAAATACTATACAACTATTAGAATTTAATTCTTTTGATAGAGGTCCATTGAATTTAATTCTTTTGAAAGAGGTCCAATGATTGTAAGTTAAAAGATAAGATTTTCACAATGAGAAGAAACTAAAATCCCTTTAATTTAATAAAAAAGAAAATAAAACCTTATTAATTCCAATACAACACTATTTAAAAAAAAAGCTCAATAACACCGGTTTCTAACAAACTCCAGAACATGAAGTCAAGCAAATTTAATCAACACACATTAATCCTTAAGGTTAAGTGAAGAAAATAAAATTAATATAGAAGAGAAATAAAAACTCATTAATTTCCATAAAACACTATTTCCCCAACAAACAAAACAAAACAAAACAAAAAACAAAAAATAAATACCTCATTAACACCCTTTTCTAACTAACTCACTCCGCAACAACATGGAGTCGAGCAAATTTAATCAACACCAATTTCTAACTAATTCACTCCGCTACAACATTAAGTGAGCAAATTTAGTGGGTATAAATCCAAGTGATGGAAAGTCGACCATCAAGAATTTGCAATGAGTGCTCTTCATTTTTTATATTTGCATATTTGGTATCCCTTAAAGAAAGGAGTTGGAAAGTTTTGAAGGGAGTATGCTGATAAGGGCTAAAAGGCTACCTAGGAATAATTTAATACGGAACATAAAAGTTTATTTATTAACATAGAATTTTGTAAGGAATATAAAAATTTATTTATTAATTTAATATAAAATATAAAAGTAAATTAATTTACATTTTTATATAAAAAAAATTATAAATATTTTTTTACAATTTTAAAATGAATGAAATTTTAAAGATTTATTTTTTAATGAGTTGGTCAAAATTCAACATATTTATTATTGAAAATGTAAAAAATTACAATTCTAGTTTCTGCAAGCTTTCTTTTCTGCAATTGTCTTTCCCCAAGACAATTCCTTCCATGAGACAATTTTTCACAAATATGTATTTTCGCAACCTCAGTCTCTCTTTGCAAATTCAACCTTTTCGCAAGCTCCTTTCCACAACAGAGTTTTCACAACTCTGTTTCTACATTTGCGGATTATAGATTGCAGAAATTTCCAAATTCCAAATTTGAATTCCGCAATTATGTGGCTGCAACACTTCTTTCCGCAATCGGATTCCTGATCCAACTTTTCCAGAAGTTGAACTTCCACAATTTCCCTACCGCAATTCCTTTTCTGCAACTCTTTGCAACCACTGATTTCATGTGGCTTCCTTCTTGGCCGTTGATTTGAGATCATATGCGGATCTCATATTATCTTTATGGATCCTTTATCTTCCTAACACCTTTCTCTTACGAGATTCTTCTGGAGTGTTAGATCTCTTGCGCCTTTGAACTTGTCCGTTGATCTACTATCTCCAACGAAACTTCACTTAACCTTGCGGATTTTTTTATCTTCCACTCATGTTCACTTCGTGAATCTTTCCCTACTGTCGATCCATCTTCTTGAGATGTTTTGAGCCGTCCAATCTCTGCTAAACTTGACTCTCGCGACTTCATAATTCTTCATTGATTGATTAGAGGTTCGTTTAATTTAATTCGATTGATCTCTCTTTGCTAGATGTATGCAACCTCTTCGGTGGTATTACACAACCTCTGTAATATTCAACTATTTCAAGCCCTAATTTCAGACTATGCATACATCTATTTATCATTCAACAAAGATCATCAATCATTCAATTCATGAAATAATACATTCAGAAATAATTGTAATCACACACAAAGATACGCCGAAATAGGCTTTCCTTCTTTCAATACAATGAAACTGTACATTCATGGTTGTCTCAGAACTTGCATTCTGATCCCCTTAGTTTGGTATAACTACAACAAATGACCTTGGCCTGATTTACAATGATTTGGCCACTCCTTATCCAGATTGAATGGCATCCTTTGGCTCTTCCGGCTACTTTTGTCTCTCCCTTTACTCCCTTCTCCCCTTTGCCTCGAAGGCTTACAAACATATATACAATAGGATACATGAACCCATTCTGGTTTCGATCCTCGATATACTCAACAATCTGTTAACTAATTCTAAATAAAGCAACATAATCAACCCTATCTCAATGACTCGGTCATGAGAGCCTTGACCCTTACCGAATGCTACCATTTGACATGGGATTAGTTACATGACTCATTTAAGGATTCATCACTCACCTAATAACTCATCACCTATCTAGAAGAATACTCAACATGTATTTATTTACAATGTAATAGTCTAAGGACTATTAATTCAGAATATGAAGACCTCTTCTAGGTCTGATCAAACATTTAGCTTATACTTGAATAGAGAGAAAGATGCTCTTGCATCAGACTCCCTAGGAAGAAGGAAATATGAACTCCTGGTCATAACCTTCCATCTTCAGTATGCCAGGATCCCAAACTTTTTGTTGTAGCTGATCATCCATCTCATCATGTTGTTTTGTCTTGGCATCCTCAATTCTCCTTGTTTCTATACTTTCTGTTGCAATCCTCCACTAACTTTTCTTCTGCAATCTTGTTTTTCCATCTATCTTCTGTTGTTGGTTTTTCTATTTTCCCTGATAATGTAAATATTCATTCTTTCCTCATTCCTTCTCTGAGACACTTTCACCATCAACATCCTTAATTATTCAATCTCCATCTCCAGTCTATCCTTTGGATGGTACACCTGCTTACCTTGAATGTATTTTTTATTTTTTCTACTGGCCACTACTTGCGGCATCCTCATGTCTTTAGGATTTATCCTTTCATCTACAATCATGCCCCAACTATAAGGTATTCCAATATTCTCCACAAAATAATGTCGGCCCGCCATTTCCCTTTATTGTTGTAACAAATCATATCATTATAAGACAATTCAATGCCTTGACTTCCCATATTCTCCTCTCCAATGTTGTCACTAAAAAGTTATATGCTTGCATACATCAAGCAGTCATCTTTGTCAATCCTTGGATTGAATAACCAATCTTCTATCATTTTTAATTCTTCATCATACTCTCTAAGGTTAGAAAGTTTCTGTTTAACTTCACTATCCAACTCTGCGACAACAAGTTCTCCTAGGTACTGATCACCCTTTTGAGACAATATAGTATTTTCTTGTGTCATGACAGATTTATTCCTCTGTCTTCCAACACCATTATCAAAATATGAAAGTGTTCTCCTTTGGTTATCTCCACGAGACCATGTCATCTCATCCTTCAATTCCAGAATAAAATTCTAGCTTTGGTCCATGTCAAGGATACATGGATACTCTCCTTCTTCTTCCTTTACCTATGGGCCAACCTCATAAGGTTCATCACATGTTACCCCTACAGATATACACAATTCATTAATTTCAAAAATATTGAGATTTTCATCACCCATTGACTCTCTTATCAGCACATTCTTTTGTTGATCTGAACTCTCCCAAGATTTCATGAGGATTTCATCTAGTCCCTCTTCTACACCATATTTTCCCAAGATGATTCCATGTTATGGTTCACAATAGTGAACATATTCCTTTGTTAATGGCCCAATTCTGATCTTGATTTTATTTTCCAAAGCATACATCCTATGCTTCATTTCCTTGTCAACCTTCATAAATGCATCATCTAAGTGTTCTGCAATACCTGCAGTCATACACAAACCATTAGATTTAAAAACATGAGACTCTAAAGTCCCTGTTGATATCTTTTTTGGCATCCTCCTTTTGTATTGGTATGAGCACAACATCAAACTTTCATCATCACCTATTTCTTCAATAGTCTGATATGCATGCTTCATACACTTTTCATAAGACACCATATCATCTTTTACTATAACAAAATTATACTCTTCTATCCTACTTTTGGAAAGCAAAGCTCCTTTTTCTTCAGACTTCATGATAGTCCAAGGTGACTATTCAACTTTTTCCTTCATTGGAATGCAATTCTGATTCTTCCATATAGAAATGTCTTAGCACATTTCTTTTTCTGCCTTCATCTTCAGATCATCTTCAATTGATTGTGTCACTCCATCAAGCAACTCATCAATTAGTTCCTTTTGCTGCAATACTTTGGACCTTTCCTCATTTGATAGACTTTCTTCATCAAATTTTAAGACAGCTTCAAAAGACTACCTATCATCTCCAACAAAACCCGTAATCACAAACAAAATCATCTATCTCAATAACATAAGTCCTCTTGGTCTCATTCAACCTCATAGTCATCTCCTCCATAAGTTGATCTGTACTCTTTACAGAATCCATGAGACTTTCAATTTGTCTCTCCTTTTCTTCTTCTTCATCATCTCCAAGAAAAGGACCCTATTCAGGTTCACAATATGAAACTTCCATGTCACAGACTCAGCTTCCCTAAGTTCTTCCTTCAATATAGCATACATCTTTTTCCTTATATTCACCTGCAGTGATCTCCATCTTACCTTCCTTTTCCTCATTACCCAACCATACCTCTAGGGTTCTTCTGGAACTGCTTATATACGCTTCTTGAAGCACCAATTGTATCTTGCTAACTCTACTAACTCCCTGTTACATTCTTCTTGACTTTCTTTCTTATTTATTTTGTTGTGGCTTTCCTCTGAACCCCTGCAATGACCTTCAGTAGTCATTGTTTCTATCTCCCTCTCTTTTGTGAACTTCATCATGTCCACTTGTGGACTACTTTCCTAAGCCTCCCTCAACAAGTCTCCACACTTGTCTATCATACCTCAATAAGCTATCTCTCTGTGAGCTTGTTCTTCTGGTATCTATGGTTATTCTTTTCTAGAACCTTTTGCGAAAATCATTTTCTCTTTTGTTTGGCTTCTGCAGGTCCACTTCTCTTTTGAGAACATGCACTAGTCCTCTCTTTTCCAACCTCTATTGGATTTATGGGTTCTGCCACTGCTTCCTCTTTCCTCTAAGAGTTCACAAACTCTAATTCATCAAGAACATAAGTGTCCTATGTAGAACTCCACTTCATTTAGTATGTTGTAACTTGTTAAATACTTCCAAGGATTTCTTCTGCACTCTCTTGTGGCTAATATCAATTTAAACCACACAGTCTTTGTCTACAAGTCTTTTCCCATAGTTAATTATAATCATAACGGGACGATAAAAGATCATTACCTAATTCCAAGAGCTAGTTGTGCTCTGATACCAATCTGATGCAGACAGGAGCCCCAAACAACCATTATCCCGATCGCTTTTCCTGAGATTTAGCTTGCTCTACATTTATAAAACTCTAAATTTGGCTTCTTGTCCAAATATTTATTTTCCAGGAACTCTATTGCGTAGCTCTTCTTCCGCAAGTTCAATTCTGCAAGACAGGCTTCTACAAGATTGTTTTTCCGTAATTGTCTTTCCACAAGACAATCCCTTCCATAAGACAAATTTCCACAAATATGTCTTTCTGAAACCTCAGTCTCTCTCTACAAATTCAACCTTTTCTCAAGCTCCTTTCCACAACATATTTTCCGCCACTCTGTTTCCGCATTTGCGGATTGCAGATTGCATAAATTCCCAAATTCCAAATTTGACTTCCACAATTATGCGGCCGCAACACTCCTTTCCACAATCAGATTGTAGATTGCGTATTTCTGATCCAAATTTTCCAGAAGTTGAACTTCTACAATTTCCCTTCTGCAATTCCTTTTCCGCAACTCTTTACAACCATTGATTTCATGCGACTTCCTTCTTGACCGCTGATCTGATATCATATGCAAATCTGATATCATATGCAGATCTCATCTTATCTTTGCAGATCCTTTATCTTCCCTAAACCTTTCTCTTGCGGTATTCTTCGGGAGTGTTAGATCTCTTGTGCCTTTTATCTCATCTGTTTATTTGCTATCTCCAACGAAACTTCACTTAACCTTGCGTATTTTTTATCTTCCACTCACGTTCACTTCGTGAATCTTCCCCTGTCATCAATCCATCTTCTTGAGATGTTTTGAGCCATCCAATTGCTGCTAAACTTGACTCCTGCAACTTCATAATTCTTCGTTGATTGATTAGAGGTTTGTTCAATTTAATTCAATCTATCTTTCTTTTCCAGATCGACGCAACCTCTTCGTGGTATTACACAACCTCTGTAATATTCAATTATTTCAAGCCCTAATGTTAGACTATGCATACATCAATTTATCAATCATTAACAAATATCATCAATCATTCAATTCATGAAATCATACATTCAGAAAGAACTGTAATCACACACAAAGATAAATTGAAATAGGCTTTCCTTCTTTCAATACAATGAAATTGTACATTCATGATTTTCTCAAAACCTGGGTTCTGATGCTCTTAGTCTAGTATAACTACAACCAACAAACTCAGCCTGATTTACAATGATTTGGCCACTCCTTATCCATATTGAATGACTGCCTCTGGCTCTTTTGGCTACTTTTGTCTCTCCCTTTACTCCCTTCTCCCCTTTACCTCGAAGGCTTACAAACATATATACAACAGGATACATGAACCCATTCTAGTTCAGATCCTTGATATACTCAACAATCTTCTAACTAATTCTAAATAAAGCAACATAATCAACCCTATCTCAATGGCTCGCTCATGAGATCCTTGACCCTTATTGAATGCTACCATTTGACACAGGCTTAGTTACATGACTCATCACTCACCTAATGACTCATCACCTATCTAGAAGAATACTCAACATATATTTATTGACAATGTAATAGTCTAAGGACTATTAATTCAAAATATGAAGACCTCTTCTAGGTCTAATCAAACATTGAGGTTAGAATTGAATGGAGAGCAGAATGCTCTTGCATCACTCCAGTATGCTAGTGGTTGTCACACCAAGTTTCCACTTGCAAATACAATTAAATATTTTTATTGTTGGTAAAGTATTTTCCATGATTCGATCTGCTAATAATAATTAACCAGTTTGGGTTGATTTTAAAAGTTGAGGCCCCATAAATATTTATAACACTTCAAGCCACTTCTAGAAACAAAAATAATGAACCCTTGGTACATCCGAACATGTGATTGAAATACTTTAATTTGAGTTCATGAACCTCGAGTGTATTATAAATCTGTCTTTCAATCACCATATCCCATTCTAGCTAAAATACAAATCTTGATGGGGCGATCCTCTCCAAGATACCAGAAAACCTCAAACTCCTCTCCACAATGTGGATCAACACCCAACTCATTCTAGGTGAGCGATAGGATAAAATAAATCTAAGGATTCTTGAAGCTCCCCCTTTTCTCCCCCATTCTCCTCCTGCTCACAACCACCATTAGTTAATTGATAATCATAACCAATTAACTGCTCACAACCACCATTAATTAATTGATTATCGTAACTAATTAACTACTCACAACCACCATTGGTTAATGGATAATCGTAAGTAATTAAAATAACAATGAAAGATACCCTTGCGAACCTACTTTGTATTATTTGCATATGGTTCCATATTAGAAATTTTAAGGAAGGGGATGTTACAGGTGGAATTTAGAAGTTGGAGGTATGTGGAGGAATGGAAAATGATTAACATGAATGAGAGTGTCAATGCACTTTGGGGGAATATCTGGGAATGAAAAATAAGGATGAACAAAGAACCATGTAAGCTAGTATGGGGGTATAAGGCGAAGGGGACCTTCTTGGTGAAGGAATCCTACAACATTACTGTGGGTTATTAATATTCTTGTGAGTCACCTGAATGGAAGAAGATATTGCAAGAGAATCTATGTCCAAAGGTGGTCACATTCCTATGGATGGTCATGAAGAAAAGGAACCTGATGGGAGACAACCTTAGAAAAAATGGGATATCTTGGACCAACTTGGTGCTGCATGAGTCAAGCCAAAGAAGGCTCTATGCACCACCTTCTGGATATATGCCCATTTTTGTCAACCATCTGGGATAAGGGGCAAGTATATTTTATCGGTCTTCCAGAGCCATAGGTCGCCCTAGTTTTTCCATCAAAGAATGGAAGGTAAACCCATTGTTGAATCCCATTGTCAACAAAATATGACAATTTTTTCCTAGTTTTGTGCTGTGAGAAATATGGAAAGAGAGGAGTCAACAAATTTTCAAGAACAAACATCAAACCACAGAGGAAGTATGTTATCTAATAGAGTCCCACATCAGAGAAACTCTTCAACTATCAACCTGTCCAAGTAACACTATGCAAGCCACTAAACTTGAATGGTGTATCCTCTTGGCTTAAAGGGTTCGCTCTATTCCTTCTTTCATAGGAACAAATTCCATTCACTATAGGAACTTGGGGAGTCCTAATCATTGGTATTTTCCACCGAAAGAGTTCTTTAAACTCAATTTTGATGGTGCTTCAAAAGGTAACCCTGGGCCGATGGGGTTCGAGGGACAATTCAAAGCCACTGCGGGGTGATTGTTTGGTTGTTTGGGGGTTATATTGGTAGTGAAATGAATAATGTGTCTGAACTAGAAGGTCACCTCCTAGTCTTTTCTATAGCCATTAATCTTATTCTTTTCCTCGTCATCTTGCAAGGAGTTTCGACAATGATTCTCAAAATGGCGAAAAACTTGCAACACGACATACTTGTTTCAAATATCTCATATCGTTGAAGTTTAGATTATAGGTTGTAAAATATTTTCCATGAAATTGATTGGGGTCATGGTCTAACGTTAATTCATGTGAAGCATTCATGCAATAAACGAGTGGACCTCCTAGAAAATACTAAGGTTAGGAGAAATCTAAGGTTGTGGGAGGGATCGGTGGATAGTTTAGAGGATCTAGATATAAGAAGGAAATTCCTCCACTTAGAAGCTCGCAATCGTCTAGCCCAATATGCAGGTGAGGTTAGAGGGGGTCCCCATGTGGTAGGAATGACGCATGTAGGGTCCGAGATGACACATTCTGTGTGTGCATATTTATGAAGGAAGATGGGATGGAGGGTAGCCTACTGTGCTTGAGCATGTGGGTGATTTCTAAATATGGTAAAGGTATGAATATGGTGCAGAACACGGTTTTGAGTTCCAAATATCGAGGTATGAGGATCAGGTAGCTGCTAATGAGTGTAATTATGGAAACTAGTGTGGCGAGTTCTAGATTTCTGGGTCTATATGGGAACATATTTTTCACCTTATTGGTAATTCCCATATATATATTTTGTATCCCTTGGCCTATGTGGGCATGGATTTAATTGTCGCAAGGGGGATTCCATCAGCACTACGTGTGGTGAATCTATTATCCTGAAGTGCATTGAGGAAAATATTTGTGAGCTTTGTCTGTTCTTCCTTGGTGGTATGGATCCAATTGAGACATTGGAGAGTCTGGGGAATAGAATACAACAGTGGGCGAGTTGTGAACATATCAAGGTTGGGAAAGCAAGGTGGAACTATTACGCATCCATTCTCCCGTCCATTAGAGTGGATATGGAAGTGATGGAAGACGGGGTTTGGTGCAAATTTCTTGAGAATGCCCCATCACTGGACTCTACAGTGTTAGAAAGATGGATACAGGATTGGAGCTCCTCAAGGGCTTGACATGGCCTATATAAAATGCCATCACGTCATATTGGTTCTTTAAAGGTCTCCTAAGTTGTGTCCTACTGGAAAGAGAGGATAAGCAGGGGGTTGATGAAATTTCTTTGGTCTTTTGGAAAGAGTTGTATGGGCACTTGTCTCCTATGAAAATTGATGTGATGGGGCGAAGAGTTGGGCATCCCCTATCTCCTATGGATGGGGTGGTTTTCTTTTTCACATGAGGATATGCCAAAGAAAAACAAGAGGGAAGCTGGTGGGTCGGGTGGAAATGGCATGGCTCCTCCTCACATGAAGAATCAAGTGTTGTAATGGCCCTTCTAGTGGCGTGTGTTTTGGTATGTCCATTTTTATGGTTAATTCCCGTTGTGTTTTGTCTCAATTGCTTAGGGAAGTTCTTCTTTTGTCGATCGAAGGGGTTTATGACTAGTTTACTAGTAATGCAACGTATAATTACGATTCATCCATTAGGTTTTGTTTTACTTTATTAAATCTTTGGGATATGTTGAATACGTGATGGAATGTATGCCATGTTTTCTCCTTTGGGGTAAGGCTCCTAGGAGCTCGTTTTTGCTATGTATTCAAACTGCATTATTGATGATTTAGACTGATAGGAAGGAAGATGGAAGGACCATTGTTGTAACTCTTTGTATAACATGCTAATATAAATATTTCTTATATATATAATGTAATTTTAAAAAATTAAAGCTAATTTATGTTTATGTACTACAAAACTCTATTTAAAATCCTTTTTAGCCTCTTTGTTCATGGATTTTTTATTTCATGTCCTATTTATATAACCTTTAATCCTATTTATGATGGATTAAGCTAAACTCTAGACCATTTGTGCCTAAAATTTGGTGAGTTTTCTTGTCAAAATCCGACAAAAATTGTTGAAAGGGTAGTTTTTAGTTATTGGAATTGCATAATATGTATGCCCCAAGGGTAATCGAGGGTCCTGAATCCATTTTTGCAATAAAATTTGCAATTTTAAAACCAGAAATCTCATTTTCAACAACAAATTGTATTACCATATTTCGACCAAACTTGCGTGAAAAGGTGCAAATGGTCTAGAGATTAGCCAACTGCATTTATGACCCCTTAAACCTTTTCTATTTCTAAGCCTATAGATGGAGCCTATTTGTTTAATTTTGTGACTGATTAAAGTATATATTGGAAAGTGAATTACTATTAATGCACAAATGTATTTCAATGCTCTTAAGGACCATGGTTCATTAAAAAGAACATTATCCCTTTAATCCTCATTATTAAAAATCTAATGAAACTATGTGAAATTGTTCTTATTCTTGAAATGTAGTTTATGAAAGTTGGAGAGGATTAAGACACAACACTGGAAAATGTTAAGATGTCATGATCTTTTATTCAATTTTGTAATGTTTAACATTTTGAGTAACAAATTTAAAGCACTATACAACTATTTGAATTTAGTTGTTTTGGTAGATGTCCAATGATTGTAAGTTAAAAGATAATATTTTCATAATATTTTTCCTTCTCTAATCTCATCAGAACAATCGGGGTTTGTGGAGGGGCGTCAGATTTCAGATGGGATTATTCTTGTACATGAAATCTTACATTCCATCAAACTAAAAAAGATTCTAGGCATGTTAGTGAAGCTTGACATTGCCAAAGCTTATGATAAACTTAACTTGCAATTTATCAAGAAAATGTCGGTAGCATTTGGTTTTAGCATGGCTTGGGTTAACTGGATTATGAATTTGATCTCATCGGCCTTTTTCTCAATTTTAGTTAATGGGGTTCCTTCAGTTATCATAACTCCAACTCGTGGTATTCGTCAAGGGGATCCTCTATCACCTTTTCTGTTTACTCTTATGGCTGAAGGTCTGGGACATTCTATTTCTGTTGCAAAGGATGTCGATTCTATAAGAGGTTTACATGGTACTCCAGATGGGGATAGTCATTCTCACCAACAGTTTGTTGATGATACTATGCTTATGGGATATTCCTCTGTCTAGGAAGCCTCTAGCTTCTGAAAGTGCTTGGATCAGTTTGGTAATGCCTCTGGTTTGGAATTCAATGCGCAAAAATACCAGGTGTTTTTCTTTAATACTCCTAGTATTAATTGTAGAAATATTATTCGTATCGTAGGTTTCTTTGAAGGTTTTCTTTCGGCTACTTTTTTGGGAACTCCTGTTATAAATACTCAATCAAGGAAGAGTTCTCAGATTGAACGAGTGGATAAAGTCAAGAAGCGACTGAGTAATTGGACTTTGAAATCTCTGAATCTGTCGAGCCGTTTGGTTCTTGTTGAATCAATGCTTCAAGCTTTGCCTACTTATATGTTCTCAACTATGCTAGCACCTAAATCTGTTCTTCGGGATTTGAGAAATATCCAAAGGAATTTTTTGTGGAGTGGTACTCAGGATCCTCATAAATGGGCTCTGTTCAATTGGGATAGTGTCTGTAAACCAAAATCTCAGGGGGTCTAGGGCTTAGAGATACGAAAATAGCAGGTTTATTAGCGAGAGCTAAGCTTTGGTGGCGTTGGTTCACTCACTCTTAGGAGCCTTGGGATAAATTATGGGTAGCCAAATTTTCTCCCCATTGGGATTGTCATGAATTAATTAGGTTTTCTGAAGAAAAAGTTGGCTCTGACATTTGGAAAACAGCTTGGGAAGGTCATAGTATAATTCAACAGCATAGTTTCTAGGAAATATGTGATGGTCAATCTGTTTGTTTCTGGGAGGACGCTTGGCAATAGCTTCCGCCATTGGAACGATCAGGGTAGTATCCAAAGCTCCAAGAAGCCTGTATCAATAGAAATTTATGCAAAGTTGCTGACCTCTGAGGGTTTCGTCATCCGAGTTCTTTCTCTCGGTCATGGGTAACTCAGAGTTGGTTGGATCGCCTAGGTCCTTCTCAAGAATGTTCATGGTTAAAGGAAGAGCTCAATCTGCGGTGTATTCGAAGATAGAAAGGTAAGGATAAGATTCGTTGGGGTTATGGACTGAAAGGGGTATTTTCTCTCAAAGAGGCATATATCCTTCTCTTTCAGACCTCTGAAACCCTAGCTAGTTCATCTTAGAATTCTCTTTGGGGAAAAAATTATGGCCAAAAATTACTACTTTCTGCAGGCTTGTTATGCATAAAAGAATTTTAACTAGGGATAATTTAAAAAGACGAGGGATGTATGGGCCTTACCAGTGTCCTATTTGCAAACAAGCTGAGGAAACATCTATGCATATTTTGGATGACTATCCTTTTGCGGCAGTTTTATGCGATCATGGTGCAGCTCTGTTCTGTTGTTCAGCTTGAATTAAGCAAAAACCAGTGCGAACCATGCTTCACTGGCCTAAGAAACCGTTCCAGAGTCAAATCTTGAATAGACTTTGGGAAATTTTTCCAAATTTTTTGATGTGGGCTATTTGGAATGAACGTAATACTAGAATTTTCCGCTCTAAAACTTTGTCTCTCTTTAATATATGGCAATGTTTGAAGTCCAAATTGAAGGAAACCATTTCTCTGACTAACTAGGATACAAAATACTTCGAGTTAGTAGGGATGGAAAGGCAGATTCTGGCAGACTGGGGTTTGGATAATTGTGGTACTTCTATTCATCCTAACCATAAATCTCATTCGTGTAATCCAAGCCCAGATTGTTGGAATCCTCCTCAAAATGGCTTTCTGAAACTAAATTTTGATAGAGCCTCTAAGGGCAATCCTGGGAAGGAAGGATATGACTTTATTCTACGTAATAACTGAGGTAAAATGCTTGGTTATGGCTATCATTTTCTGGGTATTGAATCCAACAATGTAGCAGAGATTGAAGGATTGATCCAAGGGTTAGAATGGGTCTTGGAAAATTTTCATGAACCAATCATAGCAGAGGGAGATTCACAGCTGGTTATTCACATTGCCTCTAAACTCCATAATGGCTCTCAGAGCTCTAAAGTTTCATCTTCTTGGCACCTGGAGAGTTGTATTGCAACTCTACACTCAGGTCTCATTTAGGGGAAAGCTATCAGTTTACACATGTTCGTCGGAATGACAACAAGATGGTGGATTTCTTAGCTAACATGGGGGTTGGGACGTGTCAGCCTTTTAGAGTGCAAGATTGGAATATGCTTTCAGATATGATTGCTCAATCCTGGTGTTAATATCTTATCTCTAGTTATTGTACTAACATCCAGATGGAAGGTCGGGATAATTATTAAAGCAGACTTATATTCTCTCTAAGCACGTGGCACTTGATAAGTGTAATCTGTGTTTTTTAATTTCTGACCTAGTGCGTGTTTTAAATATGATGGTTTGAACATATTTTTTCATATATGTGACGGTTGCTGGTATGCATTTTGTACTAGGTTCTAAGGATCAGATGAAAGAAATTAATGGTGAGTCTTTTCAAAGGACTTGTGTAAGGGATTGTGAATTTAATTCGTAGATCATGTCCATCATTTTGCACTCCTATATGAGGTTATATATTCTGGTGCAGGGTGGCAGAACTTTTATCAGATGCTTATCGGGTATTTCTGAGAGTTATTCTTGTGAGTGTTTTATTCGTGGCTCAACTAGGAATCTCTGGTTTATCAAGATGAGTGATAAAGGGAAGGGGAAAAGGGAGCATTCTCTCTTAGATTCGTCCAAAGTAGCCTCTCATGTGCAGCGCAAGGCTTTATGGGAGTCCCGTGTGTTTGAATTGGAACTCCCTTAGGATATTCAGAATCGTATTTCTGCAATCAAACGTAGGCTTTGGGAGGAACTTGACTCCCAAAAATTGAAAGAGGAAGCTAAGAAGGTGCAGGAATGGATTATGGATCCTGGCCATACTGTTGGTCGGACGAGTCTTTATGAAAAATCTATTGCGTTGTTCTGGGTTATGAAAAACTTGGTGGGTAGAGCTAAATGGGATTGTCAGTCTCCTGGTTTGAACAATTCATCTCCTGAATCCTGCAGACGACAATCTCTGAGTTGATTCATTCTTTGGAAGTTTCAGTTAAACGGGTCGAAGACAAAATTGATTTTATGACTACATGCTTGGGTTTTTAGTATCCTACTTCTTCGAGTTCTGGAGCAACAAAACCAGGTTGTCATGTTTCTTCTCAGCACTTTGCTCAGGACTTATCTTATATTTTGTTATAAGTTTGAAGTATGGGAACTTATCTCTCTGAACCTGGTTCTTTTATGAGGTGTTTAATGATCTTGAAGGTGTTTCTTCTCGCTTTACTTTGGTCTTCTCGGCATCAATTTGGTCTATTCTTAGGGATGAGGTCTTTGGCAGCTTTATCAGTATTTATAGATATTATGCTGCACTGTTGTAGTTGATATAATCAAGCTCATGACAGTTCGGAAGCTTGGCTTTGAAATATTAGTCAGTTTTTTTGATACTCTAGATTTTCTTAGTTGATGGATGAAGCTTGTATGCAATGACGCTGGTCTGAAATATGTACCTTTAGGGTGTTCAAAGTATTTGGGGATCGAGGCTGTGAGTTTTGATTATTATGTCGGGGACTAGGTTGGCAAGGACTAAGCTGTTTTAAATTGGCAGGTCACTTCCCTTTAAGAATTGAGTCTGTGGGTGGGGAAGCCAGAAGTTTGGTGTCTGTGGGTTGGGAAGCAAGGAAGTTTTGCGTCTATGGGATGGGAAGTAAGTAAGAATGGAGTTAAGAAGTATAGGGAAGCAAGGAAGTTTTGCGTCTATGGGATGGGAAGTAAGTAAGAATGGAGTTAAGAAGTATATTATTATTTATACCGTATCAACTCTGTTAAAGATGGAAAAAGTTGATTTTGTACCTTGTAATTAGTTTTAAAAAGCCTTACTTCTTTTTAATGTGATTATTGTATTTATAAAAAAAACAAACTTAGAATTGAGCAAATTTAATCAACATCCATTAATCATTAAGGTTAAGTGAAGAAACTAAAATTAATATAGAAGAAAAATAAAAGCTCATAAATTTCCATAAAATACTATTTCACACAACAAACAAACAAAACAACAAAACAAACATTAAAAAATAAAAATAAAATAAAAAATACATAGTTAACACCTTTTCTAACTAACTCACTCCACAACTACATGGAGTCGAACAAATTTAATCAACACCAACTTCTAACTAATTCACACCGCTACAGCATCTTCTAACTAATTCACACCGCTACAGCATCGAGTTGAGCAAATTTAGTGGGTATAAATCCAAGTGATGGAAAGTCGACCATCAACAATTTGCAATGAGTGCTCTTCATTTTTTATATTTGCATATTTGGTATTCGCTTAAAGAAAGGAGTTGGAAGGTTTTGAAGGGAGTATGGTAAAGGCTAAAAGGCTACCTAGGAGTTTAATACTGAACATAAAATTTTATTTGTTAAACTTAGAATTTAATAAAAGAATATAAAAATTTTATTTATTAATTCAATATATAATATAAAAACAAATTAATTCACATTTTAATATTAAAAATAACAATTTTAAATTTTTTTAACAATTTAAAAATAAATGGGTTAAACTTTAAATTTTTTTTAATGAGTTGGTTAAAATTTAACATAATTTATTATTAAAAATGCATTTTTAATATAAATAGATTTTAGACCTTTATTACTTCTCAAGCGTCCTAATTATGCAATTCTAACCACTAAAACTACTATCTCAACAATATTGTCAAAAAAACAAAAAAACTCACACAATTTCAAATATAAATAGACTAGATTTTATATTACTCTATTTTGAAATAATTCCAATGAAGTAAACTCTAATACCAATACAAAAGCAAATTAATTCACCTTGTCAAAAAAAATACAAAAACAACCACCCAATTTTAAATATAAATAAACTAGAATTTATCTTACTCTATTTAGAAATAATTCCTAGTCTTATGAAGTAAACCCAAATACAAATACAAAAGCAAATTAATTCACCTTCTCACATTAAAGAAAAAATTTATAAATAATTTCCTATGACTATCAAAAACTATATTTCCGAGCTTTATGGGGGGTAAAGGCAAATAGAAATCAAAAGCAAATTAATTCACCGTTCCTTACATTAAGGAAATCCTTAATAAATCGAGCTTTATGCTTTATGCTCTAGTATAAATAAGGGTGTTTAATCTCCGATCTCCAAATTCAAAGACTCGAAGATCAGGAATTCGCCGCTCTTCACCTTTGTATTGCTGTGTATTTGCAGAACAGAAGACATCTTACTCAACGCAGCGCAGATAGAAAATGCTTGAGGCTTGTGGGCTAGGGTTCTGAAGGGAGTAAGCTGGTAAAGGTTTTTGCGGTCGCCGTAACTCAAACTTCTCCACCTTCCTGATATACTCTTATTTCCTGAGACAATAATATCTTTCAAACCCAATTCGTAATATTGGGTTTTAGACCAAAAGAGGTTGTAGGGTTCTGAAGGGCTTTAATCTGGTAAATACTTGTGGGGTCGTTGGGAGTCGAACTCCTTCCTTTTTTTGAGAGAGAGAGAATCCTTATTTCTTTTTTTTTGAGAGAATCCTTATTTCCTTGGGACAAAATGTCTCTGAGACCCAATTCGAAAGATGATGCCCGAAAGCAACAGTACAAAGTGGTAGTGGATACAGTAGAGACCCGTCGCAGGCGAGAAGAAAACATGGTACAGATTCGAAAATTCAAGCGGGAGGAAAGTCTGTTGAGAAAACGCGAAGAAACTGTTGTTTCAGAACCCAACTCTCAGCCCTCCAATGGCTATGACCAAACGATATCCTTGGACGAAAAGGTAAAGTCTCTCACAGTGACTTGGTTAGTAACAATCTGTTCTGCTGTGTGTGATAGTTAAGTACTATATGTGTTGTGTGTTATAGTTAGGTAGTAGATTGTTAATGGTAGATTATTAGTGGTATGTAAAGGAGGTGCAGTATAAGTGATAACCAAAACGTCTCTGTTGGAATTGCAGTTTTTATTATTCAAATAGTAGAAAAGATGATTTGGGTGGTTTTAAAACGTGTCATTTAATTCATGCATGATTTTACAAATTGTAATTTACAAAAGTGAATTTCACCAAATTTAATAGTCAAATTCACAGAAAAGCAGAGCGATTTGGTTAGTCTTTATCCAGGCGGTATGTAACCATCTTAGATTGTCAGTAGTAGATTCTCAGTGGTATGTAGCTGTAGCTAAGTGGTAGATTTTAGTTTCAAAAAATAGTCAGATGCACTTGGTTAGTGGTATTGCTGCTTTTTAAAATGATTTCACAGAAAAGCAGAGCTATTTGGTTGGTCTTTATCCCAGGCCGTATGTAACCATCTTAGATTGTCAGTAGTAGATTCTCAGTGGTATGTAGCTGTAGCCAAGTGGTAGATTTTAGTTTTAAAAATAGTCAGATGCACTTGGTTAGTGGTATTGCTTCTTTTTTAAATGAATTCTAGATGCACTTGGTTAGTGGTATTGCTGCTTTTTAAAATGATTTCTAGTGCATTTCTGTTGCAAAATTCTTATGAAATGGATTTTGCAAATTTTTTTGTTTCTCTTTTGCTTTTATATTCATGCACATGCAAATAATCTGCATGACAAATTGCTTTTGTTTTTCTTTTGCTTCTGTATTCATGTTTCTGTATTTATGTATATGTAAATAATTTGCATGACAAATTACTAATGTGTCATAGTTGACTTTGTTTAGTATCAATAATTTGGATTTATACTTATTATTATAGATTTATTTTAAGAAAGATCTATCAAGGAGGAGAGGGATTAAATCTCTTTCTTTTTAAAATGAAAATGTTGAAAATATGTATAATGCAATGTTTATAGTTTTAATTTATCTAATTTATATAATTTTATATATATGCTATTTTAAATATTTTAATTATAATTTGAACAAAAATATTACTTTTTTATAATTTTTTTTTAATAAAATATATCTGTCAACTCTAGCATGAGCAGTAAATAAGTTACACATCCTCCTCATAAGCTCAATTAAATTTCCCAACTCAAAATAGTAGATTTCTACCCATTACAATTTTCCAAATATACCATGTTATAGTATAGTCAAATACCCCACACCTTTGTCAGTGGTATTGTTGCTTATTGAAACAATTTCGAATATATTTCTGTTGTTAGTATTCTACTTCTATCTCCAATCTATTGTAGACAATCTAGTTCATGTTATTGTTTAAATGTAGTGTTTAGTTTGAGATATGGTGCCGACTTCTTTTTGGGTGCAGTTGCAGACTTTGTCAGCTGTTGTTGTTGGGCTTGCTTCTGATGATATTCAAGCAAAGGAGGCTGCTGTTTCTCTTCTATTTGATATATTATCTATTGGTAATAGTTTTTTTTTAAACGCATACGAAACCACCATGCTTGATCTGAAACCACAACGAGACTCAAAACTTAATCGAACAATCTTCCCCACTCTGATTAATGGCTTCTCTTTGCAGGAAACATTAATACTCCAATTATAGATGCAGTCATCCAGTCCGGTGCAGTTCCTCTTCTTCTCGATTTTCTCAGGAGGGATGATATGGCTCAGCTCCAGGTAAGATGCAATTGTCATATGCATGTTGACTGATTAAAGATCCATTTCGACCCTAAAAAGCAAATTTCAATTGTATACCCTTGAAAACTTTTAATAAAATGTAGTAAACTATTTGAAGTTTTGAAATGAAGTATCTTACTTTATACATTATTTAATAGAAAACTAACATTTTAAAAGAAGTTATATATTTTTAGAATGATTATTTATTATGATAAGATAGTTTAAAATTATTCTTTTAATCTGATAAAGCTATTAGCTAGGCAACTTTAGAATTGCATTTACTATTTGATTACGATGAGATACTTTATAATTATTACTTTAATTTGATAAAAAATAATAGCTAGCAATTTTAGAATTATACTTATTATTTTATTAAGAAGAAAAATTATAATTATTATTTTAGTATGATAAGAAAAATAATTGAGCAAATTTAGAAGTGTTTAAAGATAATTGGAAAAATAAATGGGTTTAACCTTTAAGAACATGTGTTTCTGGTAGGAGGTCATAGGTTGTAATCTAGAGGTGATACACTATGTACACCTTTATAAGATATTATGTGTGTATTAAGCAAGATTTTGGACTTGATTGAGGGGATCAACAAGATTAACCCAAATCTACAACAAGGATTCATTTCATGGTCTTAGTATCTTGTTATGATTAAATGAATCTTGAGTAAGATTTAAATAAGGGTCAATTAAAGGGTGGTTGAACAAAATGGTAACAATTGTTTTTTGTTTTTTATTTATTAAATAGTATTTGTTTTGTGTAACAATTAGTTTTTGTTTTTTGGTTTATTAAATAGTATTTATTTTGTATAACAATTTGTAATTTTTGTTTTGTTTATTAAATAGCTTTTTTTTTGTAACAATTTCTTTTTCTATTTTCATATATTTTTTGTTTTTTTATTATGTTTTATGGTTATATTAACTCTAACAATCTAGTAAAATTATATATTTTATCCTTAGCTATATTCACAAGACTAAGTAACTATAACAATTTGGTATGAATAATGGATATAAAATTATATATTTTAGCATTTTTTTAACAACCAACTATTTTCACAATATTAAATGGTTGGTTGTTGGTGGTTGTGCTAGTTACATCATTTCCCATAGCTGAGCCCAAGTGGACATCTCAATGTTGGGTGAAGTTAGAAATATAGGTTTTAATTATCAATATTTAAAGGTTTTAATAGGGGTGGAGCATTTTCAAACATTATCATTGTATGTTAGACTTGGGAAATGAGGGTGTTATTTTTTAGCACAACCACAAGTACAGTGGCCACTCAACATCCATAGAGACACTTGTTATAGTTATCCATTTATAGTATAACATAAACATCAAATTAATTAATATAAACCTAAAACAAATACTATTTAATATAAAAAAACAAAACTGACATAACAAAACAAAAAATAAAAACTCATATTCCTTTAACTTAATCTTATTTAAATCAAGTTAAATTTGGCTAGATTATTATGTTAAGGTCTGGGTCGGGTCTGGTCAGAAAGATCACCCAAGTTCAATCACCCTTAAGGATGAGTTAGTTGGGAGGAGACACCCAAAAATCCAGGTATCAACAAGTTAGTTGGGAAGAGACATCCAAAAATCCACCCATCATAAAGATTAGTATGGCCCTAATTAATTTCTATAAGTTTTAATAATAATGATTGATTTTCCAACATTGTTAATCGAATTCCATTTATTTAAAATAATTTTGCTGTATGGAATGTTTATCACAATCCCAAGGCTTTCAAACGAGCAAATTAATTCTGTTAGATGTCACTGGGAAGAGTAATTGGCCATTTGGACGGCAAATGACCATATGAAAACAACCTTTTGTATGCTGAATCATTCACATGGTAGTTGAATAGTTCACATGCTAATTGTGTTGTTGGTAAACAATAACATTCTGCTCATGATAACCTCAATACACGGTAAGTAAACATTTGTTATTGTTGGACATTAACACTACAAGCAACAAGCCATTGCTTTAATGATTATTAAAAAGCCAATGGTTGAGAGAGTATACGTAACAATAACAAGAGCATTCTTGTATAGCTGTTAGAACAATCGCTTAAAAAAACTTTAAAACTTCATTACAATTACATTATAAATTCACACTTTACTACAATTACAGTAGAAATTCACCAATTCACCAGTTGTGAAAATATATTTGTAAATAATGTGAAGGTATTATTTCTAATAACGGACAAATAACTCTACAACATTTTGAAAGACTTCGACTAATCCTCGTCTCCTCTCCCCCCGACTACCACTGTTTACTATTGAGTGTGTGCCACCATTGAATGACTACCACTGTTTACTATTGAGTGCATGCCACCATTGAATGACTACCACTGTTTACTATTGAGTGCATGCCACCATTGAATTATAATTGTGATAGTTAGTACTTTGTTATCATACATGATGATTTCTCTTTTTGGCTACAATTGAATTATTATTATGACGGTTAATAGCTTGTTATCATAATTAATAATACAGTTTGAGGCAGCTCGGACTTTGACAAATATAGCCTCAGGAACCTCTGAGCATAAAAAGGTTATGATTGAGTGCGGAGCGCTGCCTGTATTTGTGGAGCTTCTTACCTCTGCGAATGATAACGTTAAGGAAGAGGTACGCTATTGCAAGTACGGTTGATCTTCAATGGCCATAGCTTATGCATCCAGCTGAATTTTTAACAGTTCTCATCTTTATATCTTCTGTACATTCCAATTTTAATAATAACATTATTCCCTGGCATTGAATTCAACTGATGTTCAATCTTTCTTATAAGGTTATTTGGGCATTGGGAAATATTGCTGGAGACTCTTCAAGATATAGGGATCTCGCACTCGCTCATGGAGCATTGATTCAGATTCTTGCCCAATTTAATAAGACTTCCACGATTTTCATGTTAAGAAGTGCTACATGGGCTGTTTCAAATTTTTGCCGTGGTGAACCCAAACCTCAATTCGATCAGGTAAATGTTTGCATATAATCTGGTATGTAGATTTTGAAATTAGTTGGATCGAAATGGATCTTAGAGGTTCAATATTACAGGATCATTACAACGACTCCATTAGGAAGTTTAAAAAAAATGCTTAAGCAATTTAGGTTTCACAAAGCAATTCCTTGCAATATCGAATATCGAGTACTTATTTTTATGTACTTTGGGAGTTTAATCGAGTACTTGTTTTTACCGAATATCGAGTACTTGCTTTTGTATTCATGTTAGATTATATCCATGCAATGCAGACATTAAATTAGTTTTGATAAACTTTTGGTTGTTATTTCAGATGAAATGTGTGTTTCCTGCCCTGCAGTCGCTTCTCCATAATGATCAGGATGATGATGTATTGGCATCTGCATATTGGGCACTATCATATCTTTCTGATGGCTCCAAAATGAAAATTCAGGCTGTAATTGACGCAGGCATTTGCCCAAAGTTGGTGGAACTTTTGTGGTGAGTATCATAAGAATAATCACTGAGCAATAAGAGTGAAACTGACCAAGATTTTATTTCTATATTATTTTATATAGAGAGGATAAGCTTCTCGTTATATTAATTAAAATGGGATGTTTATATTTTAGGCATCCTTCACCATCTGTTGTTATTCCTGCTTTACGAACTATGGGCAACATTGTATCTGGTGATGATGTGCACTGTCAGGTATTTCTTCACATCTCTCATACTTTCTTATAAATAATTTCATTAATCGATGCATTTGTTGGACTGTGATCTACCACCATGCAAAGTGTTGCAAAGAGTCCAATCTCAAATCCTGGTGGATTTACTTTGTTGAGACTTATCTTTTATTTGATATTTTGTGGTGCAGGCTGTTCTTGAAAACCAGGCTCTTCCTGGCTTATTGCATCTTCTCACAGCCCAACAGACAAATAAAACTGCAATAAGAGAAATATGTAGGATAATCTCCAATATTACTGGTGGTACAAGAGAGCAAATTCAGGTGGAAATGGCTTTGGATTTATGTTGTAACTTGATAACAGTGTTTGAGTTTAACGTATATCGATCATTCTGTGCTAATGAACTCCATTTTCATGGCAGGCTGTGATCAATGCCAATATATTTCCCCCACTTATATCCCTGCTAGCAAATGCTGAATTCGAAGTAAAGAAAGAGGCAGCATGGACTGTTTCAAATGCAAGTTCACGTGGAAGCGACGAACAGATAAAGTATGAAGCTTTTCTTTGTTTTCATGTTTAATTCTGTGCATCCATTTTTTCAATGACACTAACTCGGTAACATGAGCTCTTTTACTTTTACAGATACCTTGCCATTCAAGGTTGCATACAACCACTTTGTGATATTCTAAGCAACCCGGATCCAGAGATTATAACAGTATGCCTTGACTGTCTAGAAAACATATTGAGAGTTGGCGAGACTGAAAAAAATGCAGGCATCACTGACGTTAATGTATATGTGCGCCTAATTGAGGACGGTGGTGGCTTGGATAATATTGAAAAATTGCAAAATCATGAAAATCCACTTGTCTATTTAAAATCAGTTATGATCCATGAGAATTATTTCGCAGAAGAAGATGATACGTCTGATAAGTAACCTCCTGCTGCTTTTGTTTATTCTACACACCAGCAGCCAGAATTTCGACCAGGTGGTTTTAGTTTCATGTAGAAATAGGGTGCATTGCTTTTGTTTATTCTGCACACCAGCAGCCAGAATTTCGACCAGGTGGTTTTAGTTTCATGTAGAAATTGGGTGCATTCACTGAGGCTTCAACGTTTGCTTTTCAAAATTTGATCCTTTGAAGGTTTTCGGGATTCGAATATCCTTTTGATGTCTTCAAGGTTTTAGGTTTTCGAAATTCCCTTGGAAACTTACGATCAATTTTTGTTATAGTATCTAAAGAATGCATGGAAATGTTGCAAAGCGTGAATCAATGGATGTATCGTCAATTAGTCAAAAAGATTTAAATATTTTTTATTATAGCATAAGAACAAATAATTTGTAATTATGAAATATTTTTCAAAATTTGTATTTGATAGTTAAAAAAAAAATTTATAGCTATTTGAGGGAAAATAGTAAAAAACGTGGAAAGAACTTTTGCTAAGTGGGAAGGTTATGTCACGGTAAAATCACAACTTTTTGCAATAAATTGACTTTGGATATTTAAATGTTTCAAAAATGTCCTTTATGAATATAGGTTTCCAAGGCCTTGACTTATTTTAGAATATTCCCTTCATTCTTATTATTCTTTTTGTCAGTGGATTTCAATATTATATCATGTAAATTACTGGAATGTTTTCAGTTTATTGTTTACTGTTTAGAGTCGCTTTGATATTGATTTTTTTCCATATAAAAAGTGACATTTCTATTTGGCAGTAAAGTAAAACTGAAATACAATCTTTAGTTGTATATTATATTAAGTAATTTACTCAAATAAAAAGTAACATTTCTGTTTGGCAGTAAAGTAAAACTGAAATACAATCTTTAGCTGTATATTATATTAAGTAATTTACTCAAATTTTATTGTAACTTTTTATTTTTTATCATTACATAATTTAGAATTAATATTTCAACTTCAACTTTTCCTTAGTAATACAATATTACTTATAAATATTTTTTACCAAAAACAATATAGATTCACATGATTTATAGATATATTAATCTATACGTGCAAATATCTCCCTCATAAAAATAAAATTTGGTTTTTTCCTTAAATCATGCCTCATAAAAATATATATTGGATTTTTTCCTTTTGTCATGCATACCCTATAAATGTTCTAAATCATAAAACCTTTAAGAGTCTAAATCATAAAACCTTTAAGAGTCTTAGGATATTTGTAGACATAGCAATTATCTTCCAAGGTCTTAGGTTTTAGAAATTCCCTTAGAAACTTATGATCAATTTTTGTTATGATATCTAAAGAATGCATGAAAATGTTGCAAAGCGTGAATCAATGGATGCATTTTCAATTAGTCAAACAGATATAAATCTGATTTTTTTATTATATCGTAACATTATGAAATATTTTCCAAAATTTTTATTCGATGTTTAAAATTTTAATTTGATAATTATCTGAGGGAAAAAAGTAAAAAATGTGGAGAGAACTTTTTCTAAGTGGAAAGGTTATGTCATAGTAAAATGACAACTTTTTGTAAGAAATTGAACATTGGATATTTAAATGTTTGAAATCTGGAAGATTGGATGTCTTTTATGAATATAGGTTTCCAAGGCTTTTACTTATTTTAGAATATTCCCTTCATTCTTATTATTCTTTTTGTCGGTGGATTTGAATATTATATCATGTAAATTACTGGATTGTTATCATGTTTATTGTTTACTTTTGAGGTTGGGTATAAGTTTTTTTTTCAACTTAAAAGGCTCTTTGATATTGAATTTTTTCCATATAAAAAGTGACATTTTTATTTGCAAGTAAAGTAAAACTGAAATACAATATTTAATTCTATAATATATTAAGTAATTCACTCAAATTTTATTATAACTTTTTATTTTTTATCTTTACATAATTCAGAATTAATTTTTAAACTTTTATTTAGTAATACAATATTTTTCATAAATATCTTTTACCAAAAACAATATAGATTCACATGATTTATAGATATATTAATCTATACATACAAAGATCTCTCTCATAAAAATATATATTTGATTTTTTTCCTTGTGTCATCCCTCATAAAAATATATATTAGATTTTTTCCTTATGTCATGCATATCATATAAATGTTCTAAATCATAAAACCTTTAAGAGTCATGGGATATTAGTAGACATAGCAATTATCTTCCAATAGCCATCACTCTTTTGTTAACCATATGATAGAACAAATTGGAATTCATGTATTAAAGCTAAGTATTATTCAATTTATTTCCCCAACAATATCTATTCTTATATCTTAATTTTACATAAATAAAAAACTACAACACACATCTCACTCATCGCTATGCTACAACATACTAATGCACATATTTTTGTCTTTAGTTTTATTTTTATGGAAAAGACAAACACTTCCTTTTCACCACTATGCTCCACCACATTGATTCATACATTCATTTTTTTTTCTAATTTTTAGTTTTATTTTTATGAGATACATTTTGCTTTTCTTTTTTCTTTTACATTGGAAAGAGGACTCTTCCTCAAACTAGGTTGTAGAAATGCACCTTAAAATGAAGTTTACAACAAGTCAATGTGTATAGTAAACTTTGTAATAATTATGTAATTGAAAATAAATTTTTTTTTTAATTATTGAACTCCAACTTTATAAGACAAGGTGAAGATTTAAGTTAAGATCCCAAAACACAATTCTTTTAGATTGAAATCATCTTATTGAGAAATGCAATATGTGATAAAAATATCATTAAAATGTAACTTTTTTTTATATTATTGAAGTTAGGGTTAATTATTTTAGTTTTATTGTTCTTTTATTAGGGTTAATAATATTTGTCATCAATATTAGGGTTGTTAAAACTAGGTCAAGGGTCAATAATTTTAGGGTTATGTAGAAGTGATTAGGGTCAAGAGTATTAATATGCCTTGTTAGTGTTAATAATATAATATTAGACCCCAATATTAGGGTTGGGGTTAATAATTTTAGGGTTGTTGTTAGCAATAGTAGGGTTATTAATATTAGTCTAAAATATTAAGGTTAATAATATTAGTGGACAATATTACATGGTCAATATAATTTTATATATTCTTAGGCTTAATGATGTCTAGATTTTGATATCATTCTTGAATTGCTTTGATTTCAGCATTTCCTTATATTTCTTTACATGGTGCATTAATTTGTATGACTATACCACCTAAGGTCATCCGAATGCACTCGACTTATTCTAAACAAGCTAAATAGATTATCGATGTATTAATAATATGGCGAAAAGGGAAGGTAAGAGGGGGAACCTTGCTTAATAACTCCAATATTGCAATCAATACCTTTTGAAAAACCCTTAGTGCTCTTAAACTTTACAATTAAAATATTGAACAACCTTATCATAGAAACTATCAACTCAAAATAAACCTTTCAATATCTTCCAATCTATTCCACAAGTTATTTCTAGGTGTTGTATCAAAAGATTTTCTAATGTCTACAAATTAGTAAAAAAGATTGGATTTATTATTCCTCTAGAATGGCCCTAATTGTAATGTCGTGGTTCATGGTATAGAGATGTCTTCCAAGGGATGGAGGACCTTTTTAGTGTTCTTAGTACCTTCACTTTCCATCCAAACACTAATTTTTTTTAGAATGTTACCGTAAATATTGGCTAAGAGAGTTAAATTAATCATAATGGTCTGATAATTAGAGGGGTTATTTTGATCACCACTTTTAAAGATAGGAATAATGAGGCTTTGAGTCCAAGGTTTAGGGAAGCCTTACTTGGTCGCTAGATTATAGATCTCATGGATCTTAGGAACGGGACTAACCTACCAATCATTAAGACGTTGAATGCCCTTATCTTTTCCATTTGCAAGGCACTTGACCCCCAAACCAATGTAATAATTATAATTTGAGAAATTATTTCATTGTAAGGAGGGTTTGCTTAACATCAGTGACTCCAAGGAATTCTAAAGAATTTTAATATATGCAATCCAATATTCCAAACAAATCCTATTATTATTTTTAGTTTTGCTAGTTTGAATTTTCCTCAAGAATTTCTTGGGAGCTACCTTAGAGAGGTCTAAAAACTCTTCCTTTTTTTATTCATATATATATATATATATATTTTTTTTGTAATTAAGGCTTTGTATCTATTTATCTTGTTGATATTAAGAGACTTTTTTATAGCATTCTTGGTGTCTCTTCTATAATGTAAATAGTATTTATCATACCAAGGGTTGAGTCTATTATTTTTCTTTTTACTCGAAATTTCAATAGACAACTTGTTAATTAAAGATGAGAGGAATGTAGAAAAATATTATAGAGGTCTTATGTATTATTTGTACTTGATAGAGGAAAAAAATCATTTATAAAAATATCATCATGAGAAGAGAATTTAAAATTTTTTAGTTGAATTATACTTAAAAAACAAATTATGGTTAGCTTCAAAGAATTTTGTGGGTGGAGAATGTAAGTGGGAAGGATATACTCTACAAGTGAATTTAAATCATAATATGATAATAATGGTGTGGGAAAGCTAATGAGGGTATCTTTTGACACATTAGATGTAATAGAAAACCAAAAAAATAGGCATCCATCAACTTTCATTGATATCTTGAGACACTTACACAATGAAGCTTGCAATGAGTAAAAAATGAAATGTAGGAAATTGAATGATGTTTCCAAATATATAATTTATTTCTATTGAAAATGTTCTTAACTGTCTAAATTTAGATAATTTTGAACGAATTTTTGTATTATTTTTGGAACAAATGATAAGGTATATGTGTTTGGGTGTGTATCCTTTGAGTGCCTAAATGATGGAATGAACTTACAAAAAACTCATAGCCATATAGAGAACAGATAGTACTAGTGAACGACTATTTTTCCAAAAATAAAAAATAATTTTTTTTTTAATTTTTTTAATTATCTAAGTGATCAAACCTCAAAAATAGTATGTCAATTTTGGGTGCAACATTTGAATTTATTAATGCAATTATTTGGAAATAGGGTTTTTATAGCATGTAGAGGTCAGTGTTCCTTAGTGGACCCTACAAATTTTTTTCAAAATTGTTGAGAAGTGAAAGAGTTTTGGATGAAACACTAACAANAAAATATATATATATATATATTCTTGTTAAAAATTATATATTTGGAATCTGAAAAAAAAAAAAAAAACATATATGTTTCTAAAATTTCATGAAAAATGGAGGTGTGCAACATACTTTAAAACCAATGGCTAAACACGAGAATATTGAAAAATTGGATATAATGCTCAATTAGCCATGGTTTATCATACTCCAATACATAGGCATGATGAATCTAAAGCAAATTTTGAAGAAAACACATAGGCATAAGAATGTCACTCTAGCATCGCTGAAGGCTCTGCCATAGTGGCACTAAACACACTCATGTTTTGTTTAAATTCAAATATGTTTCCCCTCTAATGATAAACATGTGCACATTATATTAATGAAAAACACACAT
>LPNX011073397.1:0-55180 GCA_001517045.1 Pseudotsuga menziesii | reverse complement strand
TAACACCCTCATTGGTCTCTACCTATAACCCCTTAACACTCCCTCTCCATGTCTACCTCTAACCCCTTACCACCCCCCCCCAAACCTTTTAATTGTATCATCACTAAACCAAACAATATAGTTGCATAAGATGTGCACATTTATGTAACTCTTTCTAACCGTGTCTCCACTCTCTCTCACTCTCTAACTAATCTAACTACCTCTAACCCCAACCCCGTTATCTATTCCCCAACCCCCTTTTTGTCTCTCACACACATAGACACCCAGACACATCCATAGGCAACCCCATACCACTAAGACCCCCCATCCACTCTATCTCTCTCTTTTTTCCTTCCCCCTCTTGTAACGTCCCCGACCCTCCGACCAGGAAAGAGAACGCTACTAAACACCACACATCCATGCATCTAACCCCATGAACATGAACATACCAATAATGCTGAGGCAAAATACTTAAGGAGATAAAACATACTACAATGCATAATTGTTTAGATACATAGCGAAAGCAAAACAACATTCATTCATATACAATTCAACATTCAACATGTCCATCATCATAATTCATTAACCGTAAATACGATTGTAAAACAAATTAGTCAAGAATACTTATCTTATGAAAACTATCCCGCAACCAGCTATGTCGCTGCAGCATTCCACCCAACCATAGGCCCATGTGCTTTTTAATCTCTCAGCAATGCTGCCACCCCCGAGTCGAGCATGATTCCCCAAGGAATAAGGAACTAGCAAGCTTACACATAGCCAAGGATAACAACACCACAAGGATACACAGTTTAGCCAAGCCAACATAGTTGGGTTTATCAGGCCATCCAGGAGCTACGAAAGGATAAATGCGAAGCCGGTGATCTCATTGAAGAGCCAAGGACACCTACACCAAAACTAGCCAGATTCTAGGACACCCACACACACCCAACACAAGGTAATCAATCCTTTCTCTGATACGCAGTCCCTTAGGTCCTGACCTCCCTTCTAGTGCTATTCATGGGTTGTGGATAAGAAATCCATCCCTCTAGCTCTATCTGTGTGGTTCCTAAACACACCAAGTTTATCAAGCACATCAGGCCCTCATTCTCCACTCCAACGCAGTCCAACGACAAACCACTGTGTGCATGCAACAAACTAGCTATTAAAGCTTTAACAGGGGGAAAAACAACTCCCTGAATTGTTCTTGGCCCTGTCGTGGCCAAAACGATTCCCCAACAACCTACACTAGTCCAAATCGCAAAGACAACTCAGCCAACAAGTGTGAATGAGATCACAGCTCACACCACGTAGGTACTCACAACAACGACTCACGATGAAGCAATAGAATGTTGCACAGTCTAGACATAGCAACAACGTTGGAAAATAACAGTGGGGTAAAAGCGTAGGCTCTACGCATGAACATGAGGATGAATAGATCTGCAAACTAAAAAATACGTGAGAAAAGGAAGAACCAACCCCCAATCAATGAATCGCGACTCCCTTTATCTCATCCCTTGTGAGGGAAAATGAACAGCCCAACTTCCTACGTGCGAGAGGTGAACAGAGCATCACCTTCCTTAGGTTGGACGATCAAGAAGACCAATGATCCATGAGGAAACAAAATAGTCGACAAGGGAGAGAGTGGGATCATGGCTTTCCTGCTAGCGTGAGGGTCATCCTGGTGGAGTGTGCGTGTGGGCAAGGCATGGCAGTCCTGCCACACTCCACTGCCAGCATTAACTGCCCCAACCAATAGCAGAACATTAAAGTGGTGGTTGGATGAGAAAAGGGAAGGTGAGCAGTCAAACATGGTGGCTGGCACATGGCTTTTCCCCCATAGGTTTGAGGTTTAACATCCCCGCACTTAACCTTAGGAAATCATGCCCCTTCTCAATTTGGTTGCAGTAACATAGCTGGTTGGGTTTATTTAATTAAAATGCACATTTACATGATGCCACAATTTAATATGTATGTCGCATGTCCCGATATACCATCGGTGACAATTCCAATCCGAAACATAACATAACCAATCTATGGTGGGGCCTTTTCCTTTAGCTCCGCACCATGATTATTTACAATATGTATACATCATGTATATTTAATGCATCAAAGTCAAAACCGGGGATGTTACATTCCCCTCCCCCCTCAATAGCACTGTCCTTTGTGCTTTTACAAAATTGAACAAAATACTACACTGGTATTGCCTCAGTGTTTTGCAGAATGGAACAAAAATGGATGTGCCAATCGCATGGCATCCTCCAGCTCCCATGTAGCCTCTTTAGGCCTGTAGTGTTCCCATTGCACCTTTACCTACCCTATGGCTCGGTTCCAGAGCATAGTGAATTTCTTGTCGAGGATGCGCATTGGATCGATTTGGAACTCTCCCTCGGGTTCCACCTGAATCACATCCCAATTTATCACATGGTTAGGATCATGTACATATCTCTTAAGCAAAGAAACATGAAAAACATTATGAGATCTAGTGCTAGTAGGCAATGCAAGTCTATATGCAACAGGCCCTATTCTTTCAAGCCCTTCAAATGGCCCACAATATCTAGGTGACAACTTGGCATAACTTCCAAGCTTTAAGGAACTCTTCCTTGCCCTCACTTTGAGGTAAACATGATCCCCAATGTTGAACTCCTTGTTCACCCTATGCTTATCTACATATCTTTTTTGTCTGTCCTATGTTGCTTTTAGATTTTGTCTAACATTTACAACCTCTTGCTCCATCTCCTTGAGCAATTCTGGTCCAAGCGCAACCCTGTTCACTAGGTTGTCCCAAGTCACTGGTGTCCTACACCTTCTTCCATACAAAGCTTCATATGGACTCATCCCCAAGGATGCCTGCTGTCCATTTTTATAAGCAAACTCTACCAAGTGTAAGTAATCTTCCGACTTGGTTGGTTTGTCCATCACATACATGCAAAGCATATCTTTCAGTACTCAATTAACTCTCTCTGTCTACCCATCTTCCTGAGGATGGTATGCAGTGCTAAAGTTTAGCTTTGTACCCAAATCTGCAAACAACCCTTCCCAAAAATTGGAAGTGAACTTGACATCTTAGTCAGAGACTATTGCCTTCAGCGGCTCGTGCAATTTGAAAATCTCCTTCATGAAGATCTTTGCAATGTCATCATTTGTCAACTTGTCTACCACAACCATGATGGAATCATGTTGTCTCTAAGTCATCGGCAATCCTGTAATACAATCTATGGAAATAAATTCCCATTTCCATTCCGGGATTGGAAAAGGCTGCAACAAAACTGTGGGATGTTGATGCTCAACATTTACCTGTTGACATTTCATGCACCTTGAAATGTATTTAGCCATGTCCTTTTTCATTCCTGGCTAAAAGTACTGCTTTCTAGCTGTAGCAATTGTCTTCTTATATCCTGGGTGATGAGAATATGGAGCTTGATGGATTTCATCCATAACAACTCTCCTTAAATCTGCTACATTTGGAATATAAATTCTGCCTTTATAAGTAAGAAGTCCATCTGCTTCCAATTTATATCCCTCATACCTCTTCTCAAGACTTCGCTGCTGCAATTTGTCTATTACTAGCTCATACAATTCATCTCCTGTAGTACGATTAACAATCTGTTGCCTCAAATCTGATTCGAAAATACTAAGAGATGCCACGTGCATTTCCTGTATCTTCCTGCTAAGTGCATCAACTACCTTATTCTCTTTTCCCTTTATGTGCTTTATTTCAAAGTCAAACTCACATAAAAATTCTAGCCATCTCGCTTGCCTAGCACTCAAAGTAGGTTGATCGAACAAATACTTCAGACCACAATGGTATGTTTTGAGTTCAAATCTTCTACCCATCAAGTAATGTCTCCACATATTGAGAGCATGTACTATGTCTGCAAGCTCTGATCATGAGTGGCATAGTTATTATCATGATCCTTTAGTTTTCTTGACTCATAACATATCACGTGGTTGTCCTGCATAAGGACTCCTCCAAGCCTTTGTCTGCATGCATCGGTACATACCACAAAATCTTTCTCTGGATCTGTAACTTTCAATACTGGTGCACTGGTGAGAATATTCTTCAACCGTTGGAAGCTTTCTTCACACTCGAATTCCATTTGAGCCTTACCCCCTTCTTTTGCAAAGAAGTGATGGCATGTGCAACCTTGGAAAATCCCTCAATGAATCTCATGTAGTATCCTACAAGTCCCATAAAAGATCTTACATCTGTCACATTTATTGGAGTAGGCCAATTCATAATGGCTTCAATCTTCTCAGAGTCCACAGATATACCCTCTTCTAAGATAATGTGACCAAAATACTGTATTCTATCTCTATATAAGTCACACTTGCTGAGTTTTGCATACAGCTGATGCTCCCTGAGCAATTGCAATGTCAATCTCAAATGCTCTTCATGTTCTTTCTCATTCATAGAATAAACAAGAATGTCATCAAGGAAAACAAGAACAAACTTGTCCAAATGCTTACTGAAGACGTTGTTCATAAGGCACATAAATGTAGCTGGTGCATTTGTGAGACCAAATGGTACTACTACAAAATCATAATGTCCATACCTTGTTCTGAAGGCTGTCTTATGAATGTATTCATCCTTGATTCTCACCTGATGGTAACCAGACCTCAAGTCAATCTTGGAAAATACCTTTGCTCCTCTCATTTGATCAAAGAGGCCATCAATCCTAGGAAAAGGATATTTATTCTTCACAGTAACCTTGTTCAACTATCTGTAATAAATACATAACATGAGTGTACCATCTTTCTTCTTTACAAAACAAACCGGTACCCCCCAAGGAGACACACTCGGTCGGATATACTTCTTTTCCAACAACTCTTGTAGTTGCATCTTCAACTCTAGCATCTCCAGTGTGCTCATCCTGTAGGGTGTCTTGAACATTGGTGCTCCTCTTGGCACAAGTTCAATTGTGAAATCAATGTCCCTCTTTGGAGGAAGCCCTGGAATCTCATCGGGAAACACATCCTTGAATTCTTGTAACACCCAGTAGTCCTCCAACGTAGGAGTTTCATTTCCTGTTGGTTCCAGAATATGAACTACATACAACTGGAAACCTTTCCCACAGAACTTCTTCAACTGCATTGCTGAAACCTTCCTTAATGAAATTACCTTTGGAATACCTTTAACAACTACTGGGTTCCCTTCTTCATCTGTGAATTCAAAAGGATTGTTATAACAGTCAAGATTTACTCTCTGAGCTTCTAACCAATCATTTCCAAGGAGAACATCATAGGAACCAAGCGGTAGAACATTCAGATCTACACAAGTAATCAATCCATTCATAGCCAATGGGCATTTCTCCATTACTTCACTGACTTTTCTCTTAGTTCCAGTGGCTATCTGAACTAACCAATATTTCCTATGCTTTACTTTCTTTGGTCAAACTTCTCATTCTTCTTGTCCTTCCAGGCCTTATGGTAGTCAGGTTTACCCTTGCTTTGCTCATAGCAATACTTAGCCTTCCTTATGGATTCTTCAAGAGTTCTCAGTTCATAAAAATCAATTCTATATTTGTAAGACTGAGACAATCCACTCAGAAACCGCTGGACCTTCACTTTTTCATCTCTGATGTACTGGACATACCTCAGTAATTCCAAGAACTTATTTGCATATTCATCCATGGTCTGCTGTCCCAATCTCAACTCATGGAACTCCTTAATCTTGTCATCATAATACCTATCATAGAGGTATTTCTTCCTGAAATACTTCTTGAACTGTTTCCACTTCAGTCTCCTTTCACTGATCTTCTTTACTTGCTTGAAGTGTTCCCACCAAATGGATGCTCTTCCATTCAGATTGAATATGGCAACTCTTGCCTTCATGTTTCCCGAATAATCCTGAACTTGAAAGTACTTCTTTATCCCAAGAATCCAAGCTTTAGCTTCTTGTCTAGTATTTACCTCACCATCAAATGTAGGAGGCTTATCCTTCTTAAATTCATCCTGAGAGTGGTCCCTATGGTGCCTTCTTCTTTTCCTTTTACAAGAAGATGAACTTGTATCTCCACTGGATTCTTCAAAGTCAGATGATCCTCTAGAAGTCCTTCTCCTCCTCCTAGTGCTGCTCTTACTGCCTTCTGGCCTTGATGTATCTCATCCAGAATCTATCTTCTTCTACAAGTCTATCAAACTCTACAACATGGCAGCATTCAACTGATGCTGCTATTCCTGGGATTTAATCAAGCTTCTCATGGTGGTTGCAACCTCAGACGGTGTCTCTTGGAATCTCCTTCCATTAGACTCTATGTCATCATTTCCATTGCAGACATTTTCTCCCATGGCATCTCCTGCACGCTCGTAAGAATATCGAGCATCATATCTGTCAAGGGTTTTCATGACTGAACCACCTCTTGCTTTCCACACTGTTCTTCTTGGAATACTGCTCTTGGAAGTGGTCTATAATTTTGCAAATGTGTTAGTAGCAAACTGTTAGATGCATATCATCAATATAAATCAAAACTACTTACCTTCCTTTGGAGAAACATAATAATAACAGTTTTTCTTAAAAAACAAAAGAAAGTCTACTGAAAGGCAGTTGAAAACTGCTTGAAAAATCACTAAGAAGTTCTCTCGAAAACCCAAATCTCCTTTGGCCCAATCGGACCTCCTCCCAACTATCTTTTCGACACTTCGGTGGTCAAAACACTTAGCTTATCGATGGTCTATTCATTTATTTCTCTTTGACATTTCGGTTTAGCTCATCTATGGTTTATTCATTTATTTCTCTTCGACATTTCGGTGGGTAAATTAACTAAAATCTTGATATGCATTGACGAGAAAATCAACTATTCATCGGGTCCTTTCTTCACTAACCTTCCGGCGTGTCGGCAACTAGAACATCTAATTCTCTCCGCTGTATTGGCAGGTTGCTTGTATATTTCCTTCCGTCGTATCGGCCTATAGTGGTCTACTATTCCAATATTTATTGTTGATCCATTGGTCTAATTTTGTCTGGCATATCGAGTCCATAATCATCTATTGCTCCGAACTTCATCGACGATAACATAGACTAACTGCTATGTCGGTGGTCAGGTGCTTTGCGCATCAGATGGTTAGTCCTTTCGGCTTCCACAACAGCGTCCCATGATATTTCTATGTCTTCCGTAGCTCACGACTTTGTGGGCAGTTGGAGCGACTAGTCTCTTGCGGCATCGATGCTTGGATGCACTTCTCGTCAGGTGATTAGTTCTTTATGTGGCTACAATGGCGGGCAGCAGAGTCACTATGGTCTCCGCGGGGCACTCGTCGGTGTTTGGAGCAGTTGTTCATTACGACATCAGATGGATAGTTGAGTAGGAAGCTGCAACTATGGTTCACCTTAATTGAACCTTTTCTGATCAATGATCTGATCCACTAATTCCTTCCAATGTTCATAAATGACTCATACAACTAACATTTCCCGATGGCCGATGATATCGTGCCTTAGAGAAATTTTTGAAAATGTCATGCCTTGTCTTCCGCCACATCGAAAACTTGATCCTCTAGGCATTGGTGATGCGATCAACTAATCATCGCCGATCACCGATGCTTTTATGAAATAGAAAAATTTCCAAAAATATTTCTGTAGTCTTCTCTTCCACCGCTTCATCGGCTCAACCATATCCTATTCTTCACCAATCGCCGATAGTCAAAACATCGAAGGTTCTTTCCGCTAAGTGGAGCCGTCATTTCAGTGGTCTTCATTTGATCTCTGCCGAAACTACGGCTCCCCCATCCTCTATCCTCCGTCGACGATCAACGAACCTTAACAAAATTGTGAAAGCTTTTTTGCTGGCTGTCCTCCGTCGAGTGGTCATCAGACTAATTCTTCGCTATGTCGAAAGAACTTCTCACTGAGTTCTCCGATGAGCCGACAATTCTGGCACTTAGAAAAGTTTTGTGAATTTTCTTGTCATCATCCATTTCCTCCTGCTTTCTTCTGGGCAGTAAGCAACCTGCCTCTGTTAACTGATCTTTTCATGGCCCTCTGAGGCCCAAATGTCGCAACATAAGCTATGTCACTACATCTTCATGGCCCATTCAGGCCCATGCTACAACCAGAGCTATGATACCATATTGTAACGTCCCCGACCCTTCGACCAGGCAAGAGAACACTACTAAACACCACACATCTAGGCATCTAGCCCCATGAACATCAACATACCTATAATGCTAAGGCAAAATAAATAAGGAGATAAAACATACTATGATGCATATTTGTTCATATACATAGCGAAAACAAAACAACATTCATTCATATACAATTTAGCATTCAACATGTCCATCATCATAATTCATTAACAGTAAATACGATTGCAAAACAGATTAATCAAGAATACTTATCTTATGAAAACTATCCCGCAACTAGCTACATCGCTACAACGTTCCCCCCAACCATAGGCCTATGTGCCCCTTAATCTCTTAGCAACATTGCCACCCCTGAGCTGGGCATGATTCCCCAAGGAATAAAAAACTAGCAGGCTTACACATAGCCAAGGATAACAACACCACAAGGATACACAGTTTAGCCAAGCCAACACAGTTGGGTTTATCAAGCCATCCAGGATCTAGGAAAGGCTAAATGCTAAGCTGGTGAGCTCATTGAAGAGCCAAGGACACCTACACCAAAACTAGCCTGACTTCTAGGACACCCACAGACACCCAACACAAGGTAATCAATCCTTTCTCTGCTACACAATCCCTCAAGTCCTGACCTCCCTTCCAGTGCTATTTAGGGGTTATGGAGAAGAATCTAGCCCTGTAGGTCTATCTGTGTGGTTCCCAAACACACCAGGTTTATCAAGCACATCAGGCCCTCATTCACCACTCGAATGTAGTCCGACGACAAACCACTATGTGCATGCAGCAAACCAGCTATTAAAGCTTTAATAGGGGGGAAAACAACTCCTTGAATCATTCTTGGCCATATCATGGACAAAATGATTCCAAAACAACCTACAGTAGCCCAAATCGGAAAGGAAACTCAGCTAACAAGTGTGGATGAGACCACAGCTCACTCCACGTAGGTACTCACAGCAACGGCTCACGATGAAGCAACATAACGTCACACAGTCCAGACATAGTAGCAATGTTGGAAAACAATGGTGGGGTAAAAGCGTAGGCTCTATGCATGAGCAGAAGGATGAATGGATCCATAGACTAACAACTCTATGAGAAAAGGAAGAACCAACCCCCAAATGATGAATCGTGGCTCCTTTTATCTCATCCCTCATGAGGGAAAATGAATAGCCCAACTTCCTGGGCACAAGAGGTGAATAATGCATTCCCTTCCTCAGGTTGGATGATTGGGAAGACCAACGATCCATGAGGAAACAGAATGATCGACGAGGGATAGAGTGGGATCATGGCTTTCCTACCAGTGTGAGGGTCAACCTGGTGGAGTGTGCGTGTGGGCAAGGCATGGCAGTCCTGCCACACTCCACTACCAGCATTAACTGCCCCAACCAACAACAGAACATTGAAGTGGTGCTTGTATGAGACAAGGGAAGGTGAGCAGTCAAATAGGGTGGTGACACATGGATTTTCCCCCATAGGTTCAAGGTTTAAAATCCCCCCCCCTTAACCTTAGGAAATCATGCCCCTTCTCAATTTGGTTGCACTAAACATAGTTGGTTGGGTTTATTTAATTAAAATGCACATTTACATGATGCCACAATTTAATATGTATGTCGCATGTCCCAATATACCATCGGTGACAATTCCAATCCGAAACATAACATAACCAAATATATGGTGGGGCCTTTTCCTTTAGCTCCGCACCATGATTATTTAAAATATTATATACATCATGCACATTTAATGCACTGGGGTCAAAATTGGGGTTGTTACACCTCTTCTCGTCCAACTACCCCTAACCCCAACTCCCCCTTCTCTCCCTCTCTCTCTCACACACACATCCCTTAGAGTTTTAAAAAAATATAGTTAGGTTGAAGAGAGGGGGGTTTTTAAGGGGTTAAGACTTAGGGAGTGCTTGTTAATTCCCCCTAAACATTGAATGATCCCTTAGTCATGGAACTACCTTCTTAAGTGCCCCTAAACATTATTCAAGCATAACGTGTGCACATTATATATGGTCAAAATGAGCACATGTTTTTGTTAATAATAGCATGTGCAAGTTATTTCTCGGTATAAACAACATTAGTTCCTGTCTAAGAAACATTCTATCAGATTTCATCAATGTTTCATAGTCCACACACAATTTCAAGTTGTAGACAATGCATTCATTCTCTTCTTCACTAGAAAATCACACAAAATTTTGATTTTTCCATTAACCATCTCCATCACAAGTGTCTAAGTATTTACTATAGCATGGTATACATTAAGGAGCAAGAAAGAAATAAAGAATTGAGCAAGAAATAAACCAATTGAGCAAGAAGGAAACCAATCTTGGGGAATCTCCCGTTGAGGAGCACCATAGAGAATATCCACCTTTTTTTTTCCCTGCAATTGAGGATCTAGAAAAGGAAACATTAGCTTTGTCAGTGTGGTGGAGCATGTAGACACAATTGAGCAAGAAAGAAACCAAGGTTGGGGAATCTCCCATTGAGGAGAACCATAGAGCATCTCCACCCTTGTTTTTCTTGCAATTGAGGAGCTAGAAAACGAAACATTAGCTTGGTCATTGTGGTCAAGTATGTAGATACAATTGAGAAAGAAAGAAACCAAGCTTGGGGAGTCTCCCATTGAGGAGAACCATAGAGAATCTCCAACATTGATTTCTTGCAATTGAGGATCTACAAAAGGAAACACTAACTTGGTCATTGTGGTGGAGTATGTAGACAATTGAGAAAGAAAGAAACCAATCTTGGTGAATCTCCCATTGAGGAGAACAATAGATCATCTCCACCATTTTTTTTCTTGCAATTGAGGAGCTAGCAAAGGCACCATTCCTCCCAATATTCCCCATAACTTGAGTATCTAGAAACAATTGAGCAAGAAAGAAACCAAGCTTGGGGAGCCTCCCATTGAGGAGCACCATAGAGCATCTCTACCATTGTTTTTCTTAAAATTGATGAGGTAGAAAAGGAAATATTCCTCCCAATATTCCCCCTAACTTGAGAATCTAGACACAATTGAGCAAGAAAGAACACAAGCTTGGGGATTCTCCCATTGAGGAGCACCATAGAGCATATCGACTATTTTTTTTCTTGCATTTGAGGAGCATCAAAGGAAATATTTCATTGGTCATTTTGATGGAGTATCTAGACACAATTGTGCAAGAAATAAACCAAGCTTGGGGAATCTCCTATTGAGCACTAGATATCATTCATCATTGTGGTGATGGGAAATTCACGCAATTGAGCAAGAAAATAAAAAAGGAAGACGATACCCATTGAAATCCTTGAAGAAAGTAGAGAAAAGAAAAAAATGGCATGACGAATCAAAGACACTCTATGGACACTCAACCAATTTCGGTTGTAGAGGATTCCACAGTTCATCCTACCAATCCACAATAATAAAGTCAAAAGCATTCACTCAAGGGGCCTTCGATCTCCATAGCAGTTGAAAAACAAGCACCACATGACACTGATCAAGAAGTAAAATGTAGTTGCACATCAAGGCCACCTGAAACCTTTGCATATTTACTTGTATGTGGGCATACAAGTGACAAAGTTAGAGATTTAATGAAGGGAGACCGTATACTCAAAGAAGAAAATTTTATTCAGACCACATAGGAGGATTTCCAATTGCCACCATCTCGATGACAATAAGAGACGGAAGGACATGAAGCTCATGTTCAAATGCCAGACCGACTAGGTGATATGGTATAAGGTGCAGTTCCAAAGTCCCTACCTTCGTTAGCAACTTTGCGCTGAAGAACTCTAAAAAGTATACAGATCGATGAAAGTCTCATTGGTTCACTTGAAGGTACGCTATTTAAATGCAGTATTGCATATCAATTTCAACAGATACTTGTCAACTATTTTGATTCTAAATTTGATGGAGATAAATGTAGATTATTGATATCGTTATTAAAATATAGGTCTATAATTTTTGTTAAGATAAACTGAAGGATAAATATGACAAAGATTTTTGAACCAAGTTATGGTATTGTCAGAAGTTTAATAGATGCATTTAGTACAATTGGAAATAAACCTCAATCAAAGGATCACAATGCGGCTCGTCATGTGTTTTCACAATCAATCATGAACAAAAGCACCAGGGCCCTTCTACTTCTTAATCCTATATCCAAACTTGTATGCTTGGATATCAAAACACTATGTGGGTATTTTTCTAGAAGAGAACAACTTGACTCTGGTCAAACAGATGTTTGGCCTTCATTGCTAGGTTTCCACTCTCCGATATGAAGCTCATTGATGTGGTAAAGGGACTTGTGCAAGAGTTTCGGTGTGACAATAGTAGACCTTCATCCAACAAAATATATGTACTAAAATTGAGAAGGGATTCAAGGGATCTTGATCCCCACATTAAAAATTTTCTTGACATGACACAAACATAATTATATGAAATATTTAGGCATGAACATAATGAGCTTAACTTCGTCCAAAGATATTTCGAGAAATGCAAACCATGGTATGTTAAAATAAACACAACTAGTAACACATGGTGTTGTCGATATCACAATGAGTACAGTTATTATTATGGCACATATATACAAATATTGTGTGTGTTGCATAACACTCTTGTGCAGGAATGCTCAACTATATTTCCACCAACATCATATAGAGACTTTATTCATATAATTTTGTGTAGAAATATAGAAGGTTGCACATTTCATCAAAGGCCTTGCGTAGATGGGAAATTCCCAAGGTGTGATGGAATGGAATTTTTGGACAAATGTTTACATGTGACCGATGAGCATGAACTTGGGATACATGAAGTGAATTTGTAGTCATTCAAATATGTCATGTATGATATTGATGGAGGGAGTGAAAGAAAAAAAATACAATTGGTCACCTCTTAGGCTAGTAATGTGTTCCTGAATAGTGTTGTTTTCTTCATGTATTGCTACTTCATATATGTAACAACCTATTGATCTATACATCTTTATTATTGATCTGCTAGGTATGGTTTTGCAACTTCATGGAGGAATTCTTTGAAAATACACAATGGTATGTAAAGCATGCACTTGTGGCTCATTGGAAAGATAATTAGTTTTTAACGTGCAAGGATACATTTTCTCTTGAAAGTATCTTATCAATGGTTGATTTTGCAGAAAAATACACTCTTCAACTGAAGAACGAGATTCAAATTCAATATTATCACTCAAGTCGGGTCAGCATAATGGTCCATATCACCTATAGACATGGGGTAGATAGTACTGAAGAGAAAAGGGTTATATTGAAGGAGTACCACTTTTACATAAGTGATGACAGGTGTCATGACTTGGCTTTTGTACAACACAGCTTTCAATTTTTATACAACCACCTAAAGGATAAAAATATATAGGTGGAACAACATTGGATTTGGTCTAATGGTCATGCGAGACAATTCAAAAATTCTAGTGTCTTCCAATGGTTTTGTATTCTCCACAAGAGGCAGAAGGTGCCACATACTTGGAACTATTTTGAGACCAGACACAGAAAAGGAGAATATGATGGAGCATTTGCATGCATCAAGATTGCATTGCATAGGAAAGAAATGAAATTCACAACTATTTCGCTCATATGAGATGCAAAGACCATTGTTGCATGGTGTTATTCAGTAATGGGGTAGGGAGCCAAGAGGAAATAATATCAATCATCTCAAAAACCACATGTACATAGATATTTTTTGGAGGTGGTTGATGTAGATTGATCACACCTATATGAGTGCAATATCATCCAAGGAACTCATGTATTCGATCCAATTAGAATGTCATACAATGCTGTAGTTGAAATGTGGACAACGAAAAAAACTCTTCTTTTTGCTATCCATGTAATAGTTTCTAATGGGACAATTATGACTCCACAAATTGGGTTAACAGTTGGGATCATGTATCACTCCCCATTGGTTGAAAAATAACCACAGAATTATCCTAGTTGGAGGAGGAGCAGTTGATTATTTCACCTAACTATGACCACATATAAGATCTCGTACAACTAGGTTCGATTGTTATGTTCATAACTTTGAAATATTTGACAAGTATTTTTGTTTAGTTAGCTGACTCCTAGGTTGGAACTTTATTTTATGTAGGGAACATATGCGCAGTGGTTTCCCCGATAGGGAATGAATGGAACACTGACTACTGGATGGAACGTTTCTTGGATGCGAAGTGAACCCTCATTGTTTCATTAAGTGACTTCGAGGGAAATGATTTTTCAATTGGGTCGATGGTTATCAAAGGAGAATATTTGACACGGGTTTCCCATGCACAAAAGAAAATAGGTTATGTATTTGAGGATTATAGACCAATTCAAATTGTATACCATTGTACAAACTTAGTTATTGGAAAAAACCTCCAGCTGCAAAAAATTCCAAGCAAGAACTCATCAAAGTCATGATATGTTTTTCCTTACTTCAAGCACTAGAGGCTAAAGGATATTGTTTCTATTAGAGGTTATCTCGATGGTCTAGTCGAATAACCACATGTGCATATTCAGGTATTTTGGTTTCATGGTCTCATTCATTATTTACAACCTGACAGATTGACAGCTTGATAGATTGATAAATCACATAGATTTCTACAACTTGATAAATTGCACAAGCTTCATCATGGATTTGTTGTATTATTTTTATACTTACATGACTCATTCCATATATCCCTATACCATTATCTAGAACTCTATCTAGGATATGTCTATGGTATCTGCCTTGTAATTGTATCCTATGATGGAGAGGAATTTTTAACATTGTAAAATGAATTAAAAGAGAACTATCCACATGAAATACTACATCAACAACATCCATTACTGACATATTGCATACTACATCAATAGCATACTACATACTACATGCTACATACTACATGAATAGCATCCATTACATGACATACTACATCAAGAGCCAATCCTACTAACCATAGTTTGTACCGTAAACCCTAGTCTGAATTTTAAAGCCTAAAAACCCTAATTTGTGTTCAAAATCCCAGAAAACATAGTTTGTATCCACTAACTATCATCTATAGATCACTAGTACCATTTATTCGATGGCACCATTGACCAATATCTTGTATCAAACATTCAAACCTTAGAAACAAGGAGACCACTAGAATTTTAATCAAATTAGATTGAGATCATAAGAATGATGGTAATCACATCAATTGAGATGAAAGGTAATCACATCAATTGGAAGGAATGGTAGTCATTTTGATAGGGATGAATCATGATCTCTTTAAATTTAGATAATGTAATTACATGTGGTAGGCCTTGAATCTTGAAATTGGTCCTATAAGGAAATTAGTCAACACCCCAAGTTTTCATGGAACTTCCTACTGCAATTGTTAAAATAAAGTATAAAAATATTCCCATGCTTAATGACCCACCAGAACGAAGTTTTGATGCATGGTTGGAATTCTATTCCTCGGGTAGGGATTCAACAGGTGTCCCTAAAATCCTGTAAGAGGTGGGATTCAATGTGCCATAGAATGATTATCGTGGCTCATATCTATGGACCATCAACTTCATTGGGTTCAAGACATAGGGATAGTGCTAGAAATGGCCCTTTCCTCTGGATCGATGAACAAGGTATCATCTTTTAGGTCAATTTTAGAAACTAGGGTTTTCCTCACTAAGGCATCGTGAAATTTTTGCACATATGAGTTAACTTTGAAAATTCGGTGATTGTGAATGTGTGGCTAGCATTCCCACATGGAACCTCCCTAAACATGCTTGCATGAACCACCGAAACTTACTTTTGATGCTTGGTTGGAATTCTATGCCACAGGTAGCGATTGAACCGGTGTCCTTGAAACCCTATAAGAGGTGGGATTCAATGTGTCATAGAATGATGACTATGGTTGGGATCGATGAACCATCAAGTCCATTGGATTCAAGACATCAGGATAGTGCTAGTGGTGTCCCTCTTCTGTGGATCCATGGACAAGGGATCATGTTTTAGGTCAATTTTGGAAACCATGGTTTTGATTAGTAAGGGAATGTGAAATTTTTGCACATAGGGGTCAACTTTGCAAATTCATCGACTGTGAATGTGTGGATAGAGTTACCCCATGGAACCTCCCTAAACATGCTTGCGTGATGCATTTGAACCCATTTTTTATGCATGGTTGGAATTCTATGTCCCGAGTAGGGATTCAAGAGGTGTTTTTGAAATCTTGTAGGAGGTGGGCTTCAACGTGCCATAGAATGATGATCATTGTTTGGAGTGATGAAACATACACTATGTTGGATTCAATACATTGATATAGTTCTAAGAGTGGCCCTCTCCTCTGGATCCATGGACAAGGGATCATGTTTTAGGTCAATTTTGGAAGCTATCATCTTACTCGGTAAGGGAATGTGAAATTTTTGCACATATGGGTCAACGCTGAAAATTCCTCGACCGTGAACATGTATCTAGCATTCCAACATGGAACATACCTAAAAACACTTGCATGATCCACCAAAACTTAGTTTTGATGCACGGCTGGAATTCTATGCCTCGGGTAGGGATTCAACAGGTGTCCGAGAAATCTTGTAGGAGGTGGGATTCAACGCATCATAGAATGATGGCCTTGGACCAGATCAATGAACTGTTGACTTCGTTGGATTCAAGACATTGGTATAGTGTTAAGGGTGGCCCTCTCCTCTTGATACATGGATAATGGATCTTTTCTTAGGTCAATTTTGGAAATTAGGGTTTTGTTGAGTAAGGGAAGGTGAAATTCATTAGAGAGAATTTGAGGTTAAAAATGGGCCTCAAGAGGACCAAAATGTACTATAAAAATCAACCAATTACATTCTAGTACATGACATCATCCCCCATGGTTGAGGTGGCATTGCATGAGTTAAGGATGTTTATTTGTCACATTTTCTATGGTGGATGAAAACCCATAGTTAACTAAGGTAGTGGTACAAGTACTTTTAAGTCATAAAGTGAAGTACTCATAATAAAAGTCATTTCACACTTTCTCATAAAATAATATTATTGTTCTTTTCAAGTAAAGTACTCACAATTCACTTTCTCATAAAATAATATTATTGTCATTTTCAAGTAAAGTACTCATAATTCATAAAAATGTCTTTTCACATTTTTTTATAAAATAATTATCGTCATTTTCATGTTTTTTAATTTTAAATTATATATTCACTCAATTGTATTTAATATCATAATGTCAAACTAATATATATATACAATCTTGTACTTTTAAAATAAATTAAATTCATGAATGATATGTATATGAAAAAAATATGTTAGTTATGCATATGAATTAAATTCATTTTTGTTTAATTTTATTTACAAGTTCAAGACAAATAAATGCTAAAGGACAATAAATTTTTGGGAATTTACAATGAATCTTAGTCACATCATTGTAGAGTTATTTTATTAATTTTATTTATAGTCAATTTAGAAAAGTAACTCAACTATGGTTATTTATATTGTGCATAAAAAGTAGTGTAGGAGGTGAGTTGTCATATATACCTACCCCATAAAACCCCTAACTCGTAATATCTTAATATATCTTATATTTTTGTAGTACATCTCTTAGGAGGCCCATTTTTTACCTCAAATTCTCTCTAATGTTTGCACATAGGGTTCAACTTTGAAAATTCCTTGAATATAAACATGTGGATAGAATTCTGACATGGAACCTCCATAGAACCTCTTGCATGACCCACTAGAACCCAATTTTGATGCATAGTTTTAATTCTATGACATGGGTAGGGATTCAACAGGTGTCCTTGAAACCCTGTAGGAGGTGGGATTCAACATGCCATATAATGATGATCATGGCTTGGATTGACGAACTGTCGAATCCGTTGGATTTAGGACATCAATATAGTGCTAGGGGCGTCCCTCACCTTTGGATCCATGCACAAGGGATCATGTTTTAGGTCAAATTTGAAAACTAGGGTTTTTTCCAATAAGGGAATGTGGGTCAACTTTGCAAATTCCTATATTGTGAACCTATGTCTAAAGTTACCACAAGGAACCTCCCTAAAAATAGTTGCATGACCTGCTGAAACAAAATTTTGATTTACGGTTGGAATTGTATGCCCTGGGTGGGGATTTAACAGGGTTTCCTGAAAACCTGCAAGAGGTGGGCTTCAACATTCCATAGAATGATGACCATGGTTGGGATATATATGTTTTAATAAGAGTTACTCATTGGGTGCACATATAAAAAGGATACCTTATTAGTACATTTTGTTCTTACTATTCCTCTTATAATCAAACTAATTTACCGTACTAGGTAAATTTTTACACTAGAGCATAAAATAAATATAATTTAGAGAAATCTATAAAATAGTGTTAGGTCCAATAAAGTACACAATAGTTTTATCACATTCATCACAAAAAGGTATTTTTCATGGAAATGGTCAAGCTATAGCACTAGGGTGTTTCCCATACTCTTTTTCCATACAATACCTGGATATAAGAACTATGTGTTCAAGTCCAAGTCAATCAAATACAAACTTGTGGACTCAATTTCATCACTTTAATTTTAGAAACATGTAGAAAAATAATAATGAGTGATACTGCACAACTAATTAACAACTCTAGAATGGTCCCTTAAAGTATTCAAGTCATTTATAATTATGTTTGGGGTATACTTTTAAAGTTTAGGGTTAGTTCAGATTTGGAATAGTACTTCTCCATTGAATTTAAACTATAATAAATATCCACACATATTTTTCATCTCTTCCAAAGTTGGTCCTCGAGCTGATTCATCAAATGCAATGTACATTAACAAAAATGATCAAATAATCTGGAGGAGATACAACAATAAAGAATCATAACCATGTTTTTGAATCAACCTTATACTCAGATACTTTTAGGTTTGATTTGTATCCCATATATTCGTTATATGAAAGACATCATGCCAAACACCAATTTCATTAATGTAGACCACACAGGTGCATCACTTAGGTATGTCAACTTCATGCATCCTTTAAATGTTTTTTAGGTTGTTATGTGTGTAAGGTGATTTTTTATTTCACATAGTTGGTTCATTTGCTTAGGTGTGCTAGGTGCTTATGTGTGTTAGGCATGTTTCATTTTTCTGAATACAATTTAACATTATTAATTTAACATTGTATATGCAATTGGATCATGGTCAAAAACAATTTAAATGTACATTGTTGCCATTATGAAATATTTTAATTGTGCATTGTTCTAAAATTTATAACTAATATCTCCATGCATATGTACAATCAGTAAAAAATTGGGAACATTACACATAGAAACATTCTTGGCCACACATGTATAATCACACATAAGACTGAACTATGAATATATCAAGAGACTTGATATGAAATATATTTTATATCATGAAGTTATAATACAAAAATAGAAGGCCCTTAGATGGCATGTCAATGTACATGTATCAAAAACATCATTTATGTACATGCAAACAACAATAAATCTGTCCTAGACTGCACCCCTAAAATCTAACTTCCTCTTGTACACAGAAATACATATTTGTCATGGACTAACACATCAAAACTCTAAATTTCCCTTTCTTTTTCCCAAATCTGAAGGTCATTTCATGTCTCCACGACCATTGTGCATCTCTAGTGACTGCAAATCAAAGATAGTATTTCTTGATCGGGTAACTGAACTAATACTGCCCAACACTAAAAAAGTTTGAAAAGTTACAATACGACTCAATTTTACATAAAACAAACACTCACTGCATCCATCTGAGGTTTAGATTCCTCTGGCTTCCTCCTCCTTCCAGAGAGTCTCTCTACAATGCTTCTCTTGGAATAAAAAAAAATATGTCAATTATCTCAACAATTATCAACATTTACATGCATGAGAAAGTACTAACCAATTATGTAAATAATTAACATCTTACCGAAAAAAATTTGTTCTAGGGAATGACAATGGATTTTTTCAATAGAAAGAGGATCTATAGGTTGAACATCAACCTCGGTCGTGTGCACTAATGGTCCAGGGTGTTGCTACATTCGCCAAATTATAAAATAGCTAGACATCATGCTTGTCCTTACATAATACAAATGAACTGTACAAATACAAATATTCAAGTAGACACCTCGGTTTGACTTATCCCCATTGTAGATGCAGCATTGAATGCAACATCAACAACCCCGCTAAGGTATGGAATGGAGGAATCTACATCCTGATGTTGTAAACATGTGAAAATAACATTAAGAAAAGCTAGTTGTGAAGTGAATTGAAATCTAAGAAGAAACTGCCATTGGAAGTGTGTACATTATCTTCAAATTAGTAAGTTCATCCTCATGGACACATGCTCTTTTTAAGGAAGAGGGTCATTTGGTGTAGACAACATGCTTATCTATGTTTGGACTACAGGGAGATACAAACCAAAGAGATGGTCCTGAGATTTGCGATGATGTCTGTAGTCATAAATTGTTACCATAGTTAGACATGGACATGAATGGATGGAATAATAAGTACTAAAAATCTAACATGTTTTAATATAATTACCTCTTCCTAGGATATATCTTCCCCATGGGAGGGACCTCTTCCAACAATTTCTTTCCCCTCTGCAGAGCCAGATAAATCCTACAAGTTAAAAAATTATAAATCTTAGCAATATATAAGTTGAGTGTAGAATAATAAATTTAAATAATTTGAACAATATTCAGTCATTAACCATGTACTTACATTCATTAGGTAATCATAAAATCCACATGGGTGGAATTCACTGAGATCCAGGGATAATTTTAGGGGCGTAATTTAGCCTAGTGGGCTATTTTTCGATGTTTTTCTCCCAAAAAAGATTCACCATTTTGCATTTTTTGAAGCCCCGTTTTGCCCAATTTTGATGGGGTAAAAATTTTTCACCCTAGAAATCACCAAATTATTATATAAACGATATAAAATCCTTGGAAATTAAAATATTTTTTGAAAAATATCGCCAATCATTTTATAGTTGGCGTTTTCAGAATTGGTAATATTCACCAATGTTTATACACTTTTAAATAAGTATGGTTCCTTAAAATCATCCCTGCTAAGATCAATGTCCTTGACATCTTGTTCAAAATTGGGTTCCTGCAACTTCAAAAATTGTAAATGTTAGACCATTTAACAATTTAATTGCCTAACACATGTATTAACAAAATGACACAGGTTTAAATATTACCTTGTTGTTGGTTGTTTGATCCTCATATACAACAACATTAGGTGCACTACCACCCCCTTAGAGGCATCAATCTCATGCAAGAGTAAAAATTGCATATATTAAGAATATTTTAATATGTGTACAATATGGAAAAATTAAATTGAAAAACAATAAAAAATTTACAATGTCCTTACTTGAACACCAGTCATCATAGAGGCACCATGTGTTGGTCCACAACCATAACAGGATTGACCACACATTTTGCACACATGTGGATCGCTCTAGGGAACATGGGATGTCAATCTATGCCAACTAAAATATGGACTTCTACCATCAGAATCTGGTGGTTATATGCCATAGGAGGAAGAGGGCGCTTCGTGGTCAATAGTTCTGGTGTGGAAGGAAATCATCTCAGCTAGTGTAATAAATGCCTCATGTGTATGGGTAACCATATCATGTGCAGGAGGGATGCTCAGCCTCAATAGTTGGGAACGGGGTGCAAGTATTTGTTGATTGGAATCTATATTCCTAGAATTGGGTCAGTTTTGAGGCATCCCCTTACCAGCATCATAGACCCCCAACATGTCAAAATAGTTGACATGTTTTCCCATCAGAAACTTTGCATAAAGTTTCCATAGGAAGTACATCGGTACTTCCCCATTGTTGTGCTGGGGAATATCAAAAAACATATACCATATTTCCATCCAATGGTCTCTAATTGTTTGGCATATGCACCACTCAATGGAAATATGTGGTTTGTTGCTCTTTGGAATGTCACCCATCCCAGACACTCAAAATACTGTATATATATGCTCTTTTGTTATTTTTATCTTCTTAGTCTCTGCGTAGCTCAAACCATCAACATATTAGTATCTTTTTGTCTCCCTATAAGATGTTATGCTATACAAAGCATCATTTGATCTGTTGATCATATTCACTATGGTCAACAATGATGCTGACAAGGAGAGGCGAAATCATAAATATAAATAAAACATCATTAGAAAAATAAAGACATGGTATAATGACATCTCTAAGCAATGAAAAGTGTAAAATTAATGTACAACAAATAACAACATAAACTAATTATAATTTAAATTTTAAAATTGATATTGAATTTTACAGTAAAGAATAAACATTTAACATGTTTTCATCTTAAATTTATGTCATAAATTTGTATTAATTCCAATTTCCAGATGCATGTACATAAATTTCCTATGTTCCTATGTTGATTGGGAAGCTCCTCTATCTTATTTTAAGGCTTGGATTATGAAGTTTCATCAAAATTGAGAGGTGCTGACTAATTCCCTTACAAGACCAACTTCCAGATTGTGGGTAGAGGCAAGGGATAAAGCCTAGAAGAGGTGGTAAAAGGTGTTATTGATGAATAAAATCTCAATATATGCAAGGATTTTGATAGATATGTAATTATTTGTTGTAGCGTGAATTTTTTTGGACTCCAAAGTCCATTTAGCATCTTTTTTTATATGTAATTTGGGCCATGTATGGATTCCACTCTATGTTATTTTAGATGTATGCACTCTTTCTATATACTCATTAAATATTTTGCATATTTGTGTATAGTGGATTTTATGGTTGCAATGTTTCCAATAGATTCTATCATGTATGATAGTATGTGATTGGCCATGAAATCAAACACATTAACCTAGCTATGTATCTTGATGTTCGTAGAGCCTTTTGTTTAACTCTGTTGTCTTGACCTTAACCAAAATGTACCCTTCATTCAAGGGAAAATATTTCTTAAGCATGGGAAGCCTCTATACCTTATTTTAACACTTGTATTAGAATGTTTCATCAAAACTATAAGTTGTTTATTAGTGTTCTTGGATGACCAACTTCAATATTTCGGATATAGGCAAGGGATTTACCATGTTTGTTTATTTATTTTAGGGAAGATATTAATTCTACTTTATTTTTTTTACTTGTCTGCAACCTTGCAATATAATTGACAATTTTTGCATATTTGTGAATTTTGGTTTGGATTCACAAGGATGTTTGTGAATATACATATGAAATAGTCACAATTGATTTGCTTTTTATGAGTAAATTGGGGTTTTCGTTTCCATTTGGCATGTAAATTTCTTTATGGGAATATAAATTAAAAGAAAATTGCTTTAAATTCATATTAGGGAATAGAGAATAATGAAAATAGGGAAATTAGCATGAAAGGTTTGGATTTAATATCTCACAAGGAAGAGATTGATCCCCAAAGTGGACTTTGTTGGCCTTTTATCACCCAAATCATGTTCACGCTTGCTTGCTTTTCTTGGCCCAAATACATTGTTGTGCGTGGTTGTGGAGAAAATGATGAGCTCAGCTTGTTTTAATCATAAATCAGGTTTTACATAGCATTAGCACGTTTTTGTAGACTAAAACGCGAGCGTGTTTTTGCACACTATAATGTGTGCACGTTATACTTAACTATACTAATTTGAAAGCATGTTGGAAGGCTTGGGACTAGGATTGGTAGCGTCGACATTGCTTGGGATTATTTCTATTTTATGGATCTTGAATGATTGGCTTCAATATATCATTGTGGATCTAAAAGGTCCCTCAAATTTTTGCACTCACCCATAAGATGTGTGAATTCAAATGTATATAATTCCTTGATACACAAGTAGAAAAAGTGAGATACATGACTAGAAAAAATACTAAAAATTGCATAAAAATGACTGATTTTAGTCACATGACTATTAGTCATTTATTTCCAATCACTTATAATGCGACTAAATACATGACTAAAAAGTTTTATTCATTCATTAGTCATTTTGATGGGTTAGTTTGGTGGTGTATTAAGTAGTTCTTTTAGTCATTGATTATTGTTAACTAGTCATTTATCTAGTCATGATAGTCATTTATTGCCATCAACAAGTAGTATATTTAGTCATTTTAATATTTAATTACCATTAGCTAGCGGTATATTTAGCCATTTTAAATCACATATTTTTGTCCATTGGTAGTATATTTATTAGTTCCTTTGTTCAGTGATTGGTATTAAATCGTTATTTATTTAGTCATGATAGTCATTTATTTCCATAAATAAGTAATATATTTAATCATTTACTAATTTGTAATTTTTGTCAATTGGCAGTATATTTAGTCATTTTTATTCACTAATTTATGTATCTAGGGCACAGAGGAATTGAACCACCAATCTCCTTCCTGTAAAGAAGGTGCTCTTCCATTGAACTATCACCCTTTAAAAATTAGGGAGAGGAGCTACTTTGTATTTTTTATTGAACACTAATTTATATTTAATATTCATATTTGCATTAATGTTGTAGGTAAACAACATCGCAAAACTATCCAAAGGCAAGAGACTTCCTATGAGCACATCACACATACCATACTTTCTCTAAATGAATGACAATTCATCAGTCCTAACTTCGCTTGTTGGAACCCTATTGGAAGGCCCGTTAAACATCATATTTTCACTAATTTCTAATATTTATTGAAAATAATTAACAAGTTCACTAGATATTAACTTTTGTCTTGTTAGAAAAAAGGACCGCATAGCAATAACAAATGTACAGTTAAATCATTAAACAAGATGCAAAACACATTAAACACATTATAGAGAGATACAGATATAATGTGGTTCACCCAAATGATGGGCTACGTCCACAAAGAAATTTCCAGTCCCTTTATTACAGTCTAGAAAGATGAAGGGATACAACCTGCAGTAAGACCACTGCACTTCCTCTTCACACTCTCACAGTCTCTCTTACACAATCACAGAGATTGTTTATAATGCAATAATACCATACACATCTGTGTTACAATGCTTTCTTTGATGGGGGGAAAATACCATGGGAAAATACTACAGTTAACCCAATAACATGGGTCCGCATAACTGTTGGCCAACACAGATCCTAAAATTTTTTCTCGAGGCCTACGCCCCCAAATCCTCGTTTTTGAGGGGCTCTGCCCCAAACCCCCATATCTCAGGGGCACTGCCTCCAAACCCCCGTGTCTCAGGGGCATTTCGCCTAGACCCCCTTTTTCAGGGTGCTACCTCGAACCCCAAGGTAGGGGGAATGAGTGTGTAGTACACCTAGGGTACAAACACAACTGAATAATATCTTTGGATCGGGAAGATCAGGCTCCACAACCAACAATATCCCACTTGGAGAGTGATCACAGTAGCTCCACTACTACTACACTTAATGGACTATGCTCTGGACATTGGACTTGGAAAATTTCTTATTTCCATATTCATGCTTGAAGCCCAACATAAACAAAGCAGGAACTCAGTTTCTCTCTAGTTACTCCCTTTTTCAACATGTCTGCGGGATTCTGGCTAGTATGTATCTTTTCTAGTGTTAATAGTTCTTCATCTAGAAAAAAACTTATGAAGTGGTACTTTAGTTGTATATGTATAGTCTTCAAATGAAAGGATGAGTTATTTGCAAGATGAATGGCACTCTGGATGTCACTGTATAGCCTACTATTCTCCTGCTTCTTACCTAATTCCTCCATGAACCTCTACAACCAAATCATCTCCTTATTAGCCTTTGTAGAAGCAACATACTCTGCTTTCATTATTGAAAGTGCAACAACCTTTTGTAGTTTTGAAATCCAACTTATTGTTGTTCCATCCACAGTAAACACATACCATGTGGTTCTCCTCCTGATGTCTTTAACACCAGCCATATCTAAATCAACATATCCTTGTAGAATAGTGTCTGAACCTCCAAAACATAATGCATGAGAAGTACTACCTCTCAAATACCTGAGAATTCATTGTACTGCTTTCCAATGCTCTTTACCTGGATTATTCATATACCTTCTCCCAACTCCCACTGCATCTGCAATATCTGGTCTTGTGCACACCATGGCATATATCAAGCTTCCAACAGCTGATGAATAGGGAATCCTGGACATGTAATCTATATCTTCCTGTGTCTCTGGACACATCTCCTTACTTAGTTATAGTGTCAAACCAAATCCAACTACCAATACAGATTGAGTTCAATGCTCTATACTCCTATGAAACTGGTTTATAAGTAAGTTATTGCATAAGAATTTATACATAAAACTAATGTATTTATATGAAGGCAATATAATACTATCTTACAACCGTAATTAATATGAGATAATATGGATTCTCTCACATTTAAACCCTCTCCCCCATACATACACAATAGTTTAGCTTGCACAAAATACAATTTCAAAAATTTCAATATCAATTCATAAACTAGCTTCACCAACAATTTCAACAATGTCAAATCTCATAGCAAATTATAAAATAATACCTTTCTTAGATATCAACCACTAACATCAGTTCTTCTCTTCATCACCAATATACAATCATGCATTACTATTAGACAATTTAACAACAAGACTCCTGGTGATTACTCCAGAAAAAACAATAATTATGCATCTTTCTTTTCAAACTGTAATGGCTACCAAATTAATAATCAATTTATAAACTAGATTTTGGATTCACCTACATTTTCAGCAAGTTTGTCCAAATTTCATAGTTAATAATAACTTAACACCTTTATTAGGAAATACCATTAATATTGGCATAGATATTCAATGGAAATAGAGAAACATGCATTGTTATTTCCCAGTCTAGCTATAACATTCCAAGGGACTACTCCACCAAAGAAGAAAATTATGCATCTTATAGAATTCTGAAAGGGAACTCTAGCAAGGACGCAAAATATACTCATCTCAGAAGAAACATTACCAATAATCTGAGTTACAACCCTTGAGGATGTAAAGTTCAAAATTTTGTCGTGGAAAACCTGATATCCAACTTGAGGGAAATTATCAAAGAAATTCATTGTGAGACTTCAGAAAATTATGTTAGTCCTTTTCATACACTTGTAAGATGTTTCTCTTTAGAAAATATGATATAGGAGAATGAGAAGATTAAAATGCATGGTCATTACAATTTCCCTCATGGAACACTTGATCAAAACAAACATCTCCAAGTTTACGCATATGATCCTGAAGAAAAAACAACATGTAAAACTAATAAAGTAAAAATTGATGTAAAGTTGACATGTTTGAAAAATGAGGTTTCATATGTCAACCTCAATTCTTGCCATGATTCCAAATAAGGAGTCCATGGACAATAACTACAATATACATTTAAATTTAACCAAAGACCAACATCATCAAATAAAACATAAATGTAATATTAGTTTCATGCAATGTAAACCACATTAAAATGTTATATTTTTATCGTTTAGTAAATATGATCTAGGATATTATCTAAGAGAATAACATGCACAACAATAATAAAAAGAGACAAGAGACACAATGATTTTTCCTCAGGGAAACCATAAAGGAGAAAACCCCGCAACTTCCTTAGAGATATAATGAGCACCAATAGAAAAATTAAAACCCAAAAGTATAAATATGATCTCTGACGGGTGTTCTCTCTCTCACTTGTGCAAGTTACTCCCCTCTCACTCATACGCTATTGTTGAGTGAGTGTGTGTGTCAAATAGAGAGTCTCACTCTCTATTTATACTTAATTCCACTTGGCATTTACCCTACATGTTCGACTTCTCTAGGAGAGTCTAATAACCCTAATATAACTCAACTGTGGGATCTAATGCCCCGACTTACAAATGAGGGTTAACGTCAATGACTTTACATGACTTAATTATATTAATGACTCTCCCGATCAGAGGGAAAAACATCTCCGTCAGGGCGCAATGAAATACAATAATACATATACAAGTGAATACATTCTAAAGTTACAAATACATCAACACTCCCTCTTAACTAGGAAGGTATTCTCTTGACATAGTTCATCAGCACAAGTCTTCGTCATTGGATCATCATCAAAGTTGGATCAACATAAAATCCAAATCATTCTCATCATTAGATCATCATCATCATCGCTGATGCTATCTCGAGAAAATGGTGCTATCTCTCAAATCTAATCATCATAGGAAGTTCTACATAGCCAACCCTTTCTCATGCTAGATGTGGGCCTAGCCTCCATGTAGGAATTTCATCTACAATGCCATTACTTTTTCATGCTATATGTAGGCTATCCCTTTTCCAAGTCTTCATCTATAGTACCAACCATTTTTCATGTTGGATGTAGGCCTAGCCATCTTCCAAGTATTCATATATAGTGCCATCACTTTGCTAGATGTAGGGCTAGCCCTCTTCCAGGTCTTCATCATATCTACAAGGAAGCCATCAACTAGGTACATATTAGGACTTATTTTATGCCTCATGCAAAACCTGCAAGATCTCCCAGGACAGATTATATGCCACTGCAAAACCTGAAGGAGCATCCCAGGATTGATTACTTTCCTTGCAACACATGTGTACCCTACCATTACCTCATCATCTTCATATCATCTCATCGTCACATGGATCACAACCCAGATACACATAACACAACACTTACATCAACGACTATGGGAGGCCCAACCTGCCACCATGTCAGAAAGGCTCATCACTTACATCAACGACCATGGGAGGCTCAGCTTGCCACCATGTCGAAAAGGCTCTCAGCACTTACATCAACACACATGGGAGGCCCAGCTTGCCACCATGTCAAAAATGCTTAGAACTTACATCAATGACCATGGGATGCCCAACCTGCCACCATGTAGAAAAGTCTCTCAGCACCTACATCAATGCATATAGGAGGCCCAGAATGCGACCATGTTGGAAAGGATCTCAGCACTTACATCAATGCACATCGGAGGCCTAGCCTGCCACCATGTCGAAAAGGCTCACATGTGTATCTATGTCTTCCAGACTCATCACTTCCCCTTGGAGCGAACCTTGATTTAAAGAACACCAAGGTTCTCTCTAAAGGACTCAAACATCACTCTGGCTAATGGATTGATCAATACATCAGTTGTCTTCTCATTCGTCACAACATACTGGAGCTTCACTACTCCTCTTTGCACCATATCCTTGATATAGTGATATTTGATCTCAATATGCTTTAGCTTTTCATGGAACACCTAGTTCTCCAACAACTTCAAACACCTCTGTTTGTCACAATATATACAAGTAGCAACCAACTAGAGATCAAACAAATCAAACAGTAGCTTCCTTAGCCACACTACCTCATAACTATCTGAACAAGATAAAACATACTTTGCTTTCGATGTACTCAGTGCCACGCATGACTTCTTCCTTCTAAACCAAGAGATCACACCTGATCCCATACTGAATTAGCACCCAAAATTGCTCTTCCTATCAATGTCACTCCCTACCCAAAATGAATCCACATAACCCTCTAGGTTAATCTTTTAATTCACCTCATACTTGATCCCATAATCAACTATACCCTTCAGGTAGATTAGAATATGCTTTGCACCAATCAGTTTAACATGTCTTAGATCCATCGGGAACTGGCTCAATGTGTTCAGAGAAAATCAAATATCAAGTCTTGTATTCCTCAGGTATATCAAGGACCTAATCATCTAATGATACATCATGGAATCAAACAACTATGATGAAGCATCATTCAATAGATTCATGTTCGATGCCATAGGTGTGACCATGCCCTTGCAATCCATCCTCCTGAACCTCTTCAAGCTCTCCATTGTATACTTCCCTTGTCCAAGGGATATTCCATATAGAGTCTTCCATACCTCCATGCCTAGAGAGTAGTGTATCATCCCCAAGTCCTTCATCTCAAACTCAGCATCAAGCTTCCTCTTCATGTCATCAATCAACCCATTCTCTCCAGTCACAAACAGGTCATCTACATATAGTAGGAGTATCACTGGATTCCCTTCCTCAACCTTGTAGTAAAGGTTGGAATCTACATTACTCTTGGTAAAGCCCAAACTAGTCAGGAAGTTGTTAATCCTATCATACCATGTCCTAGGTACCTGTTTCAAACCGTACAATGCATTCTTCAATTTGCACAGATGAGTCTCCCTATCACGTATCTCAAATCTGAGTGGCTTCTCCACATACACTTCCTCTTCCAATACACCATTAAAAAATACGACCTTGACATCCATCTTGTGTATCTTCCATTTCATCACTGCATACAAAGAAAGTATTGATGTGATGGAAGTGTATCTAGCTACAGGTGCAAAAAAAATTTCATAATCTATCCATTCCTTCTGGGAGAATCCACGTGCCACAAATCTCACTTTATATTTCTCTATGCTTCCATCTGCAGCATGTTTGATCTTGTAGATCCACTTGGAAGTCACAATAGACTTCCCTTTGGTCTCTTAACCACATCCCATAAATCATTCTTCGTGATCGACCAGTACTCCTCGATCATAGCATCCTTCTATTCTTTCTTTCCTGCCACTTCTTCATTGTTGGAAGGTACTTTATCGATGATGTCATACAATAGGGCTACATAACTAGAGTATGGCCTAGGTCTCTTCCTTTCTGGGTACATCCATTGAGGTGGGTTAAAATTTTTGCAAGGAAATTTCATAAAAAAACAAAAACCGTACCCTCGATCAAGGTCTTGATACCTCAATTGAGGGTTTAACAAACACTCGATCGAGGGTCTACCAATAGCTCGATCGAGGGTTTAATAAAACCTCGATTGATCTATAGATCTTGACCAAGCTACCAAGCTCGATCGAGCTACTAACTGCGATCAAAGTTCGCGTTAAAAAAAATTATAGAAAACGTCGTGGGAAGCCATGACCTATTTTTCATTTTCTCCACAGAAGCACCTCGATCGAGCTATAGTGCAACCATAGACCTTGACTGAGCTACAACGCAAGCAATGACAACCCCTACCTTTCACCACAATGTCAAAGAAGATAAGTAACACCCAAACCTTTTTTTTTGAAATTTAAATGGAATTTTACTTTTTTAAGTTTTATAATGTTAGGTTAAAATTGAAAAAATCATTGTTATAGATGTTTTTACGTTAGTTTTTTTTGTCTAATATGTTTGAAATGTGTGTCGACAAGCAAAAATGGTGCCTTAGTTTTATAAAATTGTAATTGAAATTTGTGAATAACTCCTACATAACCAATTTATCTATATCATTAGTTAAAATATAATTATTCTCATTGTCTATGAATGTGAAAGGATTATATTCATCTCCTGTGATAAATATGCTTGTTTATGCATGATGTGTGTGTGGATAGAGTTTTAATTTCACTGTGTTTTACATTCATCCATTTGCACATGCATTTATTAGTTTTTGTTTTCTCACAAGGTGGAATTTTTTGTTAGTTTTTGCAAGATTATAGTAGTATAACTTAATTGCAAATAAACAATGGGATGTCTAAAATAAAGACAAAGAACGAAAACAAGAAAAAAAATATTTTATCATGGGAAAGCTATTCAGAAAAACCCAACAACTTTCGTATAGAGATGATAAATTCTCATGAGAATGGAGGAGAAGAGAGAGAGACGGATAGAGAGAGAGCGAGAGAGAGAAAGAAGTCTCTCATAGATAAAACACCAGAAAACACTCCTTCTAGTTGGTGCTGTAAAATTATCTAGGAGAGAGCAAACTTGACTTTGTTTGATGAGTTAATAAATGAGGCGTCTGCCCTCTTTATTTATATTCACTACAAAATAGACTTGTAACCTAACTAGGATTACTTTTATAACTAAATAGGTCAACCTACATTCGGGAAATAAAATAATAATATTTATTTTATTATTTTCCTTACTTAATCTTCCCTGGGATTTACATGAGTAATTACATCAACATAATCTCCCATAGAAGGTACAAGGAAATATAGTACATGTACAATAAGAATAACTTGTGAAATTGCACAAATTCCAACACTCCCTCTCAACGAGGAAGGTATTCTTTAGATATGGTCATCATCAGCATCATGAATATCTGAGTCTCTTCTGTACATCTCATCTGTCTAGAGAATGTATCTACATGTTGAAGGTTGTTAAGATGGTATCTCTCCATTGAGAGGTTCCATCATGTATCTAATCTACTCAGTCCATCGGTAGATGTATCAGTTATGCAACTCTACATAGTCCATTTAAGAGGACATTAATAAATAATTTGATCTACTATGAGTCCATATCTACTCAAGAACCAGGACATGCTTCACACGACCATATACTACCTGTTCATCTCAAGTGTCGATGGAATTTATCTCACATCATGCTAAGTACGAGGGTGAATAGAGGTCTCCATTGTACATGACCATCTGCTACTTTCCCATCTCACAATGCCGATGGGATTTCTGCCATACCAAGATGAGATATGGAATGATTAGAGAAACTAGTTTGAAATCAATGTACTATGTTTGTCTCAACTTTCTCTCTCCATGAGGGATGAATTTAATTCTACTCCAAGTCTTATGTGAAAGTACTCAAAAACATTTCTGAGAAGAGGCTTGGTAAGAATATTTGCAGTCTAATCATCTTTCAGAACATATTGTAACTCAACTACACCTTTTTGCACCATATCATGGATGTAGTGATATCGTATCTTTATATGCTTCATCTTATCATGAAATACAAGATTCACTAACATTTGTATACATTCATAATTATCACAGTGAATCACAGTTGGTCCTAGAATCTGACCAAACAATACTGCAAGGATTTTTCGAATCCATATTGCTTCTCGAGATGGTAAAATCAAATCCATATACTCAACCTTTCAAGTGTTCAGTGCTACTCATGTTTTCTTCCTTCTACACCAATAAATTTCTACAGAACCAAAACCAAAAAACATTTGGAAGTACTATTCTTATCTACAGCACATCCGACCCAATATTTTTCTACTGAAGAGATGAGGGAAGGCATTGTAAGGTAAAACATGATCTTTCAGCAATTTCCTCTTCTAGAAATTCTCTAATACCATGTTAGTTTTTAAAATATTATAGCAGTATAACTTAATTCCAAATAATCAATAGGATCTCTAGAATAAAGACAAAAAACACAAGAGTTTATCCTAGGAAACCCAATAGAGAATATAGCTTCTAAGAACACAGTATCAGAGAGAGAGGGGGAGAGAAAGAAGTATCTCTAAGATAAAACCCCAGAAAACACTCCTTCTAGCTGGTGCAACAAATTTCTCCAAGAGAGAGTGGACTTGTTTTTGTTTGATGAGTGAATAAATGGCGTTCTTGGCCTATTTATTTAGACTCGCTACAAAAATTACTTTTACCTATCTAGGTTGACTTGTCTAACTAAACATGTCGACCTACCTTTGGGAAATACAAAAATAATATTTATTTTATTATTTTCCTTACTTAATAGTCCCCATTGTTTACATTGATTCTTTCTAGGGTTTACATGAGTAAATAAATCAATATAATATCCCATAGGAGACACAACGAAATAAAATACAAGTACAATAAGAATAACTTCTGAAGTTGTACAAATCCAATGCTCCCTCTCAACAAGGAAGGTATTATTTAGATATGATAATATTCCCTATCACCAAGATCTAGGTCTCTTCTATACATGTCATATGTCTCAATCATATATATACATCCCAAAGGTTGTCAACATGGTCTTTTTATGTCAAAAGGTGTCATCATGTATCTGATCTACTCAGACCATCGGTAGATCTACGAGTTCTGCAACTCTACAGAGTCCATTGAAGAGTATAGTGATCAATCATTTTATCTTCTATGAGTTCATCTCTACTCGAGAACCAAGACATGCTTCAGATGGCCATATACTACCTATTCATATCAAGCGTTGATGCAATTTCTTCCACATCATGCTAAGAAACTGGACGAATAGAGGTCACCAGTGTTAATGACCTCTACTACCTATTTGTCTCTATTTTTGATGGGATTTCTCCCATACCAGGATGAGAACTAGAATGGGTAGTTGTCATCAGTGAACACTACCATCTACTTCCTTCCCATATCAATATTTTGATGGGATTTCTCCCATACCATGATGAGAACTAGGGAGAGAAGAGGTCACCAATGTACGCTATCATCTATTACTTGTTCATCTCTACTGCCAATGGGATTTCTCTTATACTAGGTTGAGGACCAGAATGAGTAGATGTCACCAGTGTACACAACCATCTATTTCCTTCTTGTCTCACAATGATGATTGAATTTCTCCCATAGCAGGATGAGATCCTGAATGAGTAGAGGCACAAGTTTGAAATAAATGTAGATATCTCTCTCAAATTTCCCTCTCCATGAGGGATGCATTTTATTCTACTCCAACACTTCTGTGAAAGTATTCAACCTTTGTCTTGATAAGAGGCTTGGTAAGAATATTTACAATCTGATAATCTATCAGAACATACTATAATTCGACTACACCTTTCTTCACCATATCACATATGTAGTGATATCGAATCTCTATATGCTTCATCTTATCATGAAATACATGATTCACTGACATTTGTATACAACTCTTATTATTAGAGTGAATCACAATTTGTCCTCGAATCTAGCCAAACAATATTGCAAGGATTTTTTGAATCCATACTGTTTCTTGGGCTGATGTACTAGAATCCATATACTCAGCCTTTGCAATTCTAAGAGATACTGATGGTTGCTTCCTGCTACACTAGTAAATTTCTGTAGAACCCAAATTGAAGCCACATCTGAAAGTACTCTTCATGTCTGCAACACATCCAGACCAATTTGAATCAGAAAATCCTTGCAATGTCAATCACATCCTAAATCATATCTTACTCCATATCTCATAGTACCATGTAAGCATATGAGAACATGTTTTTCAGTAACCTAGTGAACATGCCTTGCATCACTCATAAACTGGTTGAGAGTGTTCACAATAAAAAATATATATCTCGTCTAGTGTTTTTTAGATATGTTAGAGATACAATCAACCGACGATACATGGCGGGTTCAATAAAATTAGAATATGAAGTATATTCCCTTATATTCTTCATATTTGCATCCATCGGAGTAGCCATTTACTTGTAGTCCAACATCCTAAATCTCTTCAAATTAGCAATGGTGTATTTCCCTTGACTTAGGAAAATTTGCTTCTACCTCTGCCATACTTCTAGTCCCAAGAAGTAATGCATAAATCCAAGTTCCTTTTTCAAACTTAGAGGGAATATTATTCTTACACCATTCAATAATTTTCTCATTACTTGTGAGGAATAAGTCGTCCACATGAAAAACCAAAATCAGTGGCTCATTATCAACAATCTTGTAGTGATTATTAGGATCTCCATGGCTCTTGGTGAATCCCAAGTTTACCAGGTATATGTCTATCCTTCCATACCAATCATGACGTGATTTCTTGAGAACCTCTAAGGTCTTTTGCTTTCTCAATAAGTTCCATGTGGAGCTTCATGCCCCTCTGCATCCTGTAATGTCTATTGTTACCATATAGTCATTTTTCGGCTTACTATCATATTTGTGGGAGCATCAATTGGATCAACTTGATCAATGGGATCGACTAGTTCATTATTTTCTTCAAATTCCCTCTTCACTACTGGAGGGTGAGATCATCTCATCTCATCATCATCATTGATCTCCATATTGGCCCTCTTCCTTTTCGGATAGCCATCTCTTCTTCAAAGGTCACATCCCTACTGACTTTGATCCGCCTGGATACTAGTATATATATTATGTATTCCTTTGAAGACTCATTGTATCCCACAAATTTTTCGTTCTTTCCTGAAGGTTATAGATTCATCCTTTTATCCTTGGGCACATGAATGTAGAATGGGAAGACAAGGATACGAAGGTGGCCCACTTCTGGATTCACTCTTATGAAATCTTCTAAAGTCATGTTCTTCAAGATTTTATGTGGCCATCTATTTTGTACATAAACAAATTTTCTTGATCGTTGTTCCCTTTAGAACATTGGCAGACTTCGGTCATGTATCATGGATTTTTCTTCCCCCACAATCGTTCTGTTCATTATTTTTGAAAGCCCATTTTGTTTAGGGTTGTAGGGAATTGTGATCTCCCTCTTATTTCCTACTTCCTTGTAGAAATCATTGAACTCTATAGAGGTATATTCTCCACCATTTCCTGATATCAAGATGTTAATGCTCTTTACTAACAAATACTTGTCATGTTCTTTGAATTATTTGAACTTCTGAGTACTTCCTCACATTCCTTGGTCTTGAGAAAGTATATCCATGTCCTTCTTGAGTGATCATCAATAAATGTTACATAGTAGTTGTAATCACCCAATGAAGTAACAATCATGGGTCCACACAAGTTGGAGTGAACAAGATCCAATATTCCCTTAGATATGCTTTCACTATTTGGAAAGGAACTCTTGGTATTCTTACCAAGGGCACATCCTTTACATATTCCATTATGGTCTACATGAAGCACTGGTAGACCTGCCACCATGTTCCTTAATACTGGGAGATATTGATAGTTTAGATGAGCTATTCTTGTGTGCCATATCTCACCTATGCTATTGGAATGATGGAATAAAACTTGAGATTGTAAGGTGCTCAATTGATACAAACTCTCCTCTCTTACACCAATCAATTTTTTTGTGTTCATTCTATAATTCTTGTGCCAAGAAAGAACACTTCCATCTTCAAATGTAACTATATGTCCCTTTTCCTCTAAGGCATAAATGAAGAGAATATTTATTTTTATACAAGGTACACAATTCACATCATTGAGGTTTAGTAAGTAATTGGATTATAACTTAAGAGAGGTAGATCCAAATCCTTTCACAGTGTACTTGGAATCATATCCAAGTACAACACGGAGATGATATTCTTTCTCAACAACTTAAGAAAATATCTTTATAGCCATTCATATGTTTAAAAGCACCACTCTATATAATCCATGTATCACTACTGGTGCGGATAGTACCTGATAATGTTGATATGAAGATTAATTATGCATGATTTTGTTTTCTTCATTTCTTGTGATGATGACCTTCTTTGACATAATTTGTTTAAGATTCATGCTTCCTTTTTTTTGCACTAAAACACTTGTTTGCATAGTGACCATATTTTTTGCACTTATGGAATTATATGTGTCATAAATCCTTCTTCTTTTCCCTCTAATATAGAGAAGAACTTGGTACCCTAGCTTGGTTCTTATAGTTGTGAAACTTCCTTCCTTTTCCCTTTCCTTTCTTGAAATGAGTGATGAAGGCTTGATTCTTCTCAAATTGAGGACAATGGATTATTTTCCATGTTTAAATCCTTGTCTCTTCCTGAGTGCAATCTGCTCATAACCTATCAGGTTTGGGCAGCTTGGTTTGACCACTTATGGTTTGGGTGAAAGACTCCCAATATGGTGGAAGACCATTTAGAGTGGTCATGAAAATATTCTTATCTTCAATGTGATATCCATTGGTCATTATCATGTCTTGAAGTTCAGTGATCCTCATGAAGTATAACATTATTCATTCAGACTCTATCATCTTCATATTTTATAGTTCGTTCCTCAATGTGAGAATCACGTTGATATTTTTGTTTTCAAGTAACTTCTTTAGGGTCTTGAACATCTTCCTAGATGTCTTCTTGTCTAATACTTGCAGAACCAAGTGATCCTTGATTGATTCTACAAGAATCCTTCTTGCTTTAGCATCCCTCTTCCTCCAATGAGACTTATCTCCTTTAGCTTATGCTTTGGGAACCTTCTCATGGACAAAATTCAAGAGATAATTTTCTTCCAGGATGAGATGAACTCTAGAATTTCAAGAAATGAAGTTGGCAGCTCCATCAAGATGATCTTCAACCTTCATTCCAATCATCTTTCCTACAGATGTGAACCAAAAACCATAGTAGGAGTTAGGTCAAAATGAAAATTTGAAATTAAGGAGACTGACCTCACAGGTAGATATTCCCTATTAAGATGAGTTGATGGAAGGTGAGGTTGAGCCAAAACATTGGGATGATCAACATAAAACATGAAACCCTAATTTCCGCAACAACAGAATTAGGTCAAAAATAAATCCTCTTGGAATTTGATTTTTCCTTCACTAAAAGATGTGCCTCCCCTAGAGCGAATTTTCCACAGCTATTTTTGTATTAAGGAGATGAGGGGATGCCTTGGAAGGTAAAACCCTAGCTTCAAGCAATGGCCTCCTTTATAACTGCTATGATACCATGTTTTTTTTACAATATTATGGCAGTATAACTTGATTGTAAATAAACAATAGGATGTATAGAAGAAAGACAAAGCACAAAAATAAAGAACAAAATAGTTTATCTTGGGAAACCCAATCGAGAAAAACCAAAAACCCTTTGCATAGAGATGATATATTCTGAGAACAAAGTAGTAGAGAGAGAGAGAGAGAGAGAGAGAGAGAGAGAGAGAGAGAGAAGTCTCTCCAAGATAAAATCCCATAAAACACTCATTTTGATTGGTTCTGTGAACTTCTTTAGGAGAAAGAGAAGTTGCTTTTTTTATGAGTGAGTAAATGAGGCACCTGGCCCCTTTATTTATACTCACTACAAAACTGACTTTTACCCTAAATGGGCCAACTTGTCTAACTGATTGGTACAACCTACCTTGGGGAAATAAAAAAAATATTTATTTTATTATTTTATTTACTTAATATTCTCAAGGGTTTACATTGATTATTTCTAGGGTTTACATGAGTAATTACATCAGTGTAATCTCCCACAAGAGGTACAAGGAAATGCAATACAAGTACAATAACAATAACTTGTGAAGTTGCACAAGTTCCAACATTTTTAACATGAAATTCATAACTACTCCCTCCTATGTTCACAATGATGGATGGGGATGCTACATAAGATGTGTTATTCCTTTTTGCAAAATGTTTATTTATCACAGAGGACCTATACACATGGGTGAGTAAATGAATAACATGTATGAATCTTGGATATTTTTTTATGAACCAAGATAGATTCCATGAGGCTTTAGAATTACTCACGAAGTTATTTATTTTCATAATATCATTATGTGAAATTCAAACTAGGTTTAGGAGTGGGATCCAATCAGTACGTTGCATTCATGGCTCTCAATTTGTTACTAAAATGTGCTATAGTGAGAAATTAAACACATATTCAAATATTTTGAGATTCATTCTTGGTAATCAATTAAATGAATAGACTATTAAAACCACTTTCTTGTATCATCACGCTCACTAATGATCATTGAAAGGAGACATTAGAGGAAATTTTAACTCAAAATGGGCCTCCTAAAAAAATTAATAAAATAATAGTTAAAATAATAAAATAGTATTTATTAATTTTGGAGGAAGAAAAGAAAAAAACTACTTTTTTGTTTGTATTTTCTTTATATCTCCCTCTATTTTTACTCAAATTTTGATCGGGAGAGATCGTTAGATGCGGAATTAAATTCTGACATCATCATCACGTTTTTTCAGGTATTTCTTGTTTTTAGGTAGCGGAGTCTGTCAAAAGTATGTCGAGTGGGTACTGGTATTATGCAGAATTTAATTATGCATCCAATGAGCTCTCCCAATCTAAATTTGAGTAAAAACACAGGGAGATATGTCGAAAATACAAACAAAAAAGTAGCTTTTCTTATGATACTTATCCCCAAATTTATATTAAAAAAGTGTTTAATACCTATACAGTATTTCCAATGTAAATCAATTTCATTGGCTAACACATCATGACATGGAATTTGAATTAGTGTTAAAAGGCCCATTTTGAGTTGGAATTTCCTCTAATGTAGTAGAATTATTTGTATTCATTTATTTGCACATGTATAAACCCCGTAATAAGTTTCTAAAATTCATTATTCATCTGAGCTATAGACTATTTATTTCTTTTTTTTACAATATTTTTGGAGAGCCTAATGACTATTTGTAATGTCATTCGCGCCCTCAAGATCAGAATGCTACAACCATAGATATATATCCAAGCAGGGATACTTGAATGGGAGTTACCCTATTAGGCCATATCAAATCTTATCACTGGTACCAAACTTGGGTGCTTAACTGCAAAGGAACTAGACAATTCAACTCTTGGCCTTGACCTCATGATTACATGGTCCTTTAGGCTCCAACCAATTGAGCTACCCCATGGGGCTATTGGAAATCCTAATTATATTTCTTTGTGACATCCTAAGAGTTTGACCCTATACATATTTTGTATATAAAACTATGTTTTGACTAAATCATAGGATTTGAACCTAGGAGTGATGCAAGGCATCATGAATGATAATACTTCATGTAAGTAAAGTGAAAACTACTTCTACCAACTTGATATGGGAAAACTAATTAAAAAAAGGAGACCAATATTACTAGGGGTTAAGACTTATGAGAGTAGTTAAAATAAAATAAAATAAAATAAATAAGAATAATACTAATTATGAATTTAAACAATTGTGAGGAATCTAACAAAAAAAACTAACTGCTCTCTAATCCAAGAACATACAAAATGAAAGGAGGCTCTTCATTTCTCTCTCTCTCTTTGACTACAAGAAATTTCCCTCTTCAAATCTCTTCTCTTCTAACAATTTCTGAGCAAGAAACAGAAAGTAAGACCTACTTTAAAATGGATCTAAAAGAGAAGAATTGACGGTAGATGAGGGAGCATGCAGAGGCAAGGCTACCCATATTGCCACAAAAATTTATGTCCTAGATTTATCTTCTGATTACTGAGTCTTTTATCTACAGTTGTTTGGACTGGAAGGTGAACTCCTGAAGGAGAAGTATTTGCATACCAGGGAATCCAAAATGTTGAGTAAAGGGAACATAATGGAAGAATCTACATAAGGACGGATTTCTACATCCAAACAAGCTTGATTCTAAATTATAGTAAGCTTAATCTAGATGGGGGTGATGTATGCAAGGTTTGAAATATTTATGAACAGTTACAAGTATCTATGGTAGGGTGGAACCGGTTAGTCCCATATCAAGTTGGAAGAAGTTTCAGATAGCTTAATCTAAGCCTTTTTTTCCTTTACTCAAAAGGTTTATTAATAATGTATTGTTTGTATTTAAAGAATCAATTAGCTAGGGTTTGAGGTTATGGAAAATAAAAATTGTTAATAGTGTAATTATCAGTTATTTTTTGTATTAATAATTATTTATTAGGTAGTTCATTGGCATGCAAATAAAATATTGAAAATCACCTTGTTATTATGTAGCTAGGGTTATATAGATTCATGTTCAATAGTCTTAAATCCTTTCAAATTTAATACAAATGTGCATATTAGTTTATTTATGGTTTTAGGTATTAGTTTTTATCTATGTAAGAACTTAACCTAATATATTAGTAGAACTGATAATTAGGTGTTAGATGTTTTTACATATTTTTTTATTTTTATTTTAAATAAAATATTCATTTTACATATATCTTACAAGGAGAAGGCTACTGTATTAAGTCCCAACCATGATAAGATAAGGGTTAAACCTTTGAACTAAGTCATAAAACCCTATGTACACAGAAAGGAGTTAAACACATATAATTCATCTAAAAGATAGGAATTAACTAAATAAAATACATACTGTAAACTAAAACTAGTCTTCTCTATCAAATTCTTAGTAGAATAGATATATATATAAAAATGAAAGTTACAGGCATATAAGACATAACTACGCAGAAACAGAGTTTGTAACCAGCATTATTAACCTTTCATTTTAGAAACCCACACACGCTAATTTTATAAATTACAATAGAGAATTTTAATTCATTAAAGGACTCATACATGAGTTACTTAAACCATATTAGGTTCCCAGCAAGAACACTCAACAGTTTCAGTTGAACATTATTCTCCTAAAGCGGCCTCCTTCAAGGCCATAGATGACTTGGAATAGAAATTGGAATACACAATAATCACATCTAAAGGCATAACAATCTCCCAAATTAATACTCATAAACTATCAGACAATGTAAAATCATTCAATAGTTAATTCAACATAACTGAAAAAAGAAAGACGTATTTTTTTCCTATTGAAGGAATCAGGATTGTCACACAAATTGCAAAGTACAAACACTCTCCCCAAATTTTCAAATATCATACAATCTAGGGCCACATTATTTTATGTTCAGAATACATTCAAACAGAAAGAACAATTTTAGCTTCAGTAATAACTGAAATATAATGAAAAATGATTCTTAGAGGAATTTCAATATCATTCAATATATTTATATATAAACATAATGATAATTCATCCATACAAACCCCAAAGGGATAAACCCTTATAGTCGTAAGACTCTTACGATTCTACAAAGGAGGTCCTCCTCTCATCTCGAGGACACAAGAAAATATAGAATTCTTTAAACCAATAAATTATATTCTATGCCACAACATAACCATAGGAGGAGAAAAACCCTAAATCATTAGAGGAGATAGATTATGAGGGAAAGATAAAACATTGCAACATGCTCTCCAGAACATTGCTTTGAGAATTCCCACAACCCTAGAGCAGGACTCAAGTTTGGTGGCTTACCCAGAAAGATTTCAACGGGAAAAATCCTCCCATCAAATAGCTTGCCTTTGACTCCATCCGGGGCAAACTTCATCTACAACATGGGATAATACAAAGAAAAAAATTGATTATTAATTATTCAAACAAATTGTTCTAAAAAATAGAAAATGTAAATAAAATTAAAAAGGAATTTTCATAATGATTACCTCAAGAAATATCAGACAGAGCCACTAGGGTTCAATACTCCCTTGTTAACTGTCCATAATTGAGCTGAGAATATTATTGTAATGCTGATTTCTTATAGAATGAGGGAAATACAAAGTCACAACCATATCTGAGCATAATAAAGAGGTTAAAAAACGAGCCAATCCCCAGAGAGTGGAGAGACAAACCTTGCTTCAAATGAGCCCTCGAAAACACTTCTAGCAGGTTAAAACCTCCCTTACACAACAAACAAGAATAATATAGGATTTTAATGATTAAACTCCAGGAGGATGCTAACACATGGCCAATACATGTCAACAACTTGGTTAGTAGTTGGGTGATTAGATACATGTGTGAAGCAATGAATTACTGATGAGATATGACCCAAGAAGAATTATCTAACATATTGATTATATGAGGAGTAAATTATGAGTATGAAAATGATGTCGAAAATTGATCAATTGTGAATGCATTGATATTATGATTTTAAATGTGAATGAAGAATCATGTGAAGTTATCAACAAGGATTAAATTTTGTATAACGTTTTATAGTAATGAATGATTGACAAAAGTTATGTAGCATGTATTTTGATGGTATGTCGAGTGTGACAGGAAACACAGGTACATGAAATGCAAGAAAGCATCAATATGCAAAGACTCTAGCTGAGTCAATGACTATGGAAGGTGATATTGATGTTGTTTATAATAAGATTTAATTGTGATGTGTTTGATGCAGTGGCATGCATGGAATCTAGATGAGTAAGGAAACCTTGACAGTTGGGGTTGATTGGATGCATAATATTATAGTTGAAGTCTTATATATAAGATTTGATGCAAAGGTTGATTTATGTGTAGGTGATGGGATTACGATTGTGAATCAACCAACATCAAGTGATGGGGATGAAAAAATTATACTTGTAAGAATAGCAAAATGGACGACGCAATGAGCTTTGAATAGAGTGAGGAAAACTCCAATTCATTAGATGCACATGTCATGATTCGTTCATTCACAAAGATTGTACTGGGGGGCACTCAATAAGTGTTTGACCTTATTCCCCAAGAACCACTTGGCCCTTCCCAGGGTAGGAGGATTGAGGTAGTATTGGCTTAGTAGTCATATGAGCTCCCCGCTTGTGGGAACTATCCAAAGGGCATACGAGAAGCATATCACCTTGATAATAATGGTTGTGGAGAGCATGTGGTGGTAATCAACATCAAATTTGAATTGGGGGGATTAATAAAATGTTTAGTAATATTTTTAATAGAATTCTTGTAAGCTAAATGGGCTGATGCAAAATCATGGACTCCTTTAAAGACACTTTAGATGCCACATAATACTAGAATAAATGGAAAACTCTGACTTTAGGTGACAATTAGGGGTACTTCCCTAACTTATTTTAAGATGAAGTAAAAAGAGAAAAGATAGGAAATTGAATCAGCTTTCATAATATATAGCAATTATGCAGAAAAAATGTGTGTAAATGATTATAAAATTAGTTTCTATGAAAGTGGGTTTTCAAATTTTCAGCACATCTTAACATATATGTTTGAGCGGGTGCAGCAATATATGAGGTAAATGATGTCAATTTGGGATAAAATCTTGCAGACATATAAAGGACATATGGGCCTAGTGCAACACTATTTATTTAGAATCTTTCATGAATTTTTTTTTTTATTACTAATTATTGAAGTCACAAAAGATTGAAATTAAAACCTTATGTGCGGGTGCAACACTTTAGGGGAAAAAATTAATGAAATCCTTGATTTCTAAATATAATATCGTAGAGCTTGATCTCGCTAGTGCACCATATAGTTTTATTGGGAAATGGTGATGGAAATCAAAAGTTATAAAACAAACAATTGATGTATGTATTTTTTAAAACTGGCATGTGTCATTTAGAAAAATAATTATAAATAAATAAAACATAGTTTGGAAGGAACAAATTACATATTCAGAATCATAAGATCGTACTCTACAATATCCTATATTTTCATAAAAAAATCTTGTATGTCATAGCAAAACATGCCATCTAAACTGAGCATATTGATAGATTTCTAAAAGACAAGCAATAGCCTTGATTTATTTGTCCTATCCAATAGGTTCGGTAGTCCGAAGCTATTTCCAAACCTAATACCAAACCTTATTCCCGCTAATTATTTTAATTTTAAAATAATGCATATGCATTATAACACATATATGTTTTGTCTTAACTAATTTTGTTTTGTCCTAACGCATCATTGTTCATAACCCTCATCCTCATCATCATCACCATTCTCATCCTCATCATCCTCATCATCATAATCACCCTTATCCTCCTCCTCATCATCATAATCATCCTCCTCCTCCTCATCATCATCATCATTATTGTTCATCATCATCATCATCATCATCATCATCATCCTCATCTTCATCATCATCCTCATCATCACCATCATCATCACCATCATCCTCATCATCATCATCATCCTCATCCTCATCCTCATCCTACGCCTCATCATCATCACCACCCTCATCCTCATCATCATCATCATGGTCATCATCGTCATCATCATCATCCTCATCCTCATCATCATCATCATAGTCATCATCCTCCCCATCATCACCATCATTGTTCATCATCATCTTCATCATCACCCTCATCCTCATCATCATCACCATCCTCATCATCATCTTCATCATCCTCATCATCATCATCACCCTCATCCTTTTCATCATCATCATCACCCTCATCCTCATCATCATCATCATGGTCATCATCATCCGCATCATAATCATTATCATCCTCATCCTCATCATCACCCTCATCCTCATCATCATCATCATAGTCATCATCCTCCTCATCATCACCATCATTGTACATCATCATCTTCATCATCACCCTCATCCTCATCATCATCATCACCCTCATTCTTATCATCTTCATCATCACCCTCATCCTCATCATCATCATCATGGTCATCATCATCATCATCATCATCATCATCATCATCATCACCCTCATCCTCATCATCATCATCATCATCCTCATCCTCATCATCATTGTTTATCACCCTCATCCTCATCATCATCACCATCCTCCTCCTCATCATCATCATCATCACCCTCATCCTCCTCCTCCTCATCATCACCCTCATCCTTGTCATCATCATCATGGTCATCCTCATCATCATCATCATCATCATCATCATAATCATCATCATCATCACCCTCATCCTCATCCTCATCATCATAGTCATCATCCTCCTCATCATCAACATCGTTGTTCATCATCATCTTCATTGTCACCCGCATCATCATCATCATCATCATCATCACCCTCATCATCATCATCATCATCATGGTCATCATCATCATCATCATCACATTCATCCTTATCATCATCACCATCATCATCACCCTCATCCTCATCCTCATCCTCATCATCATCATCATCATCATCCTCATTAGCATCATCATCATCATAACCCTCATCCTCATCAGCTTCATCATGGTCATCATCATTTTCATCATCATCATCACCCTCATCCTTATCATCATCATCAAATTCATCATCCTCCTCATCATCACCATCATTCTTCATCATCATCACTGTCATCCTCATCATCACGGTCATCATCATCATCCTCATGCTCACCATCATCATCCTCATAATCATCATCATCACCCTCATCCTCATCCTCATCATCATAGTCATCATCATCACCGTCATTGTTCATCATCATCTTCATTGTCACCCTCATCCTCATCATCATCATCACCCTCATCCTCATTAGCTTCATCGTCACCCTCATCCTCATCATCCTCATCACCCTCATCCTCCTCCACCTCCTCATCATCACCCTCATCCTCATCAACATCATCATGGTCATCATCGTCATCATCACCCTCATACTCATCATCATCATCATCATCACCCTCATCCTCATCATCATCATCATCATCATCATCATCCTCATCCTCATCCTCATCATCATCATCACCCTCATCCTCATCATCATCATCATCATCACCCTCATCCTCATCATCATCATCATCATCATCATCATGCTCATCCTCATCCTCATCATCATCATCACCCTCATCCTCATCAGCATCATCATGGTCATCATTTTCATCATCATCATCATCATCACCCTCATCATCATCATCATCATCACCATCATCATCATCCTCATCATCATCATCATCATCATCATCATCATCATCATCCTCATCATCATCATCATCATCACCCTCATCCTCATCAGCTTCATCGTCACCCTCATCCTCATCATCACCCTCATCCTCGTTAGCATCATAATGGTCATCATCATCATCATCATCCTCCTCATCATCATCATCATCACCCTCAACCTCATCAACATCATCATCGTCATCATCATCACCCTCATCCTCATCCTCATCATCATCATCCTCATCCTCCTCCTCCTCCTCCTCCTCATCATCATCACCCTCATCCTCATGAGATTCATCATGGTCATCATCATCATCATCATCATCATCATCATCACCATCATCATCCTCATCCTCATCCTCATCATCATGATCGTCAACTTCATCATCATCATCACCCTCATCCTCCTCCTCCTCATCATCACCCTCATCCTCATCATCATCATCATAGTCATCATCATCCTCATCATAATCATCATCATCCTCATCCTCATCCTCATCATCATCATCATCACCCTCATCCTCATCATCATCACCATAGTCATCATCCTCCTCATCATCACCATCATTGTTCACCATCATCTTCATCGTCACCCTCATCCTTATCATCATCATCACCCTCATCCTCATCATCTTCATCATCACCCTCATCCTTATCATCATCATCATGATCATCATCATCATCACCCTCATCCTCATCATCATCATCATCATCATCATCATCCTCATCATCCTCATCCTCATCATCATTGTTTATCACCCTCATCCTCATCATCATTACCATCCTCATCATCATCATCATCATCATCATCGTCACCGTCATCCTCCTTATCGTCATCATCACCCTCATCCTCATCATCATCATCATGGTCATCACCATCATCATCATGATCATGATCATCCTCATCCTCATCCTCATCATAATCATCATCATCCTCACCTCCTCATCATCATCATAGTCATCATCGTCCTCATCATCACCATCATTGTTCATCATCATCTTCATTGTCACCCTCATCCTCCTCATCATCATCATCAGCCTCATCCTCATCATCATCATCATGGTCGTCATCATCATCATCATCATCATCATCACCCTCATCCTCATCCTCATCATCATCATCATCATCCTCATCCTCATCAGCATCGTCATCATCATGACCCTCATCCTCATCAGCTTCATCATGGTCATCATCATCATCATTATCATCACCCTCATCCTCCTCATCATCATCATAGTCATCATCCTCCTCATCATCACCATCATTGTTCATCATCATCACTCTCATCCTCATCATCATCATCATCACCCTCATCGTCATCGTCATCATCATGGTCATCATCCTCATCCTCGTCATCATCCTCATCCTCATCATCATTGTTCATCACCCTCATCCTCACCAACATCATCATCTTCATCGACACCCTCATCCTCATCCTCATCACCATCCTCATCATCATCATCATCATCATCATAATCCTCATCCTCATCCTCGTCATCATCATCACCCTCATCCTCATCATCATCATCATGGTCATCATCATCATCATCATCATCATCATCATAATCATCCTCCTCCTCCTCATCACCATCATTGTTCATCATCATCTTCATCGTCACCATCATCCTCATCATCATCACCATCCTCATCCTCATCCTCATCCTCATCATCATCATCATCATCATTACCCTCATCCTCATCATCATCATCATAGTGATCATCCTCCTCATCATCACCATCATTGTTCATCATCATATTCATCGTCACCCTCATCCTCATCATCATCATCATAGTGATCATCCTCCTCATCATCACCATCATTGTTCATCATCATATTCATCGTCACCCTCATCCTCATCATCATCATCACCCTCATCCTCATCATCATCATCATCACCCTCATCCTCATCCTCATCATCATGGTCATCATCCTCATCGTCATCATCATCATCACCCTCATCCTCATCATCATCATCATCATCATCTTTCTCATCCTCATCATCATTGTTCATCACCCTCATCCTCACCATCATCGACACCCTCATCCTCATCATCATCACCATCCTCCTCCTCCTCATCATCATCATAATCCTCATGATCATCATCATCATCATCATCACCCTCATCCTCATCATCATCATCATAGTCATCATCATCTTCATAAGCATAAATAAATGTAAATTGTGTATATTCAATGAGCACTAAATCGCATATGTGATATATCTCATATGCACTAAATAGCATATGCGATATATCGCATATGCGATATATTGCATATGCGTTTTGGAGAACATGTAAAAAGCCTGCCCGTTCATTAAAAAGATGGAAATCAATATCGCATATGCAATATATCGGAGGCACGTTATATCACATATGCGATATTTGTTTTATACAAAATGTTGGGTAACGTCCTATTGGCCAGGTTTACTGTATCGAAAGACATAATTCACTTGAACCCGCGCACAGAGAATTGTTCAACATGCAATTTTTATCATTACTTACATAATTCCATATTTTTGTACATGTTTGGGTGGATTTCAATGGGGAATGTACGTAATAGAGGACGAAAGTCAGCAAGGAAGGTGCTTACACCAGAAGAAGCAGAAAATAAAAAAGAAAAAAAGAGGCAAGATTCAAGAAATCGTTAGCATTCATTACATGAGCAAATAGTTCCCATTGCCCCTCAACAGATACCTGACGTAGAGGCTGAGAAAGATAATGCAACATTAAAGGAAGCTAGTTATACAAAAGTTGATATTATTGATCCATTATTAAACGGACAATCTTGTGAAGAGTTCAATAATTATGTTACTCCTGATGCAAATGTGGCTCAGCAACAACCATGGTCAGTGGTTCAATCTCCTAATCAAAGCTGTGAGCCTGTAGTGGATGTAAACGTCACTCCAGCATTTCAAACGGCAAGAAATTTTGCATCAAAATGAAAGAGAACTCCTAAACGAATATAAGTGGACGAGAGTGGATTGACTTCCATGGAAGGTAAGGTGGCTAAACGCACTATCCTTCATCATTCTTCTCAAATAATGAAACAATATTTTGATAACAAATCCGAAGCCGATAAATGCCAATTGTTTTTAGCTTTGCTTAAATCTAGAAATATGGCAACTATTAGAAGAAATTTAGGCATAACAACAATGAAGAATATCGAATCAAGTAATCACATTGTTAAATATCTTACTTCTGCATTCACATCGATTGGTAAAAAAACTCGTTCACAAGACTATAATGTGGCTTGTCGTGTATTGGCTGAATCAATTGTATGTAGATCCACAAGGCAACGTTGTTTACTTAAATGCACATCACAAATTGTGCCTTTACATGCAAAGACAATTAAAAAATATTCAGTAAGAAGAGACTACCTTGATGAAGAGGGACAACTGGAAACATTATGGGCATTTAGCGGTACGTTGCCCTGCAAAGACATGAAGTTAGTCGAAGCAATGAAGGGCCTAGTGCAAATGTTTTGGCATGATAAAACTAGGCCTTCTTCTAACATGAAGGATGTGTTAAAACATTGTAGGGGTTCTAGAGACACTGAACCTCATGTTAAAAATTATCTTGACATGACACAAACTCAACTGTTCAAGATGTTTAAAGTTGCCCACGTAGAGCTAAGGCCCAGGCAAAGATCTTTTGAAAAATGCAAGCCTTGGTATGTTAGAATCAATACCATCCAGAACACTTGTTGTTGTAAATACCACATAGAGTTTGACCTATATTACCATACATTTGCACATATACGTCGTTTTTTGCATCCTAACCATGTGCAGGCATCCAGAGATTTCATCCATAGCATAATGTGTCCGAGGCAAGATGGGCAGACACATTACTTAAAACAATGTGTAGACGGTTCTTGGAACAATTGTGGTGGGCTATCATTATGTTCTGATTGCATCCATGAAAGTGAAGATCAAGCATTCAGGAATGCAATTGTTGAGAAGTAGAACTATCAGTATGAGACATATCAGCTAAATGATGGGAAAGAAAGCAGGAATCATAGGTAAATTGTTGAATATTGACAAATTAATATTCATGTACACATTTTTTTATGTGGTTTATTGACATATTAATATTCATGTACACATTTTTTTATGTGGTTTATTGACATATTAATATTCATGTACCAGGTGCGAGTATGTGATTTTATTCCAGAGTTTCGTGGAAAGATCCAACAGTACATTCAATATGTCGATATGGCATGGTGGCAAGATGAGCAATTCAGAATATGCTGGGACACCTTCCCTCTTAGAGCAATACTATCAGTGGTTGACTTTACAGAAAATTACACCCTACAACCACAAATTGAAATTCAATGTCAATACTATCACTCAGAGCAGGTGAGCATAATGGTGCATATCACGTATCGACATGGGAAAGATAGCAATGAAGAGAAACGTGTGATACTGAAAGAAAGTCACTTCTACATAAGTGACGACCGGACCCATGACATCCATTATGTGCAACATTGCTTTAAATTATTCTATGATCATGTGATAGCTATGGATATACCATTTTATCATCATTTCATTTGGTTAGATGGTTGTGCTGGACAGTTCAAGAATGCATGTGTATTTGAATGGTTGTGTTTGTTGCACATAAAATACAAGGTGCCACATGTATGGAACTACTTTGAAACTGGTCATGGAAAAGGAGAGCATGATGGTGCTGGTGCATGCATTAAAACTGCCCTTCGAAGGGAAGAGATGAAGTTTACAGGTGCTCACTTTCAAGATGCTGCATCTATAGTCCAATGGTGTGCATCTATCATCGGAGAATAAGCAACAAGGCAACACTTAGCGTGAAGAATATTATTGGAGGTGACAAATGTGGACCGATCACAAACACATCGGGTGAACACAGTGCATGGAACTCGACAGTTTCATTCAATTAGAAGATCAGACAACTCGGCCCTACAAATTTGGACAAGATTGAAGGCTTGCTTTTGCATTTCTTGTAGCATCGGTGAATGGGATGATTGTGAGTATACGGATACCAATGATACATGAGATCGAGTGACACTTGGCACCAATTTCAACGGGGTTAATGAAATAGACCATTTGGAAGATGATCAGACACATATTTCTACAGACTATGATCACATATCGGATCTCATACAAGTAGGTACATGAGTTGTACCTAAATAAGAAAATGCATTTATGTATTGTTTACTTGACCTATGTAGAATTTAATTTATGTAGAAATTAGAAATGCAAGACCTTATTTACAAAATGTATTGTTAAATTGACCTATTTCCTTTCATAGGTCAGATATATGCAGTGGTTGCCCCAAAAAATAATGAATGGGGTTCTGACCATTGGTTGGGACATTGCTTATAGGGGAAACAAACCATTCTAGAACTTGTTACATATGATGAAAATATTGAATTCCCAACCGACTCAATGGTTATAAAAGGGGAGTGCTTGACACTTGCAGCACAACAGAAAAGGAAGGGTGGATATGTATATCAGGATTATAGACCAGGAGCTATTGTATACCACTTCACCAACCTAGTAGTTGGTATAAACATCAAGCTGCGTACACTTGGTCACAAAAATAGGTCAAAATTAGGATGTATTGAATGTTACAATCTATGCTATAAATATGTAAATAAAGTTGACAAATTTACAAGTATAGTTCTTACCCCTATTGGTGAAGAACCAAACCCATATGCAATATTGACAGCCACATCAATGTTCTCAACATTGATCGGCGGACTATGCGTGTGGAAATTGAACCCAGTGATAGAACAATTTTACTCACAACAATTATCAATTGTTCATGAAAAATCACTCACAAAAGAGACTGAATATGGAGCTGAACACTAAACTTTATTAACTCAGTGTACAATAGAAAACCCTGTAACATAATAGGTTGCTGCATTAAATAATTACATAAGGGATTCGAATGCATGAGGAGGCAATTCGAATCTAGTCAAAAGCAAGCTTACTAAAATTAAGCAATTCCCCCATAGGTGCATAAAGTACTTTCCAAATCAGTCATGGAGCTCATGAATTGGCAAAAGCACTTAGGCAAGCTAAAGAGTGATGGAATGAAAACTCAAACATGCTTTTCAAAGGAGAAAAGAGTGGAGGATGTGGAGGACAAAAAACTAGTTAACCTCACCTAGTCAAACTTTCCCAATTGCCTTAAAGCACTGAAAAAGCAGGCAATAAAGCAGAAAAGGCAGAAGGGGGCCTAGGAGGCCAGGAATAAAGTAGAATTGATTCCTTGAGGTTTCCCAAGTGCTACATGAGTCAAAATAGGCAATTTTGACCACTATGGATAGGTAAATGACAACTTGCATAAGGTGGGACACATGAACTAGGAAAATAAGAAAAAAATAATTAAATTAATGTCTAAGGTAGCTAACTATGGGTTGATTATTCTAACACCCCCCCTTAAGCCTGACTTATGAGTAATATATCAGAAAATTATAGGGCCTAGCAACAAGGCATAGTTACCCTTTACATACTGCATGTCCATACAACCAAGGAAAGAGGCAAAAACCACATGGGAAAATCCTCCCTTAAACATGGACTATAAAACAAAATTTGGAAATCTTGTCTTCACTCATGCTTCACAGCATGATCAGCAATACCCAGCACTGATTTGAGATTGCTGAAGGTCTTCTCACAAAATGCTTTGGTGAAGATATCATCTACTTGTTCTGAAGATGAACAGAAGAGTAGGTGAATGGTGCCATCATGCACAAGCTCTCTGATGTAGTGCATATGGATCTCAATGTGTTTGGTTCTCTTTTTCTGAACTGGATCATTGCATATTCGAATGGTACTCTAGTTATCACAGTAGATGGTAGTTGAGTACTCTGATTCAAATCCACACTCTCCAAGTAAACCCTGCAACCATAAACATTGAGTTGCTGCATTAACAACTCCTTTGTACTATGCTTCTGTAGATGAGAGTGCAATGGCACTCTGTTTCTTTCTTGACCAGCTGATTGGCCCTTCTACAAGCATGAACACATATCCTGATGTGGAATTCCTGTCTGTGCTATCACCTGCCCAATCGCTGTCAGTAAGCCCAATCAAATCATGATCATATTTTATTTTGTAGAAGATCCCATGTGTCCTTGTTCCCTGAACAAAGTTAAGGATCCTTTTGGCTACTTTCCAATGGATCTCATGAGGCTGATCCATGTATCTAGAAGCCACACTTACTGCATAAGAAATATCAGGTCTAGTATGTGTAAGATACAACAAACATCCAATCAATTGCCTATATAGTGTATTGTTTACCATAGGTGAAGAATCAGCTTCTTCCAGCTTCACTCCTGAAAGGAAAGGAGTCTTGCTTGGTTTGCAGTCCTTCATTCTGAATTTGTTCAACAAATCCAAGGCATACTTGGACTGGTGCACCTTGATTCCAACTTTGGTTTGAGCTATCTCAAGCCCCAAGAATTGGCTTAAGAGCCCCAAATCTGTCATGGAGAAGGCTTGGTTCATTGCACCCTTCAAGGAAGCAATCTCATACTTTGAGGTTCCTGTAATGAGAAGGTCATCAACATATAACACAATGATCATTAATGAACCATTAATTAACTTCAAATAGACATTTGGATCTGATTTGCACCGAACAAAATTCAGTGATAGCAAGAAGCTATCAATCTTGGCATGCCAGGCCCTGGGGGCTTGCTTTAGCCCATACAATGACTTTCTCAACCGGCACACAAGAGAAGGGTTAGTAGAAAATCCTTGAGGCTGCTGCATATATATCTATTCAGTGAGATTTCCATTCAGGAAGGCACACTTTACATCCATGTGATGTACCTCCCATTACTTTGAAGCTGCAATGGCTAAGGCTAGCCTGATGGAGTCCATCTTTGCCACTGGTGCAAAGGTCTCATTGTAATATATGCCATGAACATGTGAGTAGCCCTTGGATACCAATCTGGCCTTGTAATTCAGAGGTGAACCATCAGCAGAAAATTTTGTCTTGTAGACCCACTTACATTGAACTAACTTCCTCCCTAAGGGAAGATCCACTAGCTCCCATGTGTTGCTTTTCTGGAGTGAGATAAACTCTTCCTTCATGGCTGATTTCATTCTTGGATCTCTTGCTGCTTCTTCATATGTTTGAGGATCTTATTCCACCATCAAATATCATTTCTTAGAAAACATAGGATCCTTCACGCACAGACCACTCTCAAATTAATATCTAGTCCTCCTTGGGTCATTGGGATCCCCAGCTAGATCTCCTGCTGCATGTAGTGTCTTGGCTGCCCATTTTGGCCTTGTAGGTCTGTTAGGGTCTGCAATAAACTCATCACTATGAGACATATCAGAATTAGCATGTTCAACAAACTCTTCACTTACTTTCAGAGGTTCAGGTGGTGAAGAGGCTTCTCCAACTTCCACTGCTGCAAGGGGTTCTTCTTGAAACTAAACA
>LPNX011073379.1:141753-158813 GCA_001517045.1 Pseudotsuga menziesii | reverse complement strand
CTTTTAGTGGGATTTTCAGGGAAATATGGTAGGTAAATGGACGAATGAGCCATGAAATGGGGTAGATGAGGTAGTTAACCATTTTTGGGTGTTAACATCAAGCATGCTGCAGATGGTAGCATTGAAAAATATAAGGCAAGATTTGTCGCTCGGGTTTTCTCTCAGAAAGAACGAATAAATTATGAATAAACCTTTGCACATGTAGCCAGATACATTTCCATCAGATCAGTACTTGCTCTGGCTGCAGTAATGAAATGGAAGATACACCAAATGGATGTCAAGACTGCCTTCTTGAATGGTGTAGTGGAAGAGGAAGTGTATATAGAACAACCACTCAGTTTTGAGACACATGACAGGGAGTCTCATGTGTGCACATTGAAGAAAGACCTGTATGGTTTGAAACAGGCACCTAGGACATGGTACGACAGAATTGACAACTTTCTATCCAGCTTGGGCTTTACCAAGAGTAAAGCAGATTCTAACCTTTACTACAAGGTTGAAGATGGCAACTCAATGATGCTTCTACTGTATGTAGATGATCTGTTTGTGACAGGTATGGATGGGTTGATTGCTGATACGAAGAGAAAGCTTGCTGCCGATTTTGAAATGAAGGACTTGGGTATGATGCATTATTTTATAGGTATGGAAGTGTGGCAGAGTGCAGATGGAATCTTCCTTGGACAAGGGAAGTATGTAGTAGAGATCCTGAAGAGGTTTGGGATGATGGACTGCAAGACAATGGCCACACCTATGGCATTGAACCTGAAGCTATTGAGCGATGCTTCATCAAAATCGGTTGATGCTACGATGTATCATCAAATGATTGGGTCCTTGACGTACCTGATGAACACGAGACTGGACATTTGCTTTGCTGTGAACACCTTGAGCCAGTTCTTGACAGATCCGAGAAATGTTCACTTGATTGCTGTAAAGCATATTTTGAGGTACCTAATCGGTACAATTGATTATGGGATCAAGTACGATGCGAATTAGAAGATTAACCTAGAGGATTATGTTGATTCAGATTGTGTAGGCAGTGCCATCGATAGGAAGAGCACTTCAAGGTGTTTCCTCAGTATGGGATTAGGTGTGATCTCTTGGTTTAGCATGAAGCAATCTTGTGTGGCACTGAGTACAACTGAAGCAGAGTATGTCGCATCTTGTTTAGCTAGTTGTGAGGTAGTATGGCTAAGGAAGCTACTGTCTGATTTATTTGATCTCCAGTTGGATGCTACTTGTATACATTGTGACAACCAGAGTTGTGTGAAGTTTTCAGAGAATCCAGTGTTCCATGATAAGTCAAAGCATATCAAGATCAAGTATCACTATATCAGGGATATGGTACAGAGGGGAGCAGTGAAGCTCCAGTATGTTGCGACGAATGATCAGATAGCTGATGTGTTGATGAAGCCATTGGCCAGAGTGAAGTTTGAGTACTTTAGGGAGAAGCTTGGTATTCTCTAGATCGAGGTCCCTTCCAAGGGGAAGTGACGAGTCCATAAGCCATTCTGATGAGCAGGTCAGATATAAGGTCTGAGCCATTCTGTCATGGTGAGAGGATTTGGTTCCTTCCATGTCAGATATGAGTGTTGAATGATATTCTTGGAATGGAGGTACCTAGTCAGTTACCAGGAACACTTAGTTTGGGACTGAGAGAGCCATTCTGACGAGCATGTCAGATATAAGGGCTGATCCATTCTGTCATGGTTAAAGGATTAGGTTCCTCCCATGTCAGATGTGAGTGCTGGACATTCTGGCGAGTAGGTCAGATTTAAGGGCAACTACCACTCTCCAAGAGAGTGGAGGCACCTGGTCAGTTACCAGGTAGCTCAGTCCGGGATTGGGCACCATTCTGATGTGATTGTAGGATTGGTTCCTACAAGATTAGATGTGAGTGCATGCCCTTTTGGAGAGTAGGTCAGATGCAAGTGTTGGGCCATTCTGGCCAGTAGGTCAGATGTAATGGCAATTGCCATTCTCTGGGAGAATGGAGGCACCTGGTCAGTTACCAGGTAGCTCAGTCTGGGACTGGGGGCCATTCTGATGTGACTCTAGGATTAGTTCCTACAAGATCAGATGTGAGTGCATGCATTTTTTACGAGTAGGTCAGATGTAAGTGTTGAGCCTTTTCACAGATGATAGTAGTTATGTCCTATCATGCTGGTGAATATGAGTGCTGGGCCTTTCTGATGTGATTATAGGATTGATCCTATATGATCAGATGTGAGTGTTGGGCGTGCCTTTTTGACGAGTAGGTCAGATGTAAGTGTTGGGCGTGCCTTTCTGACAAGTAGGTCATATGTAAGTGCTGGGCGGGCCATTTTGACGAGTAGGTCAGATATAAGCGCTGAAGAAGACCTACATGGTGGCTAGGCCTACAACCAGCATGAAAGAAGGCTAGCTCTGTACAACTTCCTGTGATGAGAAGAATCATGAGATAGCACATATGATGATGACCAGAGAAAATCCAAATCGAGCTATGATCCAGATCCAGTTATGATGTCTCCGAGATGATCCATATTGAGTGATGATCCAGATCCAACAGTGATGATCCAGATCGAGTGATGATCCAGATCAAATAGTGATGATCTAGATCGAGTGATCATCCAGATCCAGTGATGATGTCCAGTAATGATCTAGATCGAGTGATGATCCAGATCCAGTGATGATGTCCAGTGATGATCCAGATCGAGTGATGATCCAGATCCAGAAATGAATATGACTTGGAGATGAAGGTAACTTGAAGACAAAGATGACTTGAAGATGCAGATGACGAGAAGATCTAGAGAAGAAGACCAGTTATGAAAATTGTGTTGAGAGAATACCTTCCTAGTTAAGAGGGAGTGTTGATGTAATTGTAACTTTAGAATGTATTCACTTGTATTTATTATCTATTGTAACCTGATATTATTCTGGGATGTTCTTGTGTTATGTCATGCCTCGATGTTCCGATCGGGAAGATCTATAATGTAAAAAGGTCATGTCAAGTCATTGTGGGTAACCCCTATTGTCTAAGGGATAAAGTCCCCATAGTTCTGGAGCACTAGGGTTATTAGACTCACCTAGTGAAGTCGGCCCTAGTAGGGTTTTAATCATGTCGAGAATTAGTATAAATAGAGATGTGACCTCTCTATTTATCACACACTCATCCACACTCAGTTGTAGCACATAACTGAGGAAGAGAAAGACACCAGGGCAAGGAAGAAAGAGGTTACTGCTGTCGGGAGATCATCTTACTATTTTGGGGTTTTACCTTTTGTGTTGATTCTATCTCTGAGGAAGTTGCAGGGATTTCTCCATTTATGGTTTCCCCGAGGAAAAACATTGTGTTCATTATCTCTTGTGTTTGATTGTTGTACTTGTTGTTCTCTCAGTTAAAGATCCTAACATAATGCTAGCTTGAATGATTAAAACTAACAATATCTGCACAAATATTTTTGTATGTCTCAGTATCATCTAAATAAAATGAAATATGAAATAAAATGAAAAACATGCATAGTGATATTCATCTTACCTCGATCATCCCACTGGTCTCCCTCAGGAAGTGGAAGGTTAGGGTAACCCCTGAAATAAGCTACAGCATATGCATAATCCTCCACCATCAGTAATTGGTCTCTTATCCAACGAAAAAATACCGCCTTGTATGCAACCCTAGGGCCTCCACCACCACCATGGTGTGCCATGGCCTCTACCCATCTAGTCATCCGGGGGTCCTCAACATATAGCCTAGTTAGAGGCACCTGTGGTCTCATTAGTGGCACCCTCTCTAGGAATAAGGATACCACCACAACTCCATAGCCAAATTTTTTAAGCTCTCCTCTCTGACACTTGGTTAACTGGTCCTTCATACTTACTAGCAACCCCTTGCTCTAGTTGAAAATGGTGGGAGCCATGCACTCTATTACATACAACATATGAGCTCGTGTAGTCTAATGTGTCTATCTAATTCCCACCACCTACTTAATTATGAAGGCCACGGTTCTCAATGGATGATCCACTATGTGTTTGATGGGGATTTCCCCCCCTTGGGATCAGGTCCCCACTATGTAATACTCATCAATGAGATCATCCACAGACATCTATCCACCCCTCGGACTTGTGAGTACCACTGGGATCCCTCTCCAAAATAACCCATTCAAGAAATATATGTCTTCCACATATATGGTTAGTACATGGGTCCCAACTTTGAAGTGTTGTTGGTACAGGTCCCACATGCAGATCAAGAACTCTAGTAGGTGCACATAAGCTCTCATCCTAGGGACCCTGAAGTATTTTAAGAGACCACACTTTGGAAGATCCCTCATTGTCATTGGATCATTAGCTGCTTGAATGTCATCAATATCATGTTCTCTCTCTTTCCATATCACCATTGTAATATTTGATTTCCTCCCCCCAAAAAATGGGATACTTGTTAGATGCATGATAGACTCCATAACAAAGACACAAATTGCAATTAATTGAGTGATTTTTGAGTTTTTTGAGTGCCCTAGCTATTGACACTCTTCCCCTATGGGAATAGAGCGATGGCACTATTACCCCTTTCATATAGAGCACCTTCGGCACTTTTCCCTCTTTCGAGGGGTGCCCCAACACACCTCCCAAAAGGGAGAAAGGAGTCGGCCTGAGCACGCTCTTCCTTGTTGATGTTAAGTATGTGGATGTGAATACCATTGAATCCCTCATGCCTTTGATGATGTCCATTAAAGCCTTTAACCTTGGAACTTATGCATAAGGTAACATGGTCTTTGGCACCTTTTTGTGTGGAGTTGTACAAATTGAATAATTTAAGGGTATTAGACGAAGAATTTGAAAATAAATGCATCATACAGATATAGACCTCTTCAATCCATTTATGTTGATATGTGGAGGTGTTATAGCTAATTTCACCACTCTAGGTGAATCACACTTTGTATGGCCTTCCCTTGTCCCGCTGCAAACTCCTTAGACCCCATGGACCATTTTTTGTCCTTTGATGTTTCCTTGATCATCCCTAAAAACATGTGAAAAATGATACACGCGACTTTTAAACCTATAAGCACGTATATACACGGGTTTAACCACTAAAACTGCGTACATCGGGATGTGTACATAATCCAAATACTTTTGGAGTTTTCCTTGACATGGATCTGACTCATTTGACTCTTGGCCTTCCCTATTCCTTGAGATCGCTCGGATTCGACCTTTCATTACCCCTTTGAAAAGCTATATAAGGAACTCTATGATACATTGAAGGCATATGAGAGAATTGAGAGCAAAGAAACTATAGTCCATTGTTGCCAGAACTTATGCTTGAGTCTGCATCCCTTTGTCCCTTGGAGCACTAGTGTGTTCTTCCCAAGCTTTCCTTTTACTTGTGATCTTGCTATCGAGAGATGGAGGATTGAGGTGGTGGAGGCCCAAGTGGGGGATTCAGTTTCTCCGGTTCGCAGACGTACCGTCAGAGTTTGTATCTTGTAATCTCTGATTTATATTAATAGAAATATCTTTTCCTGTCCAATAATGTGTGTTTGAATGAATATTTTATCCATGGGATTATGTCGAATGCTTATACATTATTGATTATATATGCTAGAATAGATCTAACACCATGATATATAGAATGATTGTATTGTTTACTTGTTGTTGAGGAAGTAATCTATCAATTCAAGCCGAAGTTGGAAAGCTCAACGGGGATCTACTTCAACCGTCCGGAATAAGGTACGAGGTCTGATCCTTTAGTGTTAGATATTTAATTTCTATTACATATTGGAAATGATTGATTTTTGGAGTCAAGCTGTCTGTTGTGGTACCCCAAGCCATAGGAATTTCTCTCCATAACAGAATTGGCGAATCCACTGGGGAGTTCCTAGTAGTTTTCCTTTGGGGTTTGTTTATCGACATTCAATGAATTTGAATTGCTCTTTCTCTCTTGTTTCTGTGTCGGGTCTGGGGGAACGTATGCCTGGTAGTGTCTGATTGGTGTGAAGTTTGTCTCATCTTGTTTGTTTGCCTTGAAGTTTATGCACCTTTCTTCCTGTACGCGAGTTTTTAACTCATAGTCGCGTATACACGCGGATTTATCTGTTATTTCCGCGTATACACGCGGGTTTACTGCGAACAGTCGCGTATGCCCTTTCTTTTGCCATTTTGTGGGAGTTAATTGGTTGCTGGGTGAATTATGACATTTGCTGAGTCTCCTTTGGCACTTCCCGAGTCTGTTTAGACCTTTGTTTCTGACCAAAAACGGGTTTTTTTAGGCTATTTTTTTTTTTTAAAGGTTCTTGTCATGGCATTTTCGATTTTTTGTTTGAGATTAGTGCATTAGAGTTCTTTTACCTTAGTGCTTTGCTTGAGTGTTGTTTGTGTGTTCTTGCAGAGTCTAGGGGTCGTAGAATCATTCTTTTGCTTTTGCATCTCATTTTATTTCAGAAAATCCAAAAATATTTGTTTATCATCATGCATTGCATTTTGCATCTTTACATTGTACTTGCACTAGATTTGCTTTGGAGTACTAGTTAGGACTTCATATAGAAAAAGTTTGCATTCATCATTTGAAGAAAAATTGTACATTTCACATAGTAGCATACCCTATTTTCATGGACACAATGCATTTGCATTGATTGTTAGGTGTGCGTTTTACTTCATGTTGCGTCATAACACCATTAGTTGCATGGTCATATCCCTTTTTTGAGTAATAAAGCCAACTAAAATCAACGCTAAATTAAAATGAATTACACTCTTTTCTTTTCTAGGGTGCACCAACAAGCTTAGGTTTTAGGATCTTGGAATAGTTCATTGTAAATAAATTCTCCAAGATCACTAAACGACAACATGTATGTGTCTGTCCAGGTGAGTGTGTGAAATCCTTGATATAACCAGTGTTTCTCAGGATCCTCCTCTCAAAAGGGAGTTAAGCACGAGGCAGTGTGAGCGGTTATTGATTGGGATGACCCCTAGTCATAACTGAGTAGCACCAAAGATATTTCCAGGATTTTATTCGTATCTGGGGGCTCTTTCGAAAGTTACGGTCAATCCCGCCTGCAACTGTCTACCTGAGCATTGATTATATTGAGGTGACCTTAGTGGCCTTACCTAGGATATCAAGGGGGTACTTTGTAGGGGTTATTCTGTGGGTGTCCCGGCCAGGTTGGGGTCAGACAGCACAGTCTCTTTACGCATTGAAGCTGAGGGCCACAATAATTGGTTACGTACCTCTGCTTGTTGTGTATGGGAGTCTCAAGCCTCTCTTAGGCGAGACATACCTGCTTCATTCGGGAGCTCACTTATCCAACCCTTGTTTGCTTGCATTTGGCTTTAGATTTTATTAATGATTGCTCTGTGCATGATAGTTGGCCTAGAGTTTGCATAAATAGAGAGTCTTTTTTATTTTTGAGTCATTGTGGATTTGGGTACGACTCCCCGCCATTATCGTCGCTTAGCAGGACTTCCACCTTCTACATCTCCTCCTCCTTTGGGAGAGAGACCTAGACAGTCCAGGCGGACTATCTCACACATTGATTCACACACCATGGGAGACCATGTAGAGGATCTTCCTGAACCACCTTCTTCCATTCGTGTGGATGATGGGGAGTTTACTCCTACTTATGATCCTTCACCCGACTTGGCTGAGCTAGGTCCTATGATTTCTGAGATAGGAACTTATCATGATAGACCTACTCACTCTAGGGTCGATTCCCCATTGACGCATTACCGGTATGGAATTCCAAGACTCATTTTCCACCCGCAAGCACTAGTTATGGTAGTTATGGTATGTCTGGTTTTCCCACACACGATTTGAAATTTCATGTCGAATCTGAGTTCGATCCTAACACTATGCCTGGGGGCACTCTCATTCCTTACCATGCAGAGAGGTTTGGGAGCACTAGTCACATTGCACCTTCCATCCTAGCGGTGGAAGTTGCGTCATATATTCCTCCTAGGTCTAGGGTTAGTGATCCTATTAGGATACCAGACCCGAGATGGGTAACGATAGGGAATAACACGTACATTATTACTCAGGTGCCTCTGTCCTTGGTCCCTACTTCTTCAAATGTTCATCCTCCACCTTATTCACGTGGTCCTTCGAGCCGACACATGGCTACGAGTCAGGTCCATACTGCGGTTACTAGACTGATTGTGTCTCAAGTTTACATACCACCCGTTGCTTTGGGAGGCTATGTTCATACTTCTAGAGGTCATGTTACTGCTTCCGGGGCGTATATCCCTACTTCCGGAGCATATCTTCCTACCTACAAAGTGTCTCATGGGGCATCGCATGCGATGACTTATGGACCCTATTATGGGACGCAGTATGGATAGGGTTCTTCACCTTATGGAGGTGGGTATCAACAACTTGCTTACTCTCCTAATTACGGCTTTGTAGCTCCTACTAGTCAAGGTCCACCGCACTATGGTGCTTCCACGCCACCCTATATGGGTCATACGGGAGGGGGACACTATGGCCAAGGCCATGGTGGTAATCAGCCCTATATGAATAAGGGAGCAGTCCATCGACCTCATCATCCTAGGCTCCCTTTCTTCGCGATGCTCAATCTTCCTGACTTGTCGAGACTGACAAACGATCCTGTGGCTCACGACCCAGCTTCGTCGGCTGTCCCTACCAAACTTCCTTTGGACATACCTAAGTTCGAGGGAAAACCGGGAGAGGATCCGAGCGAACATGTTACTACGTTTCACCTATGGTGCTCTTCGAATTCCTTACATCAGGACTCAGTTCGTTTGAGACTATTTCAACGCACCCTTACAGGGCCTGCCGCGAAATGGTATATAGAGTTACCTAGGGGAGCTTTCGCGTTGTTCGACAACCTTGCGATGAATTTTCTTAATCACTTCTAGCTACCAGTTAGTTATGACGTTGGTATTGAACTCTTGTCGACATTTCGGAAAGATAAAGCCACACATATCTTTGATCATATTCAAGAGTGGCGTAGACGGAAGAGGTTAATTAAAGCCTTTATACCACCAGAGTTCCTCCTCGAGTGGTTCCTCAAGTCATTATTGCCATATATAGCGAAGGATGTTTCCACATCCGGAGTGTAGAATGAGGAACAAGCGATTTTTAGGGCACAGGAACTAGACTTGATTTATGCTCAGTCCGATTTGTTGTATGAGATTATTCCCAATGCTCCTCATTCCAGTTTCGACCCCAAAGTCAAACCTGGACCACATGCCGATGGCATTGTGGGTTGTGCAAGTGCAAAACCTGTGGATTCAGTTGCAAAACAAGTTAGTCAATTGTCAATCAACCAATCTGCTTCAGGACAAGCTACGACTTCGTCTCAACCTGCCCAAACGACAAGTGTACTTTCTGTGCAATCGTCGAACCTGAAGGGTAACCAGCAGCCCGGACGGAATAGAAAAAAGGGTAAAAATAATCAAAAGGGTGGGAATAAGAATAAGAATGCTAACAGTAATGAAAAGAATGGCAGAAATGCTGGGGGGGACAAGCAATCTAAGCATAAGGCTAAGTTCCCTTGCAAATTATGTAAGGACGATCACCTCACTTACTTGTGCCCTCGTATTGAAGAAGCTTCAAGATTCTTGGCGCAGGGCCCAGCTGTGCTCACTAAACCTTTACTGCATAATCAAAATATGAACTCGAAGTCCCATGACCAGTCTGGTGATGAGCATGATCCACTGGAGGGTAGTGGTCGTGGGTGCATTAACATGGTCCGTGCTGGGAAAGTTGTGACCCATGCAAAAGATTATGGTTCGTCACAACCTAGCCCAGGAAAAGAGCTTGATCCACCAGGGTCCCCTTTGCGTATTGAGAAACCTATGGATAAACCTGAGACTACACCTCGCATTCCAAAGGGAGTCCTTAAGAATTTAGGGCATAATCCAAATGCCTGGGCCGCCCAAAACTATTCAGTTGTCTAGGATTTGGGCCACACTCCTTGTGCGATGTCTGCATTGGAAGTGCTTCAGAGTTGTCCTTCGCAAAGGAAGGCGTTGCTTTCTGCCCTTGGTGTGAATGATGATGATTCTTCCTCCATGATCAAATTTGAAACCGTGGGACTTCAGCCTTGCTTTCCCTACTATGTGTCTCTTTTGATTCACGTAGAATGTCTTAATATGATCGTCAAGCGTACTGTGATTGATGAAGGCACTGCTGCTTCTGTGATGTCTTTATTCTGTTGGAAGGGTATGGGTTCTCCTGAGCTGTCTAAATCAGCGACCATGTTAACTGCGTTCAATGGGAGATCTTTTAGGCCGCACGGCATCCTTCCTTCCCTTAAAGTCCATTTGGGAGGCAAGACCGTTGCGATAGAAGTCGAGGTGGTTGATGTGCCCCTTGACTACAATCTCTTGCTGGGTAGGAACTGGATGTACAGTATGCAAGTTGTTGCTTATTCCTTGTTCCGCGTTGTATGCTTTCCACATAATGGGAAGATCATAATTATTGATCAAACGACATTCAAGAATCCGTTTGTTCCCGCATCTTCGGGAGCTTCGATCCTGATCGTTAAGCACTCTCAGCCGGCAACTAGGAGTGTGGGTGTAGGCATGTACCCGTCCCTCATGGGAAGCTTTAGTTGTCCTGCATCGATCCTCATGATAGGGTCTAATTCCGATGAGGCTTCAACATCTACGACATCGGTGTCTTTTCGCACAAGTCATATGGAAGATCCTTGGATTCTTCCCACACCGAGTACTTCGAGTGAGCCCGTCGTGACGAACGTGCCGTTGCCTGCAGCTATGATAGCTTATCAAGCTAATCTCAAATCTGTTGCAGAGCCTAGTCCTTCCTCTTCACGGACGGAGGAGGAGGACCCTTATGTGCTGCCGGCATGGGCAGTGCAGTCTTCTCACACACATGACTACCTTGATATGGTTTTCCCTTCAGATGAAGCGATTATCGAGGCTATGTCGGGAGTTGAGCCACCATGGGAGATACTTCATCATAGATCGTACTTTCTTCCAGAGCTTGACCGTTTTGAGTGTGAGGATTTTAGGGCAGTTCTTAGTCAGAGAGTTGGTAGTCCTATGGTTCCATTAAGCTCTCCTGGTCCAATGGCTGATGGAAACATGGAAAATATATCTACAACAATTCCTATCAACATCTCTCGCAATCTTGGCACGATAGAGAATGTCTATATTGGGGCGGAATGTTCCCATGCTGAGATTCTTGAATACACCGAGCTATTTAAGGAATTTCGTGACATTTTTGCTTGGTCTTACGACGAGATGCCAGGTATTGACCCTCGGATTGTCGAGCACAAGATTAAGAATTACCCCAATGCTAAGCCTGTTCGACAACGTTTACGTGCAGTGAATCCTAGGAAAGCACCCGCCATTAAGGCAGAGATAGAGAAGCTATTGAAAGCTGGTTTCATCTATCCCGTTCCTTTGATGGAGTGGGTCTCAAACCCCATTCCGGTTGATAAGAAGCAGGGAGCGATCCGCATATGTACTGATTTCCACGATTTGAATCGTGCTTGTCCTAAGGACAATTTCCCCACACCATTTATTGATCAGATTTTGGATGAGTGTGCGGGTAGCGAGGTGTTCTCTTTTATGGACAGCTTTTTCAGATATAATCAGATACAGATTAAACCTGAGGACCAACATAAGACTGCATTTATTTGTCCTGGAGGAATGTTTGCATATCGGAAAATGCCTTTTGGCCTCAAAAACGCCGGAGCTACATTTCAGCGGGAAATGACCTTGATCTTCCACGATCTCAAGTCAATTATTGAGGTATTTTTGGATGACCTTGCTGCTCATTCTCGCATGAGAATGCGTCATCCCTATCACTTGAGATTGGTATTCGAAATATGTCGGCACTATTCGGTTAGATTAAATCCTCACAAGTGCATGTTTTGTGTGAAATCAGGGTGTTTGTTAGGATTCATCGTTTCTAAAGAGGGTATAAGAGTCGACCCTTTGAAGGTTGAGGCAATACTTTAGTTGTCTCCCCCGAAGAATATTCGTCATCTTCAGTGTTTGCAAGGCATGGCAAACTTCTTATGAATATTTGTTGTCAATTTTGCCAATTTGACTAGAGGCTTCATGCGTCTCTTGAAGAAGGACACCCCCTTTTATTGGGATGAGCGAGCCCAGGAGTCCTTCGATGCACTCAAGCGAGCCCTAGCATCAGCCCTGGTGATTAGTCCCTCGGATTATAGCCGTGATTTTCTATTATATGTGGCCGCGTCCCTAAAGACGATTGGTATGGTTTTAGTTCAAGAGGATGAGGAGCTCCAAGAGCATGTCATATATTACTTGAGCCAGAACCTTATTGATGCTGAGATTCGTTATTCTCATGTCGAGAAGCTTGCTTTAGCTACCGTACATGCGGTTCAGCGGTTGGGACATTATATTCTCCTTCGCCAGACCTTGGTTGTAGCCCATGTCAATCCGTTTCAATTCATCCTCACCTGAAGGATGATTGGGGGAAAATATAATAAATGGATTGTCATTCTGCAAGAATTCGATCTCGAGTTTGTTTCGGCAAAATCGTAGAAGTCTTTAATTTTTGCAGAGCTTATATCGGATTTCCTGAGCAAGGCCAAGGAGTTGGTTTGTGAAGATACATTTTTTGATGAACACATCTTCTTAATCTCAACGTTAGACCCATGGTATGGGGATATTATAATATATTTACAAACACTGAAGACCCCTACTCACCTCTCGCGAGATGAACGACGACGATTACGTCATGTCTCTAAGAACTATCTCATAGTGGATAACACTTTGTACCACCGTGGGGTAGATTCCATTTTACGACATTGTTTAACTCATGAGGAGGCTGAGGTAGTGTTGAATGATTGCCACGGAGGGGCGTGTGGTGGTCATTTGTCTGGGCTTTCTACGGCTCAAAATATTTTAAGAGCGAGTTATTTCTGGTCATCGATCTTTAAGGATTGTGTTGATGCGGTTAAGAGGTGCCACCCTTGCCAGGTGTTCACACGTAATATGTACTCGAAACCTGCCCCGTTACATCCCATTATCACCGCCGGTCCCTTCACCAGGTGGGGGATCGATTTTATGGATTGCAACCCAGCTTCGGTTGGGGGGCACCATCATATTATAGTGGCTGTTGATTACTTCATGAAATGGGCTGAGGCTATGCCTACAGTAAAATCCGATGGTGAGACAGCCGCTCAATTTGTGATCAACTAAATCATTACTCGGTTCGGGATTCCGAAAGAGCTTGTCACTGACCATGGCTCGCACTTTCAGAACCGTATGATGGAAGAGTTGGCATCCAAGTTAGGGTATAAGCAAGAGAATTCCTCTTCTTACTACCCTTAAGCGAATGGACAGGTAGAGGCAGTGAATAAATCACTCAAATCCATTCTCCAACGAACCATCACACAAAGCAAGAACAATTGGCACATCATGTTATATCCTGCTTTGTGGGCATATCGAACCGCTGTTAAGACTGCCACTGGTTTTTCTCCATATCAGCTTGTACATGGAGTGGAGTCGATTTTGCCGGTTGAATATGAAATTCCTCTGTTGAAGCTAGCTGTAGAACTCTTACTGAACACTTCCCCATTGGAGGAGCATTTGGTTCACCTTAAGTAACTTGATGAGTAGCGTCGGGATGCCTTGGTGGCTCTAGAAGTCAATAAACGCCATGTAAAGGTCCAGTATGATAAGTTTGTCTGCCCAAGGAGGTTTAGTGAAGGGGACTTGGTCCTTTTGTGGGATCAACTAAAATAACCCTTGGGGGCAGGGAAATTTAATCCTATGTGGCGTGGTCCTTACGTGGTCAAGCGTGTTAGAGAAGGGTGCGTATGAGTTGGTGGATTACAAGGGAACGGCCTTGGCAGAGCCTAGAAATGGGATCTATCTTAAAAAATACTATGCATGATCTTCAGCCAAGGCTGCTTATTGTATATTATTGTAGAAATTTGCATAGTTAGGTCTTTTTCTTATCGTGATCGGGTTTGTGATTAGTTTCCGTTTCTTTTGGTAGATGTCAATGGAATCTTCCACTTACAAAGGATTCGTGGATGGTGCAAGCCGTCACACTCAACACTCGGCCTCTGTCGCTTGGGTGATTTATACTCCTATGGGTCAGGTACTGTCTTCAGGAGGCGTATGTCTACAGCCATCTTCCAACAATGTTGCTGAATACAACGTCGTTATCGAGCTTCTACGGGATGCCATTTTACATGGCATTCTGTCTCTTGTGGTACGTCTTGATTTGGAGTTAGTAGTGTCACAGCTCAATGGTTTGTACCATGTTAGAGATCCGACATTATTGAGAAGATTCTTACATGTGAGATTGTTAGAACGACAATTTGACAATATAACATATATACATATTCCAATAAATAATAATCAAGTTGCTGACTCATATGCTAATTACGTGTTAGATTGGCATTTGTTTCATTCACAATAAATTAATCGCAAACACAATTTTTACACATGTAAATAAATAAATCGATCACCATAAAACTTTTTATATATACATCCAAAATGTGATAATACATAGTGTCATGATACGAAATTGGGGCTTTCAAGCCACCATCATATGATACACGGTAATACAAAATGTACACTCCTAGGTGTCTAATCCTGTGGAGGAGGAGGAGGGTTGTGATCATGGAAGGTCACTACGACTCTAGTTAGGCGTCGGAATAAACGCACCCATGCGCGTGGTACACCCACCACCTGCCGCTGCATAGCCTTAGGCAAGTCCTTGACTTGCGCCATGGGAACTCTATGTGTCAATCTCACAAAATTGGTATGAATGCTCTGGAGCGTCCGCTCTGCATCCACATCTGTGATGTCATCTCCTCTTCCCCTCCGTCTATGACGAGGGAAGCCCTCTAGCCGCCATGGTCCCACATCTGCACATAAATGGTAGATGTCACTATGTATTATCACCCAAAAATATGTCTTTTTGATTCCATATAATCAAGAAAATACAAAAAAAATAAATATTTCAAAATTTAAAAAGAAAGGGTCAAGATTCGTTACCTATATCGCTATATGCCGATCCTGGTGGTAATGGCATGTCTAGGTCCCCCCAGAAATCTATCCCTGCGTAGGGGTAGTCATCGATGGAAACTATCTGTCATTGCCACCACAGAAAGAACTTAGCTGGATATGGGTTGGCCACCCTACCACCCCCCAATATGCGCATAACATCTTCCCAACGCCGTTGGGCCGGATCTTAAACCCCGTGAAGAGGAACATCCACTCTGGGGCTCAATCCTGGAACACGCTCGAAGAAAAACATGCTCAAAATACTGCTGAACCCGAAGTTCCGCACTTTGCCTGCCTTACACTCAATGAGCTGATGTTTCATGTTGCTCAGTAGTGTAGTGCTCCAATCATAGATCGTGGGTCTCATGCACTCCACTGCATAGAACATCAGAGGTCGTGAGGCCTGGTGGAGTGATGCCAAGCCTGCTATCTTTCCCAGTGTCAATAATATGGCCTTTAGCCCCAGCACCTGTATAGTGTTGGTAGGGACCTGACTCCCCACCTTCTTTGTGTCTGGATAATAGTACACCGCAATGTACTCGTCGATAGTCAGGCCACCTCCTGGCCCACCACGAGACTGAAGGTTCACTACTTCCCCTCATCTAGAAAGCTCAGTAATGAAATATATGTCCTCCACCTCTATAGTGAGGGACATCCCATCTATATGGAAGGACTCCGAGTCTGGATCCCAGTAATCCACCAGCATTTGTAATAGTCTTGGTTTGGCCCTCAAACCACCAAGACACCAAAACTTGTAGAGTCTGCATGCACGTAAAGCTTGTTGAGCCATTAAATCGGCCCTTATTGCTTCCTCTACTTCACCATGCTCACGCTCTCTCCACTCTAGGACCATCCTGTTTAAAAAATTGCAAATTTGACCATTATTTTATTGAAAAAACCATATGCGCGGCCTCATACGCGACTGTTTTCAAAACAGCCGCCTATGTACGCGGGTTTGAGGGTATTTTCTGCGTATATCCAGCCCTATACGTGGAAAAAACCTCGATTTCCACGTGGGCCGTAGTGCACCTTTTGGGTTGGCCTAGAAATATGAATTGACCATGAAAATTCATAAAAATTGTATCAAAATGAAATAGAAGAGCATGAGTAAATACCTGGAAGAAACGGTAGTGGATTCCGCCGGCTGGATCTCCTGGAATTCGCTGTTGAAAATCAGAGCTCAAATGGGTAAAAGTTTCAAATGATTTATAATATTTTGAATTGTTTACTATATATAGAAAATTTTCAAATATTTGAAAAGTTTTACCCCCTTTTCTATAGTTTAGATACTTTCTAACCATTTTGGACCGTTTTTGACATAATTCATGATGTAGAGAACCTTTTTCAGTATCGTTTCAGTCGTTGGATTGACCTGTTCATACCGATCTCAGGTATCATATCTAAACTGACATATAGGTTAGGTTTCACCACCGTTTGCATTTTGCATAACCTTTTGACCATCTCATCATGATCTTAGGTACAAACCCACTCTATTGTGTTACGAAACCTTCTTGCTGCTTTAAAAGTGGCATGATATGAGTGGTAGAGCTTCACCTTACATGGGTACCCTAGTTAGCACCTTATTTGTATTTGGTACCCATGATGGCGTTTTCTCCTTTAGGATGTGGGAGTCCATTGTATAGTACTACCATGACATTTTGCAAGAGCCTCATACTCCTCTTGATCTTTTGCTGGCCTATTTCCCTCAGGACTCCCTCATGTCAAGTTGTAAATGCATTATCATGAGCTTTGCCTGCCTTATTGAACTTTATGCCGGCTTCCCTGACATTGTGTTTCAGCCATATAGCCCGAGCTTGTCTCATGTCTAGCCATGCAGAGCCATTTTTTATATCCTTCACAGCTTGATTCCCTTTTTACCGGGAGGGGATTTTCCCCCAAGTGTCGATATTCTACACATGTATCCTTGCATTGAGCATAGGTATGTTCCGCTGCTTGGAACTAGTTTGTTTTCCCTTATGACACTCGTCTCCTCCTAGCATGTAACTATAAAGCTATTTTATTCTTGTTTCAAGCTTTTTAAATAACTAAAAAAGTCCCCAAAAAAATCAAAAAACCAAAAAATCCGGACAAGGAAAGATGTTATCTGTGGAAGC
>LPNX011073379.1:123504-139865 GCA_001517045.1 Pseudotsuga menziesii | reverse complement strand
ACCATGATATATAGAATGCTTGTATTGTTTACTTGTTGTTGAGGAAGTAATCTATCAATTCAAGCCGAAGTTGGAAAGCTCAACGGGGATCTACTTCAACCATCTGGAATAAGGTACGAGGTCTGATTCTTTAGTGTTAGATATTTAATTTCTATTGCATATTGGAAATGATTGATTTTTGGAGTCAAGCTGTCTGTTGTGGTACCCCAAGCCATAGGAATTTCTCTCCGTAACAGGAGGATTTTCTAACTCCTTACGGTTGAAGAGATATGAATTTTTGAAGTTGGTGTACCCCACCTTTTTGGGTGAGCCGATCAAACAAAAGAGAATTTAATTATTTGTAATTTTGAATTACATGTCGGCCCAAGGTAATAATTTTTCTCCAGAAACTATATAAATAGAATATCAAACATTTCATTTTTTTTATCATCAATTCTCTCAGGAATTTCGCAACTCTTGGAGAAAAGTGCAAAATTTTGTGACAGAGAAATTTCTGGGCATCTTCACTAAAATTGGCATAACTTTCTCATACAGAATCCGAATCACAAAATTCTTGGCTCGTTGAAAAGATTGTTACGAGGGATACATGATGACATGATATAGAGTTTCTTTTGGTTTTTATATTTTTTCTTAATATTGTTATCTTATGGTTCATGCTTCATGGTTTCTCTTGTAATGGCACATGTCTCTCATGGAGAGAGTTCATATTTGATTTGAGTATGTGAGCCTCTATATTGGTATATATATTTGAATTCATTATGGAGGATATGATGATGATGTTTCATACCTTTATGTTATGATATAATACACTTTATGATGATAATGCATGTGATATTTACGTATACTCTATGAAGTTGATGCACTCCTATACAATATGATGTACGTGCATACCATAGTGTGCTGATGCTCTCCTATGCATTATGATGTATAGTTGATGCTGATAATGCATACATGGTGCACACTGAGATGATGACGATGTATATTTGATTATGAGGATGCATACCCTATGATGATGATGCATGACGATGCATGGCTTATGTTCAATGGAAGTAGAGAAGGATTATTTGTTTAGTGACTGTGTATGATGAGGTGTACAAGGATGTAAATGAGAAGTGTATGGAAATAAAATGACTCTGTTGGATATATGGATTATTTGGCAGTGATTAGAGTGTAGAGGTTATCAACATCATATTCAGAGATTGGTATGTGACAGGTCTACAGGTTGTGCAGTATGGTACAGGTTGTGCAGTGTGGTACATGTTTTGTAGTGTAGTACATATTATGTAGTGCAATACAGGTGATGATTAGAAGGTCCGCATGATCAATGCGGTAGTGGTTCAACAGTTTCTATCTTCATATGAGGATGGTAGGACGAGGCAAGGAAAGGAGTTCGTATCCTCCTTTCGGTTGAAGCTGGAGAACTAGGGAGCTATAGCTTCCTTTAGGTTGGAGCCTGTAAATCAGGGGGTTGAAGTAGTTATAGCTGGAAAATTGAAGTCTTTATAATAAGGGGGTTGTTGCCTCCTTCCAGTGATTTTTGGAAAACTATTTTTAAAAGGATTTTGTGGTTTTACCCCCAGAACTTGGGTTTCCACGTCAAAAATTATTGTGTATTGTGCAGGTTAATATTTTTATACACATTGATGATGTGTTGTGATTGGTGATTAACAACCTACTTTTGATTAAAATTTTAAATAGTACAAATACTTATTCACCCCCCTCTCAGTATTTCAACAATATTTAAATACTTTGGGTCTTTTAATGTGTTTTCCTATAGTTTTTGTGATGAACTTGTCCTAACTCCCTTTCTTGAATATTTCAAGCATGTTTGACTATGAGTGAGTGTCTTCTGTCTTTTTTACATGCCAAGTCAAGATGAAAAAGTACCAAGCGCCTTTTATACCCTCGGCGTGCTCGTTAAAAACTCAGTGAAGAGGTACCGAGTATACATTTTCTGTTTTTTTTCAAACTCGTTAAAATTGGATTATGAAAAAAGAGAATCCCTTATGGATTTACCTTTAATTTCTTTTCAGGATCCCTAAACACAAAAGATTGCCAAGAAACTTACTTGATGCTTTCATGCTTGTAAAAGTATTTGAATGATCGTCTAGTTAATGATAGTTTACCCCTTTTTTCAGATCGACTGGACTCATTTACGAAAAATGTATACTCTAGTTAGTCATGACTAAAATTTTTATCTCAGGAAGTAGTTTATACTTTTTCGGGCCTTGGGGACTAAATTTATGAAAAACTCCATCATAGAGTCTTAGATTCTATAAACATGAAGCGACGACTCAGTTTAATTTCATCGGACTCATAAAATCAAACGATGAAATACCCTTTCTGGGAATGAACCCCTCCTTTATTAGGTTCATAAAATGTATGAGAATGGATCCATCGCCTGATGAGCTACATCGAGCGTTTGTAACCCCTTTTCTAGCTCATTAAAAAACAAATAGGTACTCATCCTTCGCGATGGGGAAATTAAGGGAATGAGAAACAAATTTCATTTGTATTTATGGAAGCTCATAGTCCACACTTGATCATGGCACATGTCTTCATTTTCATTTTCAAACAGTTGGGTATTCAACTTGTCCTTGAATCGATCCAATTTTGTGAGTCATTGAACTCCTTTGAGCCAACTCAAAGAATGCATCGTCATTTCTTTGCATTACGTTTGGTCTCTTCCTCGTTGATTCAATGCTTCCAAGTCATTTTTCATGTTGTTCAATGTTCAAGGGGAACCTCCTCTATAATCTACCTCTTCGGTTACCTTACCTTCCTTCGAGTCGGTCACATCTGAATCAGTCCCGTGGTTGTTTTCGTCACTTCAACATGATATTTTGTTCCATGTTTTGTGTTGATGATGAGGAAATCATCATGGCTCTCCTTCGATGAGTCTATTCCTGTCGACACAACACATCATATGGGAAGTAGACTTAGAAACCAAGTCAAGTACCTTGAATCTGCATGCCTCAATGGCAAGTTTCCTTGCTTTTGCCACTAGGTTTTCATCAATGACCTCTGATTGAAATATTTCATCGAGTGTTTGACTTCAAGACCTCTATTCACATTCGGAGGAATGTGCTGAGATACCTTGGGAATCATCGACATCAATGGTGATATCCCTCGCACTTGTTAATAGTATAAATCAACGTCTGGTAATCAAGTGGCTTCTACCATGTTCGACATTAAGACATCTATTCACATGGTTAGAATCGTATTGTTTGGGATTGGGATGAAGACCCTGAGTGGTTAGGTATTTACCTGAATATGTGCATATCCTCAAGTAGAGATGGAGTATTGTTTGAAGTTATGACATGCATCCATATTGTATGTTCGATGACTATGTCCAGTATCGAGTCAGCATGACATTGACCTACTGTGTATGTTTTGTAGCCATGTTTTGATCTGAGTCTTGTTGTTCATGGATCTACAGTGTATTATTGGTAGCCATGACATAGTCATCATACATGGATTTGTAGTGTATTGGTACGCAACCATGATTGAGTTAGATAGTTGGTCATTGGTCTCGCATCAAGTGATAGCTCATATATCTTCTGCTTATGATACCGGATCGACATCTATATAATTATGCTACCTATCACATTCCTCTAGCTTCATACTTTAGGGGGAATTCTGTGAATCTCCTAGGAGCACACTCAATGCATTACGTCTCTGCATGGTCAACCTGCGTTCTACCAGTAAAGGGAGAACTTCCTAGGTGCACTTATTGTGCTTCATGACCTTATCATCTCAACATGGGAACACATATATAGATTATATGTAAGGATTAATTACGACTAAACAACCTACTACATTAGGACCTTTTACGTTCCCTGGTAAACCTCAAGGACTTATTACATCTGAAAAAGCTACATCCATGATCTTTTACGTTCAGACAACCTTTGGGGCATATTACATCCAAGTAACATGTGTATCATGCTAGGTCTCATTTTACACTTGGATAACCCACAAGAATTATTACATTCGAGTAACCTGCGTGTCATGTCACAAGACTGATTACGTCTAAGGATAACCTACGAGCTTCACCAGGGATGATTCCATCCGAGGAAAACCTATAGGACTAATTACATCTGAGCATCATGTTTCACCAGGATTTTTTCCGCTTGGACAACTTGTCTCATTTCCCATGTGAGATATTATGCATCATCTATTTCTAGAATAGAAACACATTAGGATTGATTACATCCAAGGAAAACATACAAGCTTCGTCAGGAATTATCCAAGGATAATCTGCAAGACTGATTACGTCTAAGCAACCTACGAACTTAGCCAGGATGTTAAGCACATACAACCTGTCTCTCTAGCTATTCTAGAACACATCACTCCCTCTTTCAAGGGATCTCGATCTGGATCACACCTAGTCTTTCTCTGAAGTACTCGAACTTCACTCTTTCTAGAGGCTTGGTCAACATATTGGCTATCTGCTCCTCTATTTCCATATACTAGAGCTTCATCGCTCCTCTTTGCACCATATCCTTGATATAGTGGAACTTTATCTCGATGTGCTTCGACTTGTCATGGAACACTGGGTTATCCGACAGCTTCATGCAACTCAGATTGTCGCAGAATATACAAGTCACATCCAACTGGAGATCAAATAAGTCAAAGAGTAGCTTTCACAGCCACGCTGTCTCGCAACTAGCTGAGCAAGCAGAAACATAATCTGCCTTGGGTGTACTCAGCGCCACACATGATTGCTTCATGTTGAACCAAGAGATCATGCTAGATCCCAAAATGAACCAGCAACCTGAGGTGCTCTTCCTGTTAGTGGCGCTACCTTCCCAGTCCAAATCAACATAACCGTGTAGGTTAATATTCTGATTTGTATCATATTTGAGCCCATAATACACTGTACCTTTTAGGTACCTAAGAACATGCTTTGCAGCTATCAAGTGAATGTAACAATAAAATAATAAAGTAATATTAATATTGATTTATTATTAATTAAAGACTATCTAAATTCAATAGTCATGCCCTTTTATGAAAAGGTGTATGACGGGCTTATATAAATCCCAACCCTATTTATCTATTAATCATCTATTATACATTACATTTTTACATTATTATTGATCCATTTATGAACCACTTACGTTACTTACATTGGTTTTTCCCGTAAAAAATAGTATTTTACTGTTCCAGTGCTATCAAATCCAACTCTAATCCCGCCTTTGGAAAATTAAATTAGACCTTGTCTAAAACAGGATTTTGGCGACACCCATCCCTCTCTCATCTTTCTTGCTTACACTTCAACCAATCGTTGTATTCTTCCCTTCACTACTCCACTCTTTTCGGGTCCCCCTACCACCACCCTTCCACTCACATTCCTCCCTTTTCTTTACGAACCAGCTCCCCCATTTCAACTCATCACACCTGCCATCTCCACACCTTAGCCATCCCCACGTTTTTTTCTCGTTGACCCAAATCAGGCCTTTGGCCATCTAAGTTCAAAACCTCGGTTTAATGAAAAAATCGAGTTCTGCTGGAAAAAAACACAAAAGTAAGAAAAAACTCACAGAGGTTATAACCGCTTTCAAAAAAACCTGTTCCAAGAAATATGGAAGACGGGATTAAGATACAAAATGTCGAAAAAAAAAATTACTAGACGTCGTCGATATCATTTTGGAATCATTTGATTCCAACATTGCCGCCAAGGAATATTGTAATAAAAAGGTGGTGGAGGTTATATGAATTGCGTGTGAATCGATAAAAGGTGACCATCTGAAGTTCTTGGTAACCCAACCCAAAAGGTTTGCTTCAGACAATCGTGACCTTCCACAAAGGATAAATTATTAAATGAACCACCGTGACATTCCGTGAAGGTTTTCTTTTAATTATTTAACGAAAGCTATGAAGTTTGGAAGCTATTATAAAAATATTGTAAAAGAGAGCCATATTTAAAAAAGTCCTTTATATATATATATATACTTGAAATAACACGTCATAAATTTGTTATTAAAGTGAAATACCTCACTTTATGATAAAGGATTATCATAATAAATAGTAAATAATGGGAATTAAAGAAATATTATATTATAATACTTTAAGTTTTATGGTAAAGGATTATTTGGGAATTAAAAAATATTATATTATAATACTTTAAATTTTAAGGTTTATAAAAGAAGTTATTAAAGTTTAAGGAAAAAGTATTAAATGATTTATTCAAGTTACTCCTAAATTAGAAATAGAAAAAGTGGATAAAAAAACATACATAAGAACTCCTAAATTAAAAATAGAAAAACTGGGTAATAAAAACACATAAGAAGTTTAAATATTTTTTTAAAAATGGATTAAAAAAAAATCTAAGTAAAAAAATATATTAAAAAAAGAGAACAAATCAAAATCAAGAAAGAAAACAAAGTGAAATGGAAGAGACAGATTTTAATAAAGTAGACAAAATATTTCTCAACATTCCGACGAAAGTGTCGATGACGATGCTGAAAGTTTATGTGATATTTGATGAAAGTTTAATTTCCATCGCTATTTGTCCATACAATAAGGAAAAATTTATGAACATTGATGTCGCAAATCAAGTACAAGTTCAAGATCAATGAAGAATGAGTCAAACGAAGATCAAATAGAATTACCATTAGAAATCGATGATTATCATTTTGTAGCTCAATTGATCGTCGCGCATATAGATGACCATATAATCGAAATAATGTTGGGTTATAACTGGTTGGAAACACTCGGGAACATTCTCCATTAATGCAAAAAAAGAAGTGCATCACCTTCTTCTATGAGAAGAAGAAAATAACGCTACAGGATTTCTCAGTGATAGTTCCCTTATCCTAAACTACAAACGAAGAATCAATTGATGAAAAATATGAAGAGTTAGAAGAACAAATAAATATTTTAAACAAAATCATCATTGACAAAGATAATGAGTTGGAGCATGCCCAGAGAAAGCGAGAAAATCAAGAATTCAAGTTATGTCAACATCAACAACAAAAGGAAAAAATCCAGCAACAACATGATGACATTAAGAAGACACATCAGTTGGAAATGACAAAAATAAACAAGGTGTTATCAAACAATACCGAAGAGCTTTTTCAACTACGAAATCATAACAAAACATTAATTATGAATTTTAAAAAACTGAAACATAGTCGCAAGAAGGAACAGTCCAATGAAGACCTCGAAGGAAGAATTTTGGAAAATCAAGAAGAAAACCAACACCTAAAGAATCTTAATAAAGAACTAAAGAAACAAATCGAGAAGTTAAAAGAGGGAAAATTTTTGCTAGACGAAAGGTTCAAGAAGATTCCAAGTAAAAACAATCTAATGGAGAACAAAATAGCGCAAATACAGAAAGAAGCATCTAGACTCTCTGAAAAACAAAGTCAAGTTGAGGAAGTAAATTTAGTCATCATCACAGATAAAAAAATAAGTCAATACAGCCGAAGAACAAACAACAAGAACTCCTTATCAACACCCCAATTATAAACGTAATTTTGACCAATGACAGTCAAAATGAACACACACAGAGGAGAGATGATGTTAGATGAGCAAGAAGAACAAATCAGAATACAAAACAAAAAACAAGAAGACCTGTCCCACAAATAAATCAAGTCGAGGAAGTGAAGGCATTCCTCACCAAAGTTTGAAGGGAAGAAAAAAAAGCAACACATACACCTTATAGAAATCTCAATTATAATTGTCATTTTGACCAATGACAGGGACTAAATGAGCATTCACAAAATAGTTACGTTGATAGGAAAACAATTCAACATACTATGCAACAATTGAGATGACCCATTCCCCAAAACGATATCAGAGGTCCAATCCAAATAGATCTATGATGGGCCACAACAAATATGATGCGACAATTCTCTTAGGGAATCCGTAACTCGTATAATCTAATTTCATCATGTTGTAAAGGATCTAGAGATGATAGTTCAAGCAAAATAAGACATTGTTGTTAATGAAGCTTTGAGGAAAAATCTTCCCTTAAGGGGAAGGAAATGTAACAATAAAATAATAAAATAATATTAATATTATTTTATTATTTATTAAAGATTATCTAAAGTCAATAGTCATTCCCTTTTACAAAAATGTGTCTGACGGGATTATATAAATCCCAACCCTATGTAGACATTAATAATCTATCATACATTACATTTTTACATTACTATTGATCCATTTATGGACCACTTACGTTACTTACATTGAGTTTTCCCATAAAAAAAACAATATTTTACTGTTCCAGTGAACATGTATTGGGTCTGTCAGGAACTGGCTCAAGGTGTTCACCGCAAAGCATATGTCTGGTCTCGTATTCGTCAGATACATCAATGAGCCAATCATATGACGATACATTGTGGAATCAAATGACTTAGATGAAGCATCACTCATAATCTTCAAGTTAGATTCCATAGGTGTGGTTATCGCCTTGCATTCCAACATTCTGAATCTATTCAGAATCTCCACTGCATACTTTCCTTGACCAAGAAAAATCCCATCTGCACTCTACCACACCTCCATGCCTAAGAAGTAGTGCATCATACCTAGGTATTTCATCTCGAACTCTATAGTAACTCTTCTCCTTGCATCTGTAATGAGTTCCTCTGTCAGAAACGAGTCATCGACATATGGTAGGAGTATCATAGGTCTTTTGTCTTCCACCTTGAAGTAGAGTTTGGAATCTTCTTTACTCTTGGTAAAGACGAAGCTAACCAAGAAGTTTTCTATCCCACTGTACCATGTCCTTGGTGCTTGTTTCAATCCATACAAGGCCTTCTTCAATTTGCACACATGGGTCTTACTGTCACGTGTCTCGTCTACCAGTGGTTGTTCCACGTACATTTCCTCCTAGACTACATCGTTCAAGAAATTTGTCTTGACATCCATCTGGTGTATTTTCCATTTCATAGTTGCTTCCAATGCAAGTATGGTCCTCATGGAAGTGTACCTCACCGCGGGTGCAAGTGTCTCTTCGTAGTCTATGCCTTCTTTCTGTGAGAAACCTCGTGCTACGAACCTTTCCTTGTATTTATTGATGCTTCCATATTCAACATGCTTGATATTTTATATCCACTTTTCTGTCACTACATACATATTCTTCGGTATCGAAACTATCTCCAAGACATCATTCTTCATGATCGACTGATATTCCTCGATCATAGAATCCTTCCATTATTTCTTTTCTAAGGCCTCTTCATAGGTGGAAGGTTCTCTGTCAATGATGTCACACAACTAGGCCACATAGTTATTATAGGGTTTTTCACTCTTTCTCTCTCTCTATGTATTCCCTCTGGAGCGCCATACCTTTTAGCTTCTCATATGAGCTCACATGCCCATGCTGGTTTCCTCTTATGGGAGTCCTTCTCGAGGATTGTCTCTCCCGGTTCTTGTGGTTTCGTCATGTCATGATCTTCAGGGTCTTCTGGAATCGCTTCTTCAATTTCCATATCTCAAACACTTGTCTCTTCAGGTTCCCTGACTTTGTGGATAGGTGTCTTCCTGGATCTGAAGTATGTCGAGTCTTCATCAAAGGTTACATCTCTATTGATGTTGATCTTCTTGAATCCTGGGAAGTATATTATGTATTCCTTTGATGTATCATTGTATCCTACGAATATACCCTTCCTCGCAGAAGGATTGAGCTTGGTCCTTTTATCCTTTGGGACATGTATGTACACCGAGAGACCAAAAATTCTCAGATGGCTGAATTTTGGTTTCTCTTTTGAGAAAACCTCTTCAGGAGTCTTTTTGTCCAGTACTCGATGAGGAGTACGTTTCGGTACATCCACATTTTTTCTACTGACTCCACCTAAAGGTGCATAGGAAGATCCTGGTCATGCATCATTGCCCTTGCTGCTTCCATGATGGATCAGTTCTTTCGTTTCGCAACCCCATTCTACTGAGGATTATATGGAGTGCTCAAATCCCTCTTAATCCCGGACTCTTTGCAGAGTTCCTTGAATTATTTCGATGTGAATTCTCCGCCATTATCTGACTGTAGAATCTTGATATTCCTGTCAGTTTGGTTCTCAACCAAGGATTTATATTCCTTGAACTTGCTGAAAACTTCACTTTTCCCTTTCAAGAAATATATCCAAGTATTACGTGAGAAATCATCTATAAAGGAAACATAGTACACTTACCCACTAAATGAGCTAGAATACATGGGTCCACATACATCTGAGTGTACTATCTCCAATTCCTTTAGCCTTACTCTCACTGTCGGGAAATGTCTTCCTTGCCTTCTTTCCTTGTGCAAATCCTTTGCAAATTCCTTCATGCTTTTCTTGGATCTCTGGCAATCCTAAAACTGCTTTGCTTTCCATAAGTAGTGGTCTGTAGTGCACATTTGGAACCTTCTGTGCCATAGTTCGCTTGGCTAAATTGACTTATGAACCATTGCTTATTCAAGCTGTCCCTTTAGCTTGTACAAGCCTCTATATTCTTCTCCAATCACCGTTGCATCCTCTATTTTCTTTCCTTTGGGCCACGTCATAACTTGGCCATCGACAAAAGAAACCCTAATTCCCTTTGCATCTAGTGCAGAGATTGAGAGAAGATTATTATTTAATATCGGTACATATAGCACATCCTTAATCTTTAAGGATTTCCTGCATTCAAGATTGTATGAATATTCTCCACTCCCTTTTATGGGATATTGGTAATCATCGCCAAGTTTCACCTTATGTGGTGACTCATGTTCAGACATATTTATGAATGATTCCAATCATTGCACTTCACGTGAGAGAGTGCTCTTAAGTGCTACAGTTAGCAGATATTCTTCATCTGAATCTTTTGTTTATTGGTTCATCATCTTCGGCAATATCAACATAGTGTCTATTTTTCCTGATGGGACAATCTCTTGCAAAATGTCCCTTTTCATCAAAATTATAGCGTTGAACATTTGAAGTATCTATTTTTCTCTTCTTCTATTTATTGTCCTTCTTCTTGTTGTGATGAAATTTCTCCTTTTTCTCATTCTTCTTGAAGTTCTTCATGGTGTGAACCATGAGAGATTGATATTCAGTTCATCCCATATTCTCTTCTCTTGTCACGAGTCCAGATTCTTCTTGGAGTATGTTGAAAGAGATCAACCTCTTTCTTCCACAAATCCCTTGAATGAATGAGTCCCATGATCTAGGGAGACCATTCAAGGTAGTCATTACAATTTCTCCTTCTTTGACATTCGCTTCAACCACTTCAAGTTGTTCTTTGATTTGAGTAACCCTTGTGAATTAAGACTATATAGTATCAGATTTATGTATCTTCACATTCTTCAACTGGTTCCTCAAAGTCATTTTTTGATTAATGTTCTTTCCTTCGAACATCTTTGTCAAATCATCATATACTTCCTTTAGTGTCTTGAATGAAGACACATGGGGGATGAGGTGTTCCTTTATAGAATCTGTAATGATTCTCTTAGCCTTAGCCTCATCTCCCTCTAGTTCTGGAACTTCTTTAGTGATAAACTAATCCAAGTCATTTTCTTCAAGGATCAGAGAGATCATGTACTTCCATGTTCGGAAGTTATCAAGCCCTCCAAGATTGTCCTCAAGACGATTATGGTGTGTCATCTTTTCAAATGAGAACCTCAAATGTAAATAGAAACTATTTAGATCTTATCGATTTGAGGTGTCTGACCGGGTTTCAGAGCTGGATAACCTAGGGTTTGTCAGAGATAGCCTAATTTTCCAAACTTGGAGTTTGTGAATTCTGCTAGGATAGAAATATGTGCCTCCTTGAGGCGAGTTGCTCAGCAAGGTAACTTTGTGAAAACTGAGGTGGGAAGCCTCCAAAACTTAATGCCCTCTCTTGGCACTAGTGATAGGGTAAAAAATGAAACTTCTTCAAATCTAAAACTTCTTCCACCAAAATATGTGCCCTACTGATGCAAGTTATCCTAGCCCTATTTTCTTGATGATCTGTGGAGAGAACACCTTGAAACTAGGAATCCCTAGTTTTTGTAGTTGCACAATGCCTTTTTTAAAGAGGCTCTGATACCATGTTAGTTTTTCTTTAGAACTGATTAGTTTATATAGGATCTTTATCTGAAAGAATAACATGTACAACAAGATGCATAAGATATAAAAGATACATGAGACACAAATATTTTCATTGGGGAAACCATAAAGGAGAAAACCCTGCAAACTTCCTCAGAATAGTAGGATTATAAAAAGTAGTAATAAGAAGTATTCAACAAATATTTCTCTCCTTCTTTGTCTCTCTCTCTCTCTCTCTCTCTCTCTCTCATGCGAACTTGAGAGTGTGAAGTGTGTATAAATGAGGGAGAGAACCTCCCTATTTATACCCTTTCAAGTCATTGACCAAACATAAGACTGGGGCCCACATGTCTTCCTTAATAGGGTCGATTTCTCCCAAAGAGACTCCAAATACACATTACATGATGTTACATTGGGGACTATTGCCTCGACTTACAACATAGGTTGTACCTTAGGGTCTAGACACAATTAAGACATCCCGCAAGGGGGTAAACACATCTACAATGAGGGTACAACACCATACAATGATAATATCCATCAAAATATCTTTCAAAGTTACAAATACATCAAAAGTTAACAGGTATTGTTGTGCCATATTGAGTGGAATAGAATTTGAAAGTTGGGGAGCATTTCCTCTGTGAGAAATAGTCCTAATAATGTAATTAGTTGAATGTGATGTTCTTGATGCTGTTGGGTTTAGGGAACAATGTTGAGGGGCATACAAGAGGATGGTATAAATACTCCCAGATTGTGAATAAATCAGATCAAAATGTTGGGCCATCAAGATGGTCTCTTATTCAATTTTTGGCAATGTGGTTACCACATCTTTTGCAATCATTGGTTGAAGTGATTTTAGGAACCAATCCAATAGAAATTGGGGTTGGATATCTATTTTTCACAAAGTTTGAATCCTACGAAATTCATGGGTGTGATTCATGATATGGGGAGAAGTGGTTTGCCGAACTTCTATGAGTATTTCAAGCCCTAGGTTGTGACATATGGGTAATTAAAAATATGTGACGAAAGTAGTGGAATGGACTCAAAGGTGGTACAAGTAGCAGATGCTAGATTTACATACCATTTGGTCATTGTTCCTGTAAGTTTTCTTTGGAAGAGATGAATATGCACATGGTCATCGACAATGCTTGTAATACCCTAGTTTTTAAGCCCGAGACTTATGATCCTTCATGTGACTTATGCTATTTTATATGATTGTGGAAATTTTCTCCTTTTCATGATTAATTTAATTAAAGACTTATTATTAGTTTGATAACATGACCTTGTACTTTGGTGCTATTATTAATGTTAATGTTATTACTAGAATCTCTTCTATCTTTGAATGTTCTTAATGATTGATTAAATAAACAATTGGCTCAGCAAAGGAAACTAAAAGAGTATGGGGGACCATGGATTCCAAAAAGTGAGGGGGAATGGGGACATCCCTAGCACCTTATAACTTATTGTTGACTTAACTTTTCCATCCCAATTCATATTTGCACCTTGGTGAGATTAATAATGTTTGTCACCCAAACCTTGTACAAGGAACCCTATACTCAATAATTATGGACTATGGAGATATTTTTGCATGTTGTGCACACCTTAGTGGGCCCATATTGCATAGGGAAAACTCCTTTGGAATATATTCCCTCACATTTATGAGCCATTTTCCTAGTTTTTAGGGCTGTAACCTATTTTCTAGCTTCCACTCTTACACCATGCATTAATGATCCTATTTTTGTGCTTCCATGATATTTATGACCCCATTGGATTCCATATATCACCTATTTATACCTCCTTGATGTTTTGTAACCCATTTTATGCATTAGTGTGCCTCCATGTGCTCTTCATGGCTCTACTCCATAGTTTTTGGGTAACTCCTCCTTGTGGTGCTAATTCGGGAAAGGGAATCTTTTCACTAAGCTACCAATCCTCTAGTTCAAGGTAATTATCCATGATGAAGCTTAAACCTTACCTCTCTCTAATTTGGGTTGATCGATTTGGGTTAGAGTGGTCCTCCTTATCCTATAAATACATATGCCATCTCCTTGTTGAAGTTAATCTTGAGCTTTAGACCATGTGATTTATGCTATCCAATTGTGTTGGCAATGTTGATATTATTGAGAGTGTGTTGAGACTTAGAGAGAGTCTATTTGTTCCCTTTATTCCATTGTATCACTCTACTAGTCTAGGTTCTCACACAGAAATCTAGGAAATGGGAATGGCGAGCTAGGTCACATCCCATAGGCAGTGGAGACAGACATGAAAGTAGTAGTGGGAAGTGTTGTATATCTCGAAAGAGGTAGTTTCAAGAGTAGTGAGACTAAGCCAGAATCTACCCATGGATCCATGGTCTCAGCTCAGGGGTGACCTATTAAAGAAAGGAAGGCTCGACGGTGTCTACGGCTGGGAGGAAAGTTGTCCTGCTGCAGCCAGTTGCTTATATTTGAGATAAGTATTTCTCTTATGCTATGTTTTTATTACATTATTTTATTTGGTATATTTGAAATGATGGATTATTGGTTGTTTTAGTGTTCATGTATTGAATGTCAGGATCTACATGGAGGAATGATAAATCTCATATAGTATGAAATTTAGTTTCTATTCTCGTTACCTTCTTTCTATTATTCTTCTTCATAACCAGAAATTGTAATTTTGGCTCTATTTTATTGAGAGGGGCGCAACTATATGATTTGGTTCTACTATCTATACTCATTTCTGTGTTGTGAGACATGTTCCATTGCATTCAGAGCAATGTTTCCAGTGAACAACACCTTTTGTTTCATTGAAAAATCTTTCCAGATGACCAAGATATGTTTGTTTTGGTCTGGCAGGTTTTTGGTGACAAGATGAACACACCTGTTATTTTATTGTAAATAACTTTGTTGCATGATTGATCTTAGTTGCAAATATGAGGATGAGAGATTTATTCTATATGTAAAATTAATCGATGGCTGGAGGGAGGCAGCCATACTATCTGATTTCTATTAGTGAGAGATGACTGTAGGGGACAATCATCGGGAGTCAATTTTGAGGGCTGTAGTTGTAGCCAGTGTTATTGTTTGCTATGGTTTCAGTGTGGCTGTATATTGCAGCCTATGTATGCTCCATGATATGTGGGTTTCCTTAATTTTTATGCTCACTAACAACACACACATAATAACACTAAAAAAGTATATTAATTTGCAAATAATCAATGACATCAATACTTGGTTATTTATAAACTATGCTATCAAACAAACCCAAAATACATAGACTAGCTATTCCCAACGAATATGATGTTTATCATGTATTATTGATGTTCTTCTTTCAATTATGAGATTTATCTTGCACTTTGGAAATTATTAATTGAGTTTCACAATTAATTATTTAATTAAGTGGCGTAATTAAATGTCGCAAACTTTAGTTATAATTGAATCTCTATAATTTAATTTATTTGGGTGAATGGTTAGTATGATCAATAGTAATTTATCTATATCCATTGTTATTAAACCTTATTTAGTCTTAATTTTAGCACCTTTTTCCTTATCTCAAGTTTAGGGACATCATAAGTGGTATCAGAGCTTAAGGTTTCAACACTGTGGCTATTGAGCCTTCTGCGAAGTTTCAAGTTACCTTGCAAGCATGCACTTGCATTAGATAGCTTGGATGAATACACCTTAATATAATTTCGCATGTGAGTTAGTTAATTAAACTGTTAGATTGGGATGGGTATGGACCTGAAGTTCATCCAGTAAGGAGAAATCTTGGAAGGATTTCTACCCCGCCCCTTGTCCAACTAGGTAGATTGTAACTTAGAAATGTTGGCTAGTTACTTTATAAACAAGAAGAAAAGTGGTTTTTTTAATGATAATGAACTTATACTAATGTGTAGTCTACTAACATAATGTTATTAATGAACACATTGCAGTTCCCAGTGATTGATTGAGAAAGCAATGTGACTGTTACAACTGATATTTTTATCAAACCTGTGAAGACTAAGTATTCAACAAGTAAAATTTCAACAATAGGAAGTCATAGATTGTGGATGGATATTGAGGAAGGATGGAGAACTTATAGTCCTGTTGGCCTGATTTTATGACCTAGGCCAACAAGGAGGTTTTTCCCACACAATCATCTTAAAGCAGCGTCCGGTGTGTTTGGATTAGCAAAACCTCGCAGGTTATGGTCTTGCTACCAGCTGATTTTTCTCTTAAGGAGAAATTAAAATCAGCAAAATCTAACCTATCCTAATGTTATTTCTATTCAATTAAATCCTAAAACTATTTAAGTTGACTAAATGAATCCTATAATTTGTTTCAACTATCTAAACTGCCTTATGGTTGCTTTCTTAAGGAAAGACTCCAAATTTTGAAGAGTTTTCTGAATATAAAGACT
>LPNX011073379.1:85387-108835 GCA_001517045.1 Pseudotsuga menziesii | reverse complement strand
CTTTCAAAGAAAAATCAATGAAAATGTGGTCTCTGGTCACAAAAGAAGCATCCAACAGACAACATCAGACCCAAGGAAGACCCAACCACACTCACAACCCAGCCAAGAACTTCCCACAACATCAAACTCACCAAAAGGGAGGATGTACGCGACTGTTTAAAGAACAGCGGTGTATATATGCAATTTTTGGCCAAAAAGATGCATGTATACGCGGATTTTGGCCAAAACCCTGCGTGTATACGCGACTTTTGGCCAAAAATCCGCGTATGTATGTGACTTTTGGCCAAAAACCTACATATACAGAGAAGATAGTGGTAAAAAGCAGGCCAAAGGTCAAACCAATAAAGGGGAGTGTCAATGGATGAACATACTATAAAATGCAACACAGAAACAAGGAGAAACAAAGAGCAAGTCAATAATATCAAGCACATTGTGCCCGCAAACCCCAAATAAAAACAAGGAACATCCTTAGTGGAGTTGCCAATTCTGTTACAGAGAGAAATTCCTATGGCTTGGGGTACCACAATAGACAGCTTGACTGCAGAAATCAATCCTTTCCAATATGCAATAGAAATCAAATATTTGACACTAAAGGATCAGACCTCGTACCTTATTCCGAACTGTTGAAGTAGATCCCTGTTGAGCTTTCCAACTTCAGCTTGAATTGATTAATCACTTCCTCAACAACAAGTAAACAAGACAAGCATAGTATATATATTGGTGCTAGATCTATTCTAGCATATATAATCAACAATGTATAAGCATTTGAAATCATCCATGGATAAAATATTCATTAAAACATACATTATTGGACAGGAAAAGATATTTCTATTAATATAAAATCAGAGATTACAATGGATACAACCTCTGTCGGCACGTCTGCGAATCAAAGAAACTGAATCCCCCACTTGGGCCTCCACCACCTCAATCCTCCATCTCTCAATAGCAAGCTCACAAGCAAAATGCAAGCTTGGGAAGAATACAAAAGTGCTCCAAGGGACAAAGGGATGTAGACTCAAGCATAAGTTCCGGAAACAATGGAATATAGTTTCTTTGCTCTCAATTCTCTCATATGCCTTCAATGTACCAAAGAGTTCCTTACATAGCTTTTCAAAGGGGTAATGAAAGGTCGAATCCGAGCGATCTCAAGGCATATGGAAGGCTAGGAGTCAAGTGAGTCGGATCCATGTCAAGGAAAACTCCAAAAGGATTTGGATTATGCACACATCTCGATGTACGTGGTTTTAGTGGTCAAACCCGCGTATATACGTGATTAGGGGTTTAAAAGTTGCGTATATCATTTTTCACATGTTTATAGGGATGGTCAAGGAAACATCAAAGGACAAAAAATGGTCCAAGGGGTCTAAGGAGTCTGCAGAGGGACAGGGGAAGGCTATACAAGTGTGATTCACCTGGAGTGGTAAAATCAACTATAACAAACACGACCAAGAACATGTGATTTATTACACAAGTAAAAGTCTTTTGGACTCTGAAACTCGATATTCACAAGTGGAGAAACTTGCTCAAGCCATGGTCATCATGGTCCAGAAATTTCATCATTATATTTTGCTCCGCACCACCACTGTTTACGCGGATTCCAACCCCATGTACTACGTTCTTACACGGCAAGTGCTTGGGGGAAAATACTCACGTTGGATTGTGATTCTCCAGGAATTTGAGTTAGAATTCGCTAAAAGCATTTCTAAGAAGTCTCTCATCTTTGCAGATCTTATATGTGACCTACCCCATACTACTAAGACTACAGAGCCCATTGATTCATTGCCTGATGAATCATTGTTTCTCGCTAGTATGACGGATCCATGGTATGGAGATATCATTCTGTATCTCCAGACCTTACGATACTAGCCCATTGCTTCTCAATATGAACATCGTCGCTTTCACCACCAAGACAAAAGTTATCTTATCCTAAATGATACCCTATATGGCCATGGTGTTGATTCCATATTACGACATTTCCTTACACATGAAGAGGTTGAGATCATTTTGAATGACTGCAATGCCGGAGCTTGTGGCGGTCATCTATCTGGGTTAGCTATTTCCCAGAAAATCTTGCATGCCGGGTATTTGTAGCCATCTATTTTCAAATATTGCATTGAAATAGTCAAGAAATGCCCACCATGTCAAATGTTCACTTCCAAGAAACACACACATCCAGCTCCGCTCCATCCCGTTGTAGCAGTTGGCCCCTTTACAAAATGGGGTATAGACTTCGTGCACTGTAGACCTACCTCAACTAGGGGCATGGCTACATTATTGTGGCTGTGGACTATTTTACAAAATGGGTTGAGGAAATTCCCACATATGATGAAGACGGTAAGACTGCTGCACTATTCTTATTCAACCATATCATTGCGAGATTTCGGATTCCTAGGGCCATTGTGACTGATCATGGATCACATTTTCAAATTAGAATGATGGCAGAGCTTAGTGTGAAATTAGGGTTTCATCATGATAACTCTACACCATACTATCCTCAAGCCAATGGCCAATTTGAATCTATAAACAAAGTATTAAAAACAATGCTTCAGCGGATGGTAGGGCAAGCCAAGTCAAACTAGCATTTGCAGCTTTTCTCTGCACTCTAGGCCTATAGGACTACTGTCAAAACTTCCACTTGTTTTACACCTTTCCAATTAGTATACGGGTTGAAATCTACTCTCTTGATAGAATGTGAGATCCCTTCTTTAAAAATTGTTGTGGAACTATTGCACAACACTACTATAGACAAAGAAAGATTATTGTATCTAAACAAACGTGATGAAACTCGATGCGATGCTACCTTAAATAATGAGGCACATAAATGAAGAATGAAAGTTTAATATGACAAGACTGTCCAACCCCGTTCCTTCAATGAAGGAGACCTGGCCTTGACTTATGACCAGAAGCATGACAAGCTGGGGGTAGGAAAATTTGAGTCTATGTGGCATGGGCCTTATATTGTCAATCGTGTTTTAGAAAAAGGGGCATATGAATTGGTTGATTATGACAGGATACCTTTGGGAGAGCCCCTAAATGGGCTCTACCTAAAAAGATACTATGCCTAGGTTATCTAGCATAGGGTCTTTGTAAATAATGTTTATAGTTTGCTGTGTGTCTTAGCTTTGAGAAGTGTGTCTTTTGTGTGATTTTAAATGTGTTTTTTTTCATAAAACCCTACTTATGCATGTCTTTTGTCTGATGGACAGATGACTTCCTTCACTGGTTTTGCTGATGGTGGTAATCAATATACACTTAACCTTGCATCAGCAGCTTGGGTACTGTACTCTCCTACAAGTGAGCTAGTGAGTTCAGGGGGTATTCTTTTAGGTCCCTCCACCAATAATCTGGCAGAATATCAAGCTGTGATCGAATTGTTGACGAAAGTTGTAGCTAATGATGTAAGGGAAATTAGGGTTTACCTAAACTCTGAACTTGTTGTCCAACAACTTAATCGAGTCTACACCATTCGAAATACCCTACTTCTTCGTACTTCCTGAAGAGTTAAGTTGTTAGAGAGGTCTTTTGAGCAAGTTATGTATCAACACATTCCGAGACATTTAAATGTTGTGGTAGATTCCCTAGCTAACTATGTCTTAGATTGGCATATTGCTCATTTTTAAAAGTCCATTTGAAACATAAACAATACATGTAAATTCATAAGTAGATGATCATTTCACACATCACATTTGCCGCACACACATTGTAAATATAAAAGTTTGTCATATATAAAAAGTTGTAGCACCAAGATACAAAATTTGGGCTGAAGCATCTCTAGATTTTAGTTTCCGTTCAAGACTATAAAAAGTTCAGAATATATATATAGGGAAAAATTTGAAGCTTCAAAGCTTTCAGTAGTACATATACAAAAAGTGAAGATCAAAGTAGACTAATCCTCGTGATGCTCATGATAGCATGCGATGGCCTGGGCCATTCTGTGGAGTAACCTAGAGAACCATCCAGAGACACCTACAGTATGGTGCTGATAATGCCTAGGTACCTCATTAGTAGTCATGTCAGGAATACCCACAGTTAAACGCTATAGGTTATCCTCGAGATCTTCGAGCTCTTCCTTAGCTTCAAAGTGATATAGCATCATGTCTCTGGTACCCACTCACCTAGCAATAGGTGACATCCCTGCTGGGCGGACAGATCCAATGTCTGCATGATTTTTTTTTTATCTCAATGCTACAAAAATAAAAATGTAATAAATACAAAAATATAAAAACACAAGTGGATAGTGTCTTTTCTCACCTTGGTCATCCCATACTTCTCCCTCAGGTAAGACTAGCTCTAGGTTGTTCTAGAAGTATTCCCCCTCATAGGCATAGTCCTCCACCATAAGTAACTAGTTTCTCAACCAGGGAAAGAAGCCAGACCCGTAATTGACCTTAGGTCCTCCGCCACCAAGGCGAGGCATGGCTGTGACCCATGCAATCATCTTGGGATCCTTAGGCTCAAGCCTGGTAATGGTTACCTGTGGTCTCATGAGCAGGATTCGCTATAGAATAAAAGACACTATCACTGCTCCATCGCTGAATTGGTTTAGTGTTCCTCTCTTGCACTTGTTCAGTTGTTTTTTTAAACACACCAGCATGCTTTCACACCAATTAAAAAAAGTGGGCTCCATGTACTGCAAATCATATAGCATATGTGACCTAATAGTAAGGTGGGAAGACCTAGTTCCTTCCACCTTTCCAATAATATACACCATGGTTCTCAAGGGAAGATCTACTATGGACTTGATCCGTAGATTCTCGGATTGAGACTCTGTAACTAGTGAACAATGTTGGTCAATAATATCCTCCAAGGAGCCTTCTCCTCCTCGAACCCCAAATAGAACTGCTTGGTTTTCCCTCATGGACAAACCAGTCAGAATCCTCAACCTCTATGGGTAGGATATGGACTCCCACCACACAATTCTCCTGGTCGAGATCCCATATCCCTATAATGTACTCTAGCAGTCGGATATGTGATTTCATGCTGGGTACATGGAAGTATTTCAGAAGCCTGCAATTCTGTAGGGCCTCAATAGTGTCTGGGTCATTAGCAGCTTGGTTGTCCATAATTTCATGTTATCTTTCCTTCCAAATCACCATGATGCACCTGTAACATGCAAATTTTCTAATTAGAAATCATATCGTGGTTAAAAAGGAGAAAAGCATGTAAATTGACAAAAATGTAAAGGAAGAAGAAAACATAAAATTTGGTTTTTGATGATTTAGGGTTTTTGGTTTTTTATTTCTCCCTGTAGTGGCACTGCTATCCTTCACCCACAGAGCACCGCGATGCTACTGCCTGTGGCACACAGAGTGCCGACCGCCTGTCAGCTATGGACAGTGCACCTACGGTGCCTTTGTCCCAGCTTGACAGATTGTCGTCATGTGTTCTTCCTGACGGCCAAAGACCCTACGGGGAAGGAAAAAATTGTTTTTTCCAACCATATAAATCCCTATTGGGATGATTAATCCCCTATTTTACCATTCCAAATTGATAATATACCTTAAAATCTTAGATTTATACAATCAAATCTCATTTTAGGAACATGAATTTGAAAAATGGAAAAGAAACAAAAATGATATTTGTTGAGTATAGAAAGGGAAAAGAGTCAAATGCTTACCTCTTCTATGGAGATGAAGGAATAATGAAGTGAAACACCCTTGAAAAATCACCAGTGGGAACTCTTGCTATCAAACCCAACTACTAAACCTCACCAAGGGTAAAAGCAAATGGTAAAAATAACTTACCTACCCTTTCTATTTATAAGATATTTGGATTTTTCAAAAATTCATTATAATTTATTTATTTTGAAATCCAAATTATTTTATTGAAAGTGGGTTTTTGGTTTTTACTTTCTATAGTTTTGATAAAGTGACTTTTAATGTTGTTTTTTGAGTTTTTTTAAGGTAAATATTGGGTTATGGTTACAATGTAAGCTATTTTTGTCTTTTTCGAGCTTAGAGCAAGACTAAAAAAGTACTGAGCGTCATTCTACACTTTTTACATGCTCATTAAAATTCTAGTAGAAAGGTGTCGAGTATAGCTTTTCTCTTTTTCAGACTCATTAAAAGTGGATTATGAAAAAGGAACCTAGTTCAGGAGTTATATTTAAGCTATTTTCAGTCTCCTCAAAACAAAAAAAGATTTCCAAGCGAACTTGTTATGTTCACGCTTGTAAAAGAATCAAAATGGTCGACTAGTCGAGGGTAGGTTATCTATTTTTTGGATCGAATGGCCTTATTTACGAAAAAATACCTTTTGCAGTCTTCTTAGTCATTTTAGACTCTCTAAACATGAATGAAAAATGAGTTTTCTTTCATCGGACTTGTAAAACAAAATGATGAGAGACCCTCTTTGGGAACAAACCCCTCCTTTCTCAGGTTCGTAAAAAAATATGAGATTGGACTTGTCATTTGATGAGCTTTAATGAGTGTTTGATACCCTCTTTGGACTCATAAAAATGAAAAGAGGCTCTCACCTCTCAAGGTGGGGAAATTAAAGGAAAGGGGAATGGTTTTCATTTTTTTTTATGGCAGTAATCTATAGTCCACCTTTGAACATGGCACCTGTTTGCATTTGCATATCTGAACAGTTGGGTTTTCAGCTTGTATCTAAGTTGATACACTTTTGTGAGTCATCTGACTCCTTTGAGTCAATTCAAAGAATGCTTTGTCATATTACTTGCATTACACCTGGTTCTATTATAGTTTGAGTCAATGTTGACAAGTCATGTGTCGTGGTCAAAATTGTTCAAAGGATGTCTCTCCCAAAAAAATAACTCATCAGTAACTTCATTTGTCCTTAAGGGCTAGTCATGTCTGAGTCAGTCTCATTACTTCAAATCAACTTTTGTTCCTAGTTTTGTGTCACTGATGTGGGAATAATCATGGCCCTCTTGTGACAAGTCTATTCCTATCGACTTCAAATCATTATCCAAGAATTAGACCTAGAAACCTAAGAAGTACCTTGAAGCCTGCATGCCTTAATGGAAGGTTTTCTTGTTTTTAACAGTAGGTTCTCATCAATGACCTATGATTAGACAATTTTGTCAAGTGTTTGACCTCAAAACATTTATCCGTGCTTGAGAGAATGTACTTAGATACCTTGGGGATCATTGACATCAATGGTGATCCCCCTCGCACTTGTTAACAGTTTACATCATTGATTAGTAATCAAGTGGTTTCTACCATGCTCGACATCAAGACATTGTAATCACATGCTTAGATTCGTATCATTTGGGGATTGGAATGAAGACCCTAAGTGGTTAGGCTTTCCCATCATCATTGCCTATGCTCAGGTTGCGTTTGGAGATCATTTAGAGTCATGACACATATCCACATTGTATGTTTGGTGGCTGTGTTCTATATCTGAGGTTAAAAGACATTAATCTACTTTGTATTCTCCGTAGCTATGTCTTTCCTCCTGTAGTAGTTGTTCATGGATCTACAGTGTATCATTGGTAGGCATGATGTGGTCGTCATCATATATCTACAGTGTATTGGTCTGCAACTATGATTGGTTTGGATAAACGTAGTTACTAGTCATGTATGAGTTTGCCTCTCTTTGCCTCTGTATCAGGTGGAAAACTTGCAAACTATTTCACCTATCACTTCCTTCTACCTTCATACTTTGGGGGGCATTCTGTTGCACCTAGAAATCTCACACTGCTTGTCAGCCTTCAGGAGAATTTCATATTTCCTTTCAACTTCCTAACAAGCCTGATTTGAGTCAACTTGGTCACTTTTTTCCCATATCTAGAAGGGATGGGGCCTTCATGTTTTTTTCCCAGAGTGCTAGCAGCGCCTGTCTCAACTGACCCATAAGCATCATTGTCTCCTTTCTTTGGCAAAAACCCTAGGTTGACGCCCTTGTTAGTTTTGCTAAGAGCGTCAGTGGTGAGAAAATGAGAAAAAATAAGCTTCTGAAAGCTTCCGTGTGGAAGCCTCCATGGGGTTAGTTCTTATATGCTTGAGACAGGTGGAATTCGCCTTCCTCACCTATAGGGATCTCATTCTATCCTTTTTCCAAGTCATCTCTTGAGTTCTAGGCCTATAAATGAAGCCTTCATGAGGAGAGTGAAGGTGTCAAGAACCCGTGTCAACCCTTCTCTTTATTTTGTTAGTATATTTTATTCGATGCATATGCTTTGTAAGTCGTCCCATTATTATGTTGTATTATCCCACATTCATGGGGATTAATAGTTGATGTTAAGTTGTCTAGTTAGTATTTTGTATTATCCCAAATTCATGAGGAGTAATAGTAGTTTAGATTAGACATAGTATATAACTAAGTGTTGAGGCCAATGAAATCAGGGAAGAGTTATTTTGTATTAAGCTTGCTCAAAGGAGGTTTCCCCCTTGAAGTGGCCCACAATCATTAAAATATATTTTGTGATCCAATATTTCTGTTATATCATACATTCTCCTTGTTTATTTCAAGAGGTTCTCCACATCTGGTATCAGAGCACTTTCCTTGGAACAAGTGGGATTTTTTTTTTCTAAAAAAAAAAGAGGGCAAAATTGGGTGATGAATTTCAGATCAATTTCTGAAACTTTCTATATAGAATTAGAAGAAACATGTTGAATATCTGAATTCCTCTTGCAAAAATATATAGTTTCAAAAAAAAAACTATCTCATTTGGAGTTCCAGAAGTGGAGATATCGCGAATTTAAAATCAACAATTTTTCAGAATTTCGGTTACGGCCGTGAAAATTGCAAAGTGAAAATCTTTTGACCAGGTGCCCAGATTTCTATTTCAATTACGTGGGTAGAAGCATAGTGGTTTTTCTGGTTCTAGAAACAGGCTATAATAGCGATTCTAAGCAATATAGATCATGTTATGCTAATTTTAAAATTTCGTCTCAAAATCCTAACTCTAATTACGGGATTTTTTTGGGCATCAGGTGGGATTTCTGTCACATTTTTTCTAGCACTATGATTATTGCAATAGTTCTTCTTCTTGCAACGGTACTATTCATTCGGATTAGGGAATAAACCCTATTCGCTTAACTGTGGGAAGTACTTGGACATAGCCCTAAAACTCATTATGAGGAGTACCACATGAACCCCGAAGTAGCTGGCCATTGAGAGGACCTGCCACGCAAAAAGCGAAATGAACCCCACTAGATTGACTATATTCCCATCCGTGAGGAAAACCAAAGAGCTATCATTTTTGGCCAAGCGGTTATCAGCTTTACCTGCGCTGTGAAGTGAGGGGTACTGCCCCAATACTCAAGCCTGAGACAACCTTGGTGGCCAAGTGACTACCTTTGAACCATTAAGAAGCCAAATATACCAGGGGTCCATATCTATTTATAGTTGATAACACACAGAATTCCAGAATTGTCACAGATCATTTACTCCATTTCAAGTTGATAAAGCATAGCTTTCTCTCACCGCCACAGATCATTTCTTAAAAAAAAAAAAAGAGTATAAGTTTGTGTTTTTTTTAGCCATATCTTCCTTGATTTGGCTCCATTTCCTTTGAAAATTCATAGTTACCCCTATCATTCCATTCTGCATATTTCGTTCATTGAGGACCTTATCTCAAATTCCACTTCCCGAAGCTCGAAATTCCACATTTGTCATAACTTCTTCAATTCTCACCCAATCGCCTTCAAATTTTGCCACAGTGTTCATTTTCGAATTCTGCTTCATTGTTCATCTTTGACAAATTTTTCCATTCTTTCACCCCGCTTCTGAAATTTTCATTTTTTGTTCCTTGTCCTTAAGAAAGTGTCCCAAACCTAGTCAACTCCAATTACCCACTCATGTCTTTCCCAACTCAAAATTTTTCTTTTCTAAAACCCTCTCTGTTTTTGTTTTTCTACCCATCCCTCGTGTCCCCCCCCCCCCCCCCCAAAAAAAAAAAAAAAAAATCCTGCCGTTGTCACCCGCACAGGAGAAAATAGACAAATGGAAGAAGAACTTGTCACCCTCAATACCAAACTCGTAGATCTGGATCAAAGATTGCTCGACCTCCATCTTCAGCATTCAGGCATGAGCAACCGATAACAACTTGAGTCTTCTGCAGACACTGAGTTCTCTCCCTCCAACAACTTTCGTGGGCCGAAGATTGATTTCCCTCGCTTCAATGGCGATGATCCAACTGGATGGATACATAAGGAAAACCAATACTTTAATATGCATAACACTTTTGATGTCACCAAAATCCCACTTGCATCATTTCATTTGGAACATGAAGCCCTTCAATGGTTTTGTTGGTACATCAAGGATCATGAATAGCCCCAATGGACAAATTTTGGCCAACTTCTTTTGCAACGATTTGGCCCTAGTGGTTTTGATGAATTCACAAGAGCACTCACCAAACTTCGCCAGACTTGCACTGTGAGAGAGTATCAAAAAAAATTTGAGAAATTAGTCAAGCACACAGAAGGATTTTATGATGCATTCTACAAGAGTTGTTTTATGAGTGGTCTTAAGGATACGATTCGATCTGATGTTAACATTTTCTGTCCCAACACAATGATGGAAATCTTAGGGTTTGCCAAGTTGGCAGAGGACAATATCAGGGCTCAGCAACACCCCAAATCCACTTTTGTTCCATTCAGAAATATGGTTTCCCAAAGACATCCAATCCCTCCAACTCCTAGACCCACTCTTATCAAGCATTTGTCTGAAGTTGAGATGCGGGCACATAGGGAAAAAGGACTTTGTTATAATTGTGATGGGAAATTCACCCAGGGACATCAATGTACTGAATAAAATCTCTATCCCTTGGATGTGGTTTCTTTGCTTGCACTTGAAATTTGTGAAGCTGCTCAGGATCTAGTAGACGATCAGGTCAACATTTAGCAGCCGCCTGTTGACCCTCATTCTCATGATGAACACCCAGAGATATCTCTCCATGCATTAGCTAGAGTCACCACCCCACAAACCATGCAGGTCAAGGTTTTCTTCAAGAAGATTCCTCTTACAATACTCATTGATTCTGGTAACACCCATAACTTCATTGACCCTCATATTGCCAAACAAGCTGATAGTTTTTTCCATCCTTGCTCCATCTTTAAAGTCATGGTTGCCAATGGGAGCACCTCACCTTACAAATGAAAGTGTCGCAATGTGTGTATCTCTATTGGAGATTATAACTTGCGCTCTAACATGTTTTCCATTCCTCTAGGAGGATGTGATGTGATTTTGGGAACTCAATGGTTACACACACTTGGACCCATCTTAAGGGATTTTGCTGAACTGTGGATGCAATTTTCAGTCAATGGGAACAAACACACATTCAATGGCTTACAACCCGGTTCTCTCAGTATCATCAGTTCCCATCGCATGGAAAAGCTCCTTAATAATAATTCACATGGTGTCATCGCTCAGTTCCATTTCATTCAGATGCAACCTTCAGCAGTCTCAACTACTCCCTTGGATCTTTCATTTCAATGCACCCTTCAGATGCCTGATTTTTCCAAGCTCTTCACTCTTGAGAGTGATGCTTACGACAATGGACTTGGGGTTGTCATCTTTCAAGATGAACATTCCATTGCATTCACTGACAAATCCCTTTCTGGAAAGAATTTATCCACCTCTACATATGAGAAGGAAATGATGACTATTTTGCACACAGTATAGAAGTGGTGGCCATCCCTCTTAGAGAATCCTTTCGGCATCAAGACTGATCACTAGAGTTTGAAATATTTCCTGGAACAATGGGTCTCATCCCCAACACAATAAAAATGGGTTAGCAAACTCAGGGATTATGACTGTAAGAAGACTCATGACAAGGTTTCTCTTTCAATTATTTCTATCCCTATTCCAACTTGGTTACACTCTATTCAACAAGGCTATGTTAATGACTCCTCATTATCTGAAATCATCCAACAAATAGCCAGTAACCCTTCTGCGGTACCATATTTGTTGGGCTATAGGGCAGACCCGGGTTTTATACCATTAACTTTGCACCAATAAACAGACCCACAACGGTTGGCCCTTTCGGCAACAACCTGTGAACAGGTTGCAGTCTCACCCGAAACAGCTATGGGGTGCCGCAGAACCAGGTTTCTGCAAGCAGAAGAGGGATATTACTGTACCTTTAGCCTTAACAACAAATATTTATACCAAATAGAGCTTCGACATTCAATTAATTAGCTTCGCAGTTAGATAAAAGATGTTTCTTGCTTTACCCTTAACTGGGAATTCACAGTGAAGTTAATATTAACAGTTATCTTACTTTATCAATTATCTACTTATCAATGCATAAAATAAAACCATAATAGAAACAACACAAAAGAACCACAACACAAGATATAGCGTGGTTCACCCCCAGTATAGGGGCTACATCCACAAAACTGCACTTTTATTCCACTTCTTACAAAACAATAGTTCTGATCTGCGCACTCAGGAGCAGATCCGCCCTTCAAACCTAACTACATAGTTAGCTGCAGTTCCTTTCTTACAATCTCTAAGCTGTGCACTTAGCTGCAGTTCCTTTCCTTACAAAACCCTCTGCGCACACAGCTGCAGAGGTCGTCCACGCACACAGCTGGGACTAGACCTTAAAACCCCAAAATTAGATCTATCTTCTTCGCATCAGATGATCCTCATTTCATTAGATACCCTTGACATATTTACATGAGTGCCTATTTATACAAGTGCACTATTACAAAATCATGGGCTTACACCCGAAATTTGTGGATAATTACAAAAAGAGGGATTTTACTCAACCCCGACACCCCTAAGACTATTTTGAGTCGCAACTCCGCCTACAAGCTTCCACAAAAGCCGTGGAGTTACCAAAACTAGTGACCGTTAAGGCGCGTGCCGCAACAGGCCCCTAAGACTCACCAGTGTCCCGTCCTGGGACACTCTCTTGCTTGCCTGGTGGGAGAATCTTGTTGGCGAAAATAGTGAACTGTTTGTTGAGGCCACGCATGATATCGTCGGCTGCTTGCTCCTTCTCCACCAGCTCCTGAAATGCTGTTGCTGATGCTTCGCTGGCCTTTTCCTATGCAAATGCATCATATTCCTTCAAAACTTTGAGTTGGCTATCCGCAACAGTGCTCAACTCCAAGGCCTCATCGACAAGGGGCTGCATAGAATTTTCTAGCAGCGTTGCTTTCGTTCTGTACAACTCAATTTCCTGCTGGAGTTCATTGCTTTACTTCACCTTGAGCATCTTCTACATAGGAGGCAGAGTCTTAATTTCCGCTTTCACTACATCCAGCTCTGCCTGTCACTGCTTGATGGTTTCTTGCAGCTTTTCTACTTCTGGATTTTCCTGCAGTTTCATCCAGGCGTTGACGCTTTCTTCTAGCAGTTTTGCTGCGCTACTCACAAGATCGATGATCTTCGTTGCTGAGGCTTAAATATCTCTGCGACACTGCTCCCTGACCTCTGGTGGACTCTCCGGGGTGATGCAAAGTTGAAGCTTTGTGATCTGAACCTCATGTTCTGCTTTTAGCTTTTCAATCTCGCTATGAGACTGTTGTGCGTAGTATTTCAGCTTAGCAATTCTTTGCTCCGGTTCTTCCTCAGCCTGTATGTCGAAGTCAGGAAGATTTCAACATGCCTCATCCAACACTCGTACCAGTGTAGCCTGCTTACGTTCTACATCCCTCTTCCTCTGCTCCACTTCTTCAAACTGCCCTGCGAGGCTCACATTCTGCTTCATGGTATTTTCCAACTGCATTTGAGAGTAGTGGTCTCTTGCTTGGATCTCCTTCATGATTGCTACTTGACAGAGATGCAGCTCTGTCATAGACAACTTAGTGTAATCTATCCCGACTGTCATGCTCATCTCCGAGCGAGACGCTACGTCAGTTATTATGAGGGCTGCACTTGACACTTGTCCTCTGTTATCTCTGGCTGGCCATTGCCTTGTGTCTGGTCACGTGCTTACCAGGACACTGCTTGGTGTAGCGCCAATCGTGGATTTCTCTGCTAACTCCTTTAGATCTGAAATTCACTATGCTATGCCAATGAGGGCATCAAGATGCGTAGCTGCAAATTGTGACCACTTGCTAGTTAGTACTTCTGTAGACTTTGTCAGAGCCTGGTCAAGCTCTTCCATCGTCACAGCGGGCTCTTTGACAATATTTGTACCTTTTAACGCCTTCGTTTTCTTTCTAGACTAAGGTTTGGTCACTTCCTCTGCCTCTGGCGATTTGCACTTATCTGGTCGAGTGGGATCTGAGATGGTTTTGACCGAATCTTCTTCTTCATCTTCATCTCCATCATCTCCACTTCAGCCGCCTTCACTCTACTGCGATTCACTCTGTTCTTCACTTTCTTCGAGTGGGTCATTCTGCTGCGTGTGACTAGGGCCTGCGCCCACATTGGTGACTAGAGGGACTGGAATGTTAGGTTTTTTCCCTGCATCTTTCAACCATTCAGCCGGCTACTGCTGAACTACCGTGAGGATGTCTTCTCTGGTTACTACGTATGGTAACTTAAACCATTGATGCTTTTTATCCTCGTGGGCCTGGATGAAGAGTTGATGCATGTCAACCCTGAAGTTGGCCGCTCCATCATACTGAGAGAATAGCTCATTACTGAGCCGTGGCGTCTTCAAAATCTCATATGAGATACTCATCGAGTAAAAGGCGAACACGTAGTTCGTCATTTGCTAGAAGCTTTTATCTTGCGACACCCACAGGGATGCGTATCTTGCTGTGCCAGGCATATGTGGAGGCACTTCAACAAATTGTTCCTCGGTAGGTTCTTTCCACCCTACCAGTGCAATAAGCACTAAAAACCATGAATAGTGAAAGGGTCTACCTTTCTCCTGTGCATCGCGAACATCTTTAAGGAATTCCTTAGCAATGTACACTGCCCGGTTGTAACTGTAGCCTTTGGCACAGTTTGCAGCAATACTGACAATTGGTGCAGGAACTTCATTCGGCCTGCACTTCCTCATTAATTTACAGGCTAAGAGCTTAGCTGCGAAGCGAATGGTTTGGTGCTGGATTGTTGAGGTTTGATATCCTTGCTTTCCTTTCGTCAGCCCAAAGCATTCCTTCATATGCTGCGCCAGCTTCATGTCTTCGTGCTTCCCAACGAATTCGATCCCTGGATCAGGCCCTTCCTGTGGCAAACCTGTGATCCTATTAACCAGCTCTCCATTAATAGGTATTCTCTCGTCACCAATCCATAGATTCCCATCATGCACCAATGCCAATAATTGCTTGACTACCATGGTAACTTGCGTGCTACGACCGAAGTGGGGGACGTTCAGCATTTTCAGCAAGCCTGCTCTGTCTAAGCCAGCAGCCCACTGTTTCACTTCTAATAATGTCGCTCCAGTCTCCGGATGGTGGACAAAGTGCAAGTATGTCGTAGGTGCAAACTGTGGAAATTTCCCACGATCATTTGTATCATGGTCGGCGTACCTGAGCCGATCTACTTTCCCTGTCATTGTCCCGACCAACTGCACACCCGATGGCAGCGAAGGGGTGCGTAATGTGAACTTCTTTGTCCACTGAGGTAGTTGAACTCTTGGTCGAACAGGCGAAAGATAAGGGGGCTGGTGTGATGAAATATTTTCTGCCTCGCCGAAGTCTTCAGAACTTGCAGGTGGGACCTCTGCTGAGCCAGAAGGGTTCATCTCGGGATCCTCCGGTATTTTCCCTGATTTCTTGTGTCTGTCTTCGTTCTTCTTAGAGAGAACTTCTGGTTTAAACTTCTTCCTGGTAGATCATGTCTGCATTGGCTGAGTCGGTGCTGGGGGAGTTTCTTCGCAGGGCGCAGAGGTTGGTGGGTTGCTCATAAGGTTCAGCAGACCCGTCTGTTCAAATTCTCTCAATAGCTCCTGAAGTTCGCTATCAGCTGACATGGACTCAATTGGAAGACTCAAGGAAATGCGTAATGCGATTTCCGTAGGTCTGGGTGTCTTCTTATAGAGTCCATCAACCAAATCTACCATAACTGTGCATTGAAGACACCAAATATGACAAAGATCTTGTCCAAACGGCGCTAGATTTCTCAGGATCTCATTATTATAGGCAGTTAATGCAATTAACGTACTGGCGACGCCAATTCTGATTTTTTTTAACGGTCGGATTTTGAGCTCTGACACACCTGTCCTTCTTCGGCACCACCAGTAACTCTAGCGGCACCATAATAAGGATATTCGACACTTCCTGACATCGGCTTCGATAGGGCTTCGAGCTTCGGCCTGCGACAGAATGTCTTCCACAGCCTCAATGATTCCTGCTGTGAGCATTTTATCTAGCTCCACCCTGACTTTTTCTTTATACTTAGGGTTCAGCCTATAAGGGCACTGCTTCACAGGCTTCGCATCAGGTTTCAAAGGGATTTTTATCACTCCTATATCACCAAGCATACCTTTCATTTCTAAGAACTTCGTCGGGAATAGGTCTTGATACTCATGGAGAAGTTGGGTCACTTTTCTTACCATTTCTTCATCCCAATAATCTCCAATAGTAGCATACTTAGGCATTTCTTCTGACCCAATGTTTACTTGCCTTGTCTTCAAGGTCTGAGTCACTTCTGGTGCTTCGACTGCTGGTCCATGTATTTCGTAGTGTCCTTCTGACTCAGGAATGTTTATGTTGCGTGGGTCATTATCCTCGTCAATTGCGAGGTTATAACATTCTACTGCATTGGCTTCTTGTTCTTTCCAATCAGGTTGGTACTCAGCTATTTCTTTACCATCAAACACCTTAGTGTGGATCAGCCTAACAGCTGTGTCTAAAGTAGGACAAACCTCATTCATAGAAAATGTAAGCACAAAACTATCAACAAGACTATCCCAAATTACAATACCATGGCGAAGCTCCACCTCTGCATACCAATTCTTCACGACAGGTTCCAGGGTGTGCACGAACCGATGCACCCATTCTTCGCGAGGGACATGCTTCCATGCTTCATAACACTGTTCCAAATGTTCTTGAGGGCTAGTCTAACCATTAAACCTACTTCGCACCTCCTGAGGTTGATCCACGAATCTGAGGCGAAAAAGATTTTGACAAGCTTCCCAACTCTGAATATACTTCTTATGACCATTCCACCATCTAGGAGCTGTGGCTCTAAATACTGAATCTAGAGTTTTCATTTTCTATGAATCTGGTATCTGCTCTGAAAATTGCAAAATAAACTCTTTGGGGTCTGTCAAGCCATCAAAAATAGGTAAGACTCTTGTCTGTGAGCCAAGCCATCTGAGAGACTTGGTAATTCTTGCACACCAATGTCCATGTATCTCATAAAGTCTATGTTGCCAATTCTCTAGGCCTTCATTTGAATCAATCATGCAAGAACTATCACACTTCCAATCCATTAAACCTTCAGTAGTAGGGTTAACATAGTCTTCCTCTTTAGCTGTGATGTTGTAGATAAGATCCAAAACATCCTGATCCTCATCTCTGACTGGCTTTGTGTACCTTTCTCCTTGAGAAGGGTCCAAGGGGACTATGACTCTCAAGCCTTTTCCTTCAAAATTCATCTGTCTGTTCTTAAAATTGATTACTGCAGAATTTTCTATTGGCCATTCAATTCCTAGCAAGGCTGGATAGGGGCTGCTATCATCAATTATCTCAATGACTTCAAAATATGCTAAGGTACTGACTCCATCAATGTCTACTGGGACACTAGAGAATCTTCCTAGGGGCACAATCTTCTGCTGATTGGCTAATCTCAACTGTATAGGGGACCATTCAAGGGTGGGTTTTCCCATTTGTTCCCATGTCTGCTTAGTTAAGACATTGAATTCTGATCCCAAGTCTAAAATGATATCAGTCATGTCATACTCTCCTATCTGAGCATTCAATCTCATTTCTCTTCCAGTTCTTCTAACTCTATTGATAGTTTTTTCTTTACCAGAGCTTCGTTGAGGTTCACAAGAAGCAATAACTTTCTATAACTCATTTAAAGCATTCTGATTTTGTAAGAGCTTCATACAACTCTGTAAAAATGTAAACAATGTACTTACTTTCTCTGTCGAAGCTTCTTGAGACTGCGACTGCTGTTGATGCTGCTGCGCAGGTGCTACTGCTGTGCTCGGATCAACAAATTCTTTTTTGGCTTCCATAAATGTTTCTTTTTCTCTTCCCACATCTAAGATTGGAAATTTCTCTGGGGTCTTACGAACCCAAGCCTCATCAGGCTGTTTTTCCTTATTCTGCACTTGTGTCGTAGCTCCACTCCTTGTAACAACGTTAATGGCTGGGACAGGTCTTTGCTCTACAGTAATCATCTGAATATTCTGAGGAGGGGCGCTATTTATTTCTTGTATCTTGGCTATCAACTGCAGGCATTGCTCAATGACATGATCTACTGCTCTGCAATATCAACATGTCGTAGTGGGGTTCCGACAGTATCTAGCTAAATGTCCTTCTTAATTACAGTTATAGCACACAACCTAGCCTCGACCTCTTCCAGGCATACCACAACGACCACGACCTCCAAAAGCACCTTGACCTGATGTACTACCATAGTAACCATATCCATCATTTCCTTGTGCATCGTTTTGTACCCTATAAGCATCATATGTTCGCTCTCGCATAAGGTCAAAGCTGCGACATTCCTCTTCGTTGTGTCCCACTGACTTACAGAACTTACAATAGGGATTCTTAGGGACTTGCACATATCTTTGTAGCAAATAGCAGTCTTCAGGTCGATGCTGGCCAGTTGTTCTACAAATCTCACAATATAGAACATTAGGGTTAAATGGGTTCGGTGCACCAGTATTCAAGTAATTTCTTAGTGCAGGGCATTGTTCCTTGTCATGACCTTCTGTCCTACATCATGTACACCACACCTCTTCACGAATAGATTTCCCTTTTTTCATGTCACGCAGCTCCAAATCCATTTCCGCTAACTACGCTTGTATTTGGGCTATACCAGAATTATCTTCGACAAGAGTTGTCTCTAGTTTCATGGCAATCTCCAAAGCCTCTTGCTGATCAGTGACCTTTTGTTGCATGAGTGGCGTTCTGATATGAGGTAATAAGGCTGCAATGAACCATCCTTTATGCTGCACTGGTCCAATAGTGAAACTAACTTGATCTAGCAGAACTTTGAACCTCTGATGAAAATCCCAAACTGATTCACCTTGTCTCTGCTGAATCTCTTTCAATTCAGTTATACACTGTGATTCTGATTTAGGCTTCTTGAACTCTTTGATCATTTCTGCTTTAATATCAGCCAAGACATGGTTCTGAGTATTGGAAAACTTCATAAACCAAGTCAAGGCTCGGTCTCTAAAAGAAGTGACCAGCTGCGCTCTTCTTACATCTTGATCCAAAATGTTCTTAGCTGTCCACATAGCTTCGCATAAAAACCAAAACTATTCTGGATCCTCTGATCCAGTTCCTTTGAAAACTGGGAGCTTGATATCATCAGTCATATGGGCCATAGCGGAATGAGAGGGGGGAGAACTTACTGGGGTAGACTGACCTGCAGCCGGAATACTCGGACTAGGGTTACTACCAGACTACGACGGGTTCTCAGGGGTAGTAGATCTTCGCTGCGGGGTTGTAGGAGGATTCCTAACAAAAGGGGTTTCTTCAGATTTAGGGTCTTCTGGCATATACTCGGTATTCTGACCTAGGTTATAGGATTCTAGGTTTCTCTTGTATCTTTTACTGCTTCGTAGCAAACCACTTTACTCGTCGAAGTTACTTTCACTTCCAAACATAGGTTAGTAAAAATAAATCTAGCAATCTAATTCTATAAGCAATATGCCCTTCTCAGCCAAGAGCATTTTAATTTGTAGACTAAATGAATTTAGGTACTTACCCCTTGGTCCTTGGAAGAACTGCCTTTCAGCTTTGCTAAAAGAGGTACTTATGTCAATGGCAAATTCTGTCACAAATGCTTCAAGGGTTCGCGTTGTCCAGAAATCAACAGCGCGCGATATCGCGTTGTTCACCCTTTTCAATATATTAATTCTTGCGGGGGTCCAGTCAGGAAACTGATCTTCCTTGAAGTTGGTCTTTGCAAGAAGTCATCCGAGCTACGATGAGGATCCTTGTTTTCTTGTTCAGCAAATTTCAAATAGGTCTCTTCAATCCAATCATCGATTTCTTTTACTGAGGGCCTCCAAAACATAGCCCTCCAGGTACGACGTAGATCCCTCTTAAGCAGATACTGAGTTCAACCGACAACAGAACCAATTTGTTGGGATATAGGGTAGACCCGGGTTTTATACCATTAACTTCGCACCAACAAACAGACCCACAGTGTTGGCCCTTTCGGCAACAACCTATGAACAGGTTGCAGTCTCACCCGAAACAGCTATGGGGTGCTGCATAACCAGGTTTCTGCAAGCAGAAGAGGGATATTACTGTACCTTTAGCCTTAACAACAAATATTTATACCAAACAGAGCTTCGACATTCACTTAATTAGCTTTGCAGTTAGATAAAAGATGTTTCTTGCTTTACCCTTAGCTGGGAATTTACAGCAAAGTTAATATTAATAGTTATCTTACTTTATCAATTATCTACTTATCAATGCATAAAATAAAACCATAATAGAAACAACACAAAAGAACCACAATACAAGATATAACGTGGTTCACCCCCAGTGTAGGGGCAATGTCCACAAAACTATGCTTTTATTCCACTTCTTACAAAACAACAGTTCTGATCTGTGCACTCAGCAGCAGATCCGCCCTTCAAGCCTAACTGTGCACTTAGCTGCAGTTCCTTTCTTACAATCTCTAAGTTGCACACTCAGCTACAATTCCTTTCCTTACAAAACCCTCTGCAGACACAGCTGCAGAGGTCGTCCACACACACAGCTGGGAATAGACCTTAAAACCCCAAAATTAGATCTATCTTCTTCGCATCAGATGATCCTCATTTCATTAGATACCCTCGACATCTTTACATGAGTGCCTATTTATACAAGTGCACTATTACAAAATCATGGGCTTACACCCAAAATTTGTGGATAATTACAAAAAGAGGGCTTTTAATCAACCCCGACACACTAAGACTATTTTGAGTCGCAACTCTGCTTACAAGCTTTCACAAAAGCCGTGGAGTTACCAAAACTAGTGACTGTTAAGGCGCGCGCCCCAACAGTATTCATCTTGGGATGGATTTTATCTGAGATACATGGGTTTTCTGGTGCTTCCCTAGAGCACAGACCTTAAACATGCGGTCTTTTATGAACTCCATGCTTCTCCATCAGCAAGGCACTATGGGTTCCTCAAAACATATGAGTTGGTACGACATAAATTCCTTTGGAAGGGGGTGCAACAAGAAATTCAACATATGGTTGCCGAATGTGCTCCTTGTTAGCACCACAAGGGTGAAACTACACTCCTTTCCGGATTGCTCGAACCTTTTCCCACCCCTAGAAGGATTTGGACATATATTTCGATGGATTTCATTCAAAGGCTCCCTAAATATGGAGGGAAGACCATAATCTTGGTTGTGGTGGATCAACTCTCCAAATATAGTCATTTTTGTGCTCTCATCCATCCATATACCACCTCTTCAATCACACAAATTTTCATGGACCAAATATTCCTTCTTCATGGAATCCCTTCTTCCATTGTCTCAGACCACAACACAACTTTCACAAGTCATTTTCACCTCATTAACACCAAACTGCATATGATTTTAGTTTATCACCCACCAATAGATGGTACGAATATAGTTGTCAACAAATATTAGGAAACTTATCTTCATTGTTTCACCTCTGAAGAACAACATCAGTGGGAAAAGTGGCTCCCTCTTGCTGAATGGTGGTCCAATAATTCCTCCCATACTACATCTAAAATGACTCCATATGAAGCAGTTTATGCTCATGCACCTCTAGTACTCCTTCCATCCACCCCCAACAATTCACCAGTTCAGGAAGTTGACATGGTTCTTCGAAATCGACATCAGATTCTTCACCTCCTATAGGACAATCTTCACATGGCAAGATCCCGCATGAAACAACAGGCCGATCAACACCGTTCTGAGTGCACTTTTCAAGTTGGTGATATGGTTTTTCTTCATCTACAGCCTTACAAGAAATCCTCCTTGAAATACAAATGGAATCAAACGCTCCCTCCAAAGATCTCTGGCCCATATACAGTTCTTCAAAAGATCGGGTATGATGCTTATAAATTGGCACCTCCTCCTTCTCGCATTCAGCAAGAGATTGGCACCAACATCAGTGCACAAATTGTTTTACCAGAATGAGATATAAAAGGATCCATAATTTTGAAGACAGAGGCCATCCTCAATAAGCGCATGTGTTAGCTTATCTCTTAGTCCATCACAAAGGTCTTCAATTCAGTGGCATAGCATGCAACCATAGGATGCTACATGGGAACCACTCCTTCAGATTCGGAAACAGTTTCCACATATTAAGCTTTGAGGACAAAGCTTTTCTAAGAGGGAGGGGATGTTAAGAACTCGTGTCAACCCTCCTCTTTATTTTGTTAGTATATTTTATTGGACGCATATGCTTTGTAAGTCGTCCCATTAGTATGTTGTATTATCCCACATTCATGGGGATTAATAGTTGATGCTAATTCGTCCAGTTAGTATGTTGTATTATCCCACATTCATGGAGATTAATAATTGATGCTAAGTCATCCAGTTAGTATGTTGTATTATCCCACATTCATGGGGAGTAATAGTTGTTTAGATTAGACTTAGTATAAAACTAAGTGTTGAGGCCAATGAAATCAGGGAAGAGTTATTTTGTATTGAGCCTGCTCAAAGGAGGTTTCCCCCTCGAAGTGGCCCGCGATCAATAAAATCTCTTTTGTGCTCCAATATTTCTGTTATATCGTGCATTCTCATTGTTTATTTCAGGAGGTTCTCCATAGAAGGAGGCTAGAAAAAGAACCCTTATGTTGTTAGTTTGAAGTCTGAAATCAAAGGAAAAGTAGAGTTAGTTTTTGGTTGGAGAGGTCTTCATAGCTATCAGAGGATTGCAGACATTCTTATTGAGATCGAAGCCATCAACATCAAGGATTTTGGTTGTACTTCTTTCTCATCCATAATTAATACAAAGACATTTCCCTTTTCTATATTTGATGTATTAATTTTAATCAGGTATTATTGGATTCCTTGATCACTAATATGAATGATCAATCTATCATGATGCTCTCATCATGTTTGCTTGTATTTTGATTTGTCTTGCAGGTTCTGAACCATCGGAAGGACTTTTTTGGAGAAAAACCAAGACATATAAGGTTGAGATATATTGTATTTCATGCCAGTTAATTCGATTGTTTAAGGAAAGGATATGTTGCTGTGTCTTTTTGTTTTGTATTTGTGATTTACTTTGTAGAGGAACAAGTAGTGTCTGCACTGGTTGAGAATTCTTGATAACAACCGAAGAAGAGTTCCTTAAACTTGGGAAATTGCTCCAAGCTAGCTTCCAAACATTGTGGACCTTTTGAGGTTTTATCTAATATAGGACCTATTTCTTATGAGTTGGACCTACCCGCTTGCATTAGAGTACATAATGTGTCTCATGTGTCTTTATTGAAAAAAGTATATACCTAATACTAACCATG
>LPNX011073379.1:57520-85026 GCA_001517045.1 Pseudotsuga menziesii | reverse complement strand
CTTGCATTATGGACTTATGATATTTTATATGATTGTGGAATTTTTCTCCTTTTCATGATTAATTTAATTAAGGACTTATTATTAATGTTTGATAACATGACATTGTACTTTGACGCTATTATTAATGTTAATGTTATTACTACAATCTATGCTATCTTTGAATGTTGTTAATGATTGATTAAATAAACAATGGGATCAACAAAGGAAACTAAAAGAGTATGGTGGACCATGGATTCCACAAAGTGAGGGGGAATGGGGACATCCCTAGTGCCTTATAACTTATTGTTGACTTAACTTTGTCCATCCCAATTCATATTTGCACCTTGGTGAGATTAATAATGTTCGTCACCTAAACCTTGTACAAGGAACCCTATTCTCAATAATTATGGACTATGGAGATATTTTTGCATATTGTGCACACCTTAGTGGGCCCATATGGCATAGGGAACCCTCCTTGGGAATATATTCCCTCACATTTATGTGTTTATGGTCATTTATGAGCCCTTTTCCTAAGTTTTAGGGTTGTAAGCTATTTTCTAGCTTCCACTCTTACACCATGCATTGATGATCCTATTTTTGTGCTTCCATGATATTTATGACCCCATTGGATGCCCTATATCACATATTTTGACCTCCTTGATCTTTTGTAACCCATTTTATGCATTAGTGTGACTCCATGTGCTCTTCATGGATCCACTCCATAGTTTTTGGGTAACTCCTCCTCATGGTGCTAATTTGGGAAACATAATCTTTTCACTAAGCCACCACTCCACTAGTTGAAGTTAATTATCCATGATGAAGCTTAAACCTTAACTCTCTCTAATTTGGGTTGATCCATTTGGGTTAGAGTGGTCCTCATCCTATAAATACATATGCGATCTCCTTGTTGAAGTTAATCTTGAGCTTTAGACCATGTGATTTATGCTATCCAATCATGTTGGAAATGTTGATATTATTGAGAATGTGTTGAGACTTAGAGTGAGTCTATTTGTTCCTTTTCTTCCATTATATCACTCTACTAGTCCATTTTCTCACACAGAAAGCCAGGAAATGGGAATGGAAAGCTAGGTCACATCCCATAGGCAGTGGAGACGGACATGAAAGTAGTAGTGGGAAGTGTTGTATATCTCGAAAGAGGTAGTTTCGAGAGTAGTGATACTAAACCAGACTCTACCCGTGGATCCATGGTCTCAGCTCGAGGGAGACCTGTTCAAGTGAGGAAGGCTTAATGGTGTCTATGGCTACGAGGAAAGTTGTCCTGCTGCAGCCAGTTGCTTATATTTGAGATAAGTATTTCTCTTATGTTATGTTTTCATTACATTATTTTATTTGGTATATGTGCAATGATGGTTGATTGGTTGTTTGAGTGTTCATGTATTGAATGTCAAGATCTGCATGGAGGAAGGATGAATCTCATATAGTATGGAATTTAGTTTCTATTCTCATTACCTTCTTTCTATTCTTCTTATTCATAACCATAAATTGTAATTTTGGCTTTATTTTATTGAGAGGGGTGCAACCATATGATCTGGTTCGACCATCTATGCTCATTTATATGTTGTGAGACATGTTCCATTGCGTCCAAAGCAACATTTCCAGTGAACAACACCTTTCGTTTCATTGAAAAAGCTTTCTGGATGACCAATATATGTTTGTTTTGGTCCGACAGCTTTTCGGTGACAAGATGAGCGCACCTGTCATTTTATTGTAAATGAATTTGTTGCATGATTGATCTTAGTTGCATATCTGAGGATGAGAGATGTATTATATATGTAAAATTAATCAATGGTTGGAGGGTGGAAGCCATACGATCTATTTTTTATTAGTGAGACATGACTGTAGGGGACAGTCATTGGGAGTCGATTTTGAGGGCTGTAGTTGCAGCCAGTGTTCTTGTTTGCTATGGTTTCGGTGCGGCCGCATATTGCAGCCTATGTATGCTCCATGGTATGTGGTTTTCCTTAATTTTTATGCTCACTAAAATCACACACATAATAACACCGAAAAAATAGATTAATTTGCAAATAATCAATGACATCAATACTTGGTTATTTAAAACCTTTGCTATCAAACAAACCCAAAATACATAGACTAGCTATTCAAAATGAATATGATGTTTATCATGTATTATTGATGTTCTTGTTTCAATTATGAGATTTATCTTTCACTTTGGAAATAATTGAGTTTCACAATTAATTATTTAATTAAGTCGCGTAATTAAATGTCGCAAATTTTAGTTATAATTGAATCTCTAGAATTTAATTTATTTGGGTGAATGGTTAGTCAGATCAATAGTAATTTATCTATATCCATTGTTATTAAACCTTAGTTAGTCTTAAGTTTAGCACCTTTGGCCTTATCACAAGGTTAGGGACATCACAATTCTATTGGAGGAGAAACAAATATGAAATCACATAACATGCTTATCCAAATAATCTCCATGTTTCCCTTTAATTAACTTTGGGATATAAGGGGGAAGTTTCGGAGGCATGTCTATCCAGTTTGGATCATGATGAATGGGGTCATTAATTGTCTTAACTAACTCATAGGGATTTAAGCTCTCAATGAAAGGAATATTTGTATCAGCGGTTGGTCACACCAGAGTATTATGTGTGCTTCCCCCTCTAGGAGATGAGGGTGGTGATAATGGTTGTGTATTATCTCCTTAAGAAGGAGATGATAGGGGAGTATTTCCTCCACAAGGTGGATATGAATTATTGCCTCTTCCATTAGGTGGAGAGGTAAAGGGAGTTGTATAATATTAAAAAGGTGGATACATGGGAGAGTTAGTTAATATGTGTTATCACCAAGATGACCCTAACAATGATGTATGGGAATGCTCTCCGCCAGAATGTCTCCCACGTGTACCATGGGAAGAAAGGAGGAAACACCTCTCTGGAGAGGAGAAATTACTTTCAAACTAAGATATTGACTCGTATTTATTTGTTCCTCTATGGTTATGACCTATGTGAAGGTGATCATAAATGGGAATAAACAAAAATGAATAAATGAAAAAATATGCCAACCACAATAAATACAATATGGTGCAAAGTGAGTGATAGGTGTTTGATTCTTTGTGTAAGTAGTCCACATGTTATAATTATGAATTAGATCATCTTGTAAATAAAAAGAAAAAAAAATTGAATCCCCTAAAATAAGTAACATCCTTTCCTCTCAAAATTCACTGGTCCTTCCAATAGATCATCCGCTAATGGTGATGAAATCCCCCAATGTTGGTTAGTGAATGTATGATAGATTTAGTTATCAAGTAATGATTTTGGGGATATGTCCTAAAAGGGATTGAATTATTTCCAACAACTAATGAGATCTAATTCAAGAGTCAATTTCACCCATAATTGCTCCTTGGTGACATACTAGGTTTTGGCCACTAATATAACCACATTAAGTGTGGATAAGTGGTTTTTCCTGAGTGGTAAAGTGTCGTCTCCGAAAAAATATGAATGTCTCTTTGTAAGGAGTAGAAACAACTATACCTTGTATTTCACATACTTGGGCACTGTGCACTTCTTTTTTCGGTTCTCTTTTAACACATGTTGATATCAGGATTTAATGTATGATAAAAGTCAACACAATTTTCCATTAATGTAGATGATAGGTGGGAATTATTTGGATGCCTATCCCAATCAATATTAAACTAACTAAAATGTTGTTTTGTGATCTCCTATAGAGTATTTTAGTTGGTTTGAGAATTACAAGCACAATGTTGACTTTAAAATGGTTCAAATTTGATTAAAGAGTGTGAGAGAGGTATTTCAAACTTTCATATCATTTTGATACATTCAAATTACTAAGAGTCAAATATGGAGAGAATAATAGATGTGAAAGAGTCTTTAGGTATCTCAATGTGTGCTTAAGTGGAAACCACATATATGTTTGGAAAGAAAAATGAAATTGAAACTAAAACTAATTAAAGAGCATAAAGTAAAGATACCTGGGCATCCACTTTAATTTCAACTCTAATTATAAAAGATTGCTTGCAAATAAAAACTATTCAAGATGCTTCTAAACAAAATAGACGTGTGCAAAGGAGTTATTTCAAACATATCACCTTTTTTTTTCCAAGATCACTAAGAGTGCAAGGAAAATAACATAAAGGAATCTATAGGTCGTTTGCTTGTGTGAGAAAATGAACTAAATTATATTGCATAAAGAAAATAAATAAGCAAGACGCAAAAAGGATAATTAAATCTGTTTTCCTAGACAAACAACTCCAATGAGATGGAGAGCATAATCATCTAGTCACTAGTGAGTGATAAGAGGCCTACTGAAAACCTCAAATCCTTTTATCATAAAAATATTTCAATAAGTCACTTCTTTACTACCTATATTAACCTAAGTTATCTAATTGCTTTAGAAAATACAACTACTATGAGTTATTAAAATCCTGGTTATTAGGAAGACATTGAAACTGCAAATGATTGTGAAAATAGAGGTAAAAGGAAATTAAAAGACAAATTTGCATGGGTATTGGACCCATAGTCATGTGAATAGTGTGATTGCAGTGAAACAAAGATCACATGAATTTACTGCACAATTTACAAAGTAGTTCAATTGTGCGACTCACATGTCAATCAAGAATATTTGTGCATGATGTACCATGTGTAGAATGTCAGGATATTCACTACTAATAAAAATGTTAGTTTGGGTTGAGGGTGTTTGAATTATGGCTACTAGAGGTTGGATTATAAGATCCTGCACCTGTAAGACACCAAAAATAAGTTATTTATCAAAACACAACCTATCTAACATGCAATGGGAAAAAATAAGAGTGGAGTTGCCATAAATATTGTTATGAGAAAATTAACCACAAGGGTGGACGTTCTTTCCTTATTGAGAGATACCTTTGAGGTTGCAACAAGGGCCTAGTATTGTGATTGAGAGTTAGTAACTAAAACTCCATACGACAAGAAAAATATTGATTAGAAATAAAGCAAAATAACAAGAAATAATTTGAAATAAAAAGGGGGTAAGTGATAAACAAAACAAGATGGAACAAGAATGTACCAAACCAGTTTTTTATTTTCCAATGGTCCAACTAAACACAATGGTGTCACCTAGAAGGTGCAAGATTCAAGGGAATCCAACAATATCCCTTGGGGAGATGCAAGCTTCAAGGGAATCCAACAATATCCCCTAGGGAGGTCCTTTTTGTCCACACAATTTCAAGATAACTTGGATATAATAATAGAGAAACACTTTATTCTTAGAGGAAGAGAGAAAGGGAGATTGTGTATGCCAACATGGGGTAGGAAATAGATTTAAAGTGAAGCTCTCAATGTAATTCCAACAACATAACTATGCTCTAATTTTTTTCTTTGAAATGCATGCCCATGGCTTCCTTTTATATGCCAAATGGAGGACAAGAAACATGTATATCCAAATGTGAACACTCCTTCATTTGAAATGGTTTCCCAATTATATGATAGGGATTATTTAATGCTCCCAAGCATGTGAGGAGTCCCAGTCGAATTTTGGATCCAAGAGAGCAATTTTGAGCCTTGAATGCACCACAAAATTAAGTGGTCCTGCCATTTCAATAGTCATGCGAGTTTCAAGGGACATACTACATGGGTACATGCATGTATCTAAATAATTAAGCCATTCTTAATAGAAGAGGTGTCCATTGTTTTAAGCTGTGCAATTGTCTGTACTGATTAACTTTGGAATTTTAGGGATCATTTTATCTTTTGGATCCAATGAGTTACATTATCGTTTTGGATCTTTAATGAGTTGCATTATGCATGTTGATGATGCCTTTTTGAAAGATTAGTTGAAATGTCACATGTATGCAAAATTTAAGCGTTAACACTCAGTACCAAATGAATTATCAACCAATTCTTCAAAGTTTATTTTGTATTCTACTAGCTAAAACATGGTCCTCATCTAACAATAGATGGTTGAGGATAGAATCATTTCTTAAGAGAATAGCTTGGGTAGTTTCCATTATAGAATTACATTCTCTTAGAAAGAGAATATTGCCTTTATTTATAAGGTTGGAAATATCATATTCCATGCCATTTTAAGGACATTTTTTTATTATCTAGATTGTGCTTTTATAAAATCTAGAATTAAAAGGTGTAAAATAACATATTGCTAGATTAATATTCTTAGCATTAATAGATGCAAGATCCAATTACATTGATTGATTGGAAGGATATTTCTTGTGAATCCTAATATGAGGAAAAATATTCTTCCTTATGTAACAAGCTATGCCTTTGATCCCAGCTCTATGGTATGATCTCTTATTCGAGACCAACCACAAGACAAATCCTTCCATGTTAGGGACCTTATATTCTTCCATCTCCCAAGTTTCAACTAGCAATATAATATCAGTTTCACTCAAGATCCAACTTAACATGGGACCCTTGCTTCATGGAAAGCCATGATAGTTCCAAGAGAGGATCCATAGTGCCCCAAATTGATATTTATCATTATACTTTTGGTCTATCCTTAATAATATATTTTATATTCTTGATTATTTCTCATTTACAAAATTCATTTACCTTTTGAACTTTGTTTCTTAATTCAAATTGACCTTTTGGGATGGAATATTCCCTTATAAATATTACTATCCATTTTATAATTGGGGTTTACTAAGTATTCCATATTTATGGTCATTAGATATCACCTTAACACAAATTAACCTATCTTTGTACTTGATTATTTTTCCTAGCCTCCGTTCTTGTATGAGACACATTGTTTCAATTTGTATTTTTTCTTGTAGTTTTTCCTTTATCAATGATGATTAATGTCCACTTAGACCAACTTTGGTCTATCGGACCTTAAGAAAGATAATGCTTGGCTTACTTTAAAATCTTATTCTTGTGCTCAAAAATCTTGCTAAGAAGCTTTCCAAACTCACTATAGTTTTGTCAAGTTAGGAGGAAAGGTTTGTATTGTAGAAAATGCTATGAAACTCATATATAATGTGGGTTTAAGCAAGGCACTCTAGGAGAAAGTGATTTTCATCCTCAACACTCATAGACTCACACATATGGAAAACCCTTTCCACACAAGGAGTATTAGGAATAGACCAACGCCCTATTTCGCTATGGAGTTCATGAGAGTTCGTTCTAATCTTTTCTATATTATTTTTCTTCTGTGAGATAGTTACTATCGAGAGATACTTATGATCTTCCAAGTTAGGATTAATGACCTCCCTAGAGTATCTTAATTTTCTCTTAACTGCTAAATTTTCCTCACACCATAATTTCTCTTTAAACTTAGAAGTAATAGTATTTTTGTAATTATCAATGTTCTACAAAATATCGTTTTCATTAATGCCCCAATGGTTTAACCAAGTCATGGTATCTTTACACCAACATCGCTTCAGGCATAGTTGGTTTTGGCTTGAGTTTAAAGAAATTTTAGGAAGTCTCTCATCTCCCATGTTGTTTATCTTATGCTTGCACATCAGGTACCTAGTCATAGCCATGCTCTCGATGGGGGAAAGACCTACTTGTATGAGGAGAATAGGATACGACATATTGCTTTTAATTTTGAGGTTATAAACTATAAACCGCTTTTGGATTTTCTCAATCTTCCTCCAACATTCTCTAGAAATGTTGCACCCCCATACTTCACACCATACAAGATAACAGGGATGATAAGAGTTCCAAAGAGGAACTTATTTTTATCCCACATGACCAGATTGGTTGATTTACAGTTATTTTCAAGACCAAAATAATTTTTCCACCCTCTATTAATCATTTTCTCAATGCTATAGTTCCAATTGAGCTTGTGATGAATATCAATTCTGAGATACTTGTAAGAAGTCACTTCCTCTAGATTTCTATTATCATACATAAAATTTGCATAGGTGTCTTTTTCCTTTACTATTGTTAATTTGTCCTCATCTTTCTTCTCTTTTAGACAAAAAATTATGAGGTTTTAGACTATTTTTCTAAACTCATGATCTAACTCCATAAGCTTATTCGTTTCCTTGATGAGTTTGATATCCAATATACCCTCCAAACTATTTAGGGCCAAATTCCTATCTACGTTTTCTTCTAACACTAATATTGTTCTCATATTATGATTTTGTACGTTATCAACAGATCTTCCTTTTGCATCAATTTTTTCTATTCTTGTCTTTTATTTTCTATTTGTATTAATATCATCTCCATTTTCTCCAACTTATGCTCCAACCTAATTAATGTAATGCCTATTTATTTTTGAATCTTGACCACAAATGATGCAAACATATTATCAAGTATTTCCTATAACTTTGTTTGAAATTTATATTCACTTTCTTTCCTATGTTTACTTAAATATTCTATATACACACAAAGGTTATCTGAGTTACCTTGTTAGGTATCCGTTTTGAGATATTGTTTACAAATGTGGTGTCTTGTTCATACTGGAATAAAGAAATAAAAAGGAGATAAAATATAACAAAGGTTGGGAGAAAGAGCTTGTGCCTCTTGTTATTTCAATATCTCCATTTCAAAAGTATTTTGTGAAAAGTCCTAGTGATAATACCCTAGTGAAAATTGTGCACCTTATAGATCAAGATCAAGTTCATGGATTAAGGTTTTAGATACAAAAAAATAAAAAAAATCTTTAAAAATGCTTTCATGAAAATTCCCTAAAATGTATGACATTTAAATATGTCTATGAGACACATGTGAAAACAACTTTGGAATGCATAAAATGATAAAGGAACAAAGAAGAAATAATTTTTAAACAATAAAGAAACATGTGGATTTGATTAAGTCAAACTCGTGAATTATGGTCTAAGTATGCCATGAAAATGTCCAATCTTGGAAATACCCATTGAAGGGAGGATTGAATTTTAACAACCATATAATTTAATAACTAATTTAAAAAATAAAAATGAAAGGTTATTTTGGTTGTGGTGGTGTGTTGTCATGGACTTGAGTAATGCTTACATTATCAAATGTAGCTTATATATATGTATATCAAATATTATACTACTAATAATAATTATATAAGTTAACCAAATATATACAAATAAAAATATTTTGAAGAAGGGAGATTTATATATATGCTTAATATAAAAGTTCTCATATATAAGAATAAATATTAAACATAAATAATAATAATAATAATAGTAATAATTCTAATTTTATGTAGTTATAATTGTATTAATTTTGAGTTTTTTTTTTCTTAAGTTTAATAAAATTACAATTAGCTTACATTCATTTTAAATCATTTTAAAACTTATTATTAAAAAAAAATTCTTAAAAAATATAAAGTTAACCTGCATTTAAATTTGTTATTTATAAGACATTATAATCACAAGATTATCATTTCAAATAAATAAAACATATAAACATCCTTCCAAAATCCAAATATTTAATTCATTTTTCTCTTCTTTAATTTTATTAAATTTTATCTTTTCTTCTAATTTAATTTTTGTGTAGCTTTTTGCAAAATTCAATTTTAACTATCCAAATAAATCCATATTATATATTTTTAATGCAAAATTTATTTTTAACTATTCAGAATTGTCCATATTAAATGCACCAACCTATATATTCTCTTATATTTTTTCAACTTTTAATAGTACCTAATAATTTCTGTTTATTTCAAAACCATAAAATATATGCATATAATTTGGAAGAAGAAATATTTTTATATTAAAACAATAAAATAAGTGCATGTAATTTGAATAGTACATTGAAAAAATATTTTTAAAAACTAAATAAAATTTATATAAAACTAATTATATAATTCATCATATTAAGTATATTTTATTTATTTTTAAATCTTGATTAATATGAGTTCACTCAACTAATTTGATTTATATTTATAATTTAAAATAAAATTATAATATAAATTAATATTTTATATTTATATTTAATTTCAATAAAATTTTATTTATATTTATTTTTTTAAATTTAAAATTAAATTAAGGATAATTTATAAGGATCTGAAACTGTGGAAATTTAGGATGCTTATTTATGTTAATATGTAATTATTATTATGATTGATGGTATTTATAGAGAAAGGTTTATTAGTTTAATTTTATAATAAGAAGATGAAAAAATATAATTTGTGGAAATTTAGGATGCTTATTTATGTTAATATATAATAATTATTATGGTTGATGGTATATATATAGAGCAAGGTTTATTAGTTTAATTTTATAATAAGAAGATGAAAAAATATAATTTAACAAAAAAGTTTAGTTTTATTTTGAAAATAAAATGATATCAATGATAAAATATACAAGATATTATGATGATGATGATGCTGGTTAATGCCCCCTCGAACCTGAGGAAACGAATGATTTAGTTTGTTTTAAAATTGTATTTCTATGTTCAAAGATCTTGGAGAGAAGCATCTTGATCTCACTATAAATTTTGAAAAGTTAAAAGGCTAGGAAGGTCGGTATTACAACAAAGATTATGAAATTGAGATCTAATGTGGGTGTATGTAGGGCACTCTAAGAGGAAGTTATTTTCATCCTCAATGTTCATATTTTCACAGAGATGGAAGATCCTTTCCACCCATGGTGTTTTAGGAACTCCGAAAAACCCGTTTCACTATTTAGCTCATGAGGGTTCGTTCTTATCTTGGCTATATTAATTTTTTTCTTTGAACTAGTTAAAACAAAGAGATACTTTTGATCTTCTAGAGTAGGTTTGATGACCTACTTATAATATCTTAATTTTATTTTAGCCTCTAAATCTTTCTCACACCACATTTTCTCTTTAAACTTAGAAGTAACAATATTTTTCATGTTATTAATATTTTGCAATGCAACATTTTCGTCGATATCCCAATGGTTTAATCAGGCCCTGGTATCTTTATACCAACTTTGCTTGAGCCTTAGGTGGTTTTGGCTGGAATTTAAATCTAACTTAGGAAGTATATGGTCTCCCATGTTATTGATTTTGTGCTTATACAACAGGAGCCTAGTCATAGCTAGGGTCTCGATAAGGGAAATACCCACTTCTATAAGGAGAATAGGGTAGGGTGTATTGCTTTTAATTTTGAGGTTATACGTTATAAAATGCTTCTGGATTTTCTCCATATTTCTCCAGGATTCTCTAGAGATTCTGCAGCCCTAAACCTCACACCCATACAAGATAATAGCAGTGACTAAATTTTCAAAGAGGAACTTCTTTTTATCCCACGCCACAAGGCTTGTTGCTTTACAATGATTTTCAAGACCAAAATAAAATTTCCACCCTCCATTAATCCCTTTCACAATGCTATAGTTCCAGTTGAGCTTGTTATGGATATCAATTCCTAGGTATTTGTAAGAATACACTTCCTCCAAGTTGCTATTGTCATACACAAAATTAGTGTAAATGTCTTTCTTGGATTTGATAATCATAACTTATGTTTTGTCAGTGTTAACAGTCATACCCATGGTAGAGAAAAAAATCCTTAATAATTCTTAGTTTCTTATCAAGATCAGATGGACACCATTACAGAAGAATAATATCGTCAGCATAGAGAAGAAGGATGATGACTATTACAGCTAAGATCATGCCAACACAACCTGCTTCCTCTAAACAACCTTCTAGATTATCGATGTAAATTACAAATAGGGTAGGGGAGAGGGGGAAACCTTGTTTAACTCCGATATTACACTTAATATATTTTGACCACCCCTCATTGCTCTTAAAATTGGCAATGACATTCTCATATAACCTTATTGCGGAAGTTCTCAACTCGAAAGGAACCTTTATCTCTTCTAATCTATTCCATGGGTTATTTCTAGGTACCTGTTATCAACCTATAATTTTTCTATGGTTGTAGTAGGAAGTGACATGGGTAACCATTTCAACCAATCTTTAGACTGTAGTCTATCCTTACAGTCAGAGAGGGCTCTCTCTTTGTCACAAAAACAAGTCACATACACATCTAGATTTAAACATGCAGTCATAAGGCATAGATTCTGATGGGAAACAAATTGTTGGGGTTTAAAAGAGTGTAAGACAGACATACAGACAACACCATTGGGAAATGGAGTCAAAGCCTGAAACATTCAACGACTTACAACAAATAATGACCAGAGATAACCTTCATAGTCTGAGGAAAAATAGGCATCAATATTCAACAAAATATCTTTTGAGGGATGGTGGGGGGAAGGAGAAGAATCCCAGTGAAGTGAGAGGAACCTATATGTGGATGAATTTCTTGCAAAAACATTTAGCATAAGCAACAATAAAGGCTGATAACTGCAATGGAGCATAGAAGATGAATTCCAGAGCGTTTACCATAAACAAAGACAAATGCATTATCTAATACAAGGAGTGCTAAACAGATAGCAAATTCCTCACATTCAACTAGAAACACATTAGCAGAAAATACACATTCATGGAAATAAAATTCACAGAGGAAAAACAGACTGAACAGTGAACACCGTGATGAATCTCAGACATTCAAGCTATTCTTTCATTAATGCTCCCAAGGAAAGTTACAGATCTAGAAAACCAAGCACACAGGCTTCAAAAAATGAATGTCGAACAAAAATCATCAACAATTTTTTTTCCCTCTTTCGACGGTATATTTATAGTGTGAAAAGGCTCCCGAGACCAACCTCGAAACAAAGCCAAATTTAGTTAACCTAAATCAGGAATCAATCCTGCACACATAAAATCCTAACAAGATATGATATGGAAAATTCTCCATGATCACAAAACCAAAACAAGAAAGCATGCTAGAGTGAGCATGGTGGAAAAAAATGGGAAATTGAACACCTGGAAATCATGCCTGCTGGATGAAAACGATGGATCAGAGCCTCCCTCGACGTTCTGCAATGGTTTCCTTCATGCCCACATCTTTATCGATGAAATTGCTTATGGACCATTGATCTTACCTCAAGATTCATTATGGGTCATTGATCTGGGATCTATGGAAGGCGAAAAATGGGCTGACAGATTTCTCGCGGTTCACTTTGGTCTTTCTGCCTCCGCCTTATCCTTTCTGCCCTTTAATCCTTCCACACAGTCAATCTAAGTGGAAAACGATCTGAGCCATAGATTTAATGGAAAGTGGAACCCAAAATTTCGACTTTTCACAACAAAACCAATTAGTATTTCCAATTTTTGATTTTCGCCCTTCTGCACCTTTCTGCACCGTTGATCTGGGCAAAAGATTTATGTACCGTCGGATCTGGCAGATTGTGGAAGGAGAAAAATCAACTTTTCAGGATCAAATTCTCAAGATTTTTGATTTCCAATTTTTTCCCTTTTGCACCTTTCCACACCATTGATCTGGGCGGAAACTTTCTGTACTATTTGATTTGGTGGATTGTGGAAGGAAGAAAATCAACTCTTCAGGACTAAATTATTAAGATTTCCAATTTCTTCCCTTTCACGGCTTTCTGCACCATTCATCTAGGTGGAATCTTTCTGTACCATTGAATCTGGCGGAAAGCGGAACTCGGATCACAAAAGGCGGAAGTCGGAACTTCAACTTTTTATACTTGGAAACTTTGGGTTTGTCGCTTTCCAATTTCTGCCCTCCTGCGCCTTTCCACGTCGTTGATCTAGGTGGAATATTTATGGATCGTTGGACTTGGCGGAAAGCGAAACTTGGCAATGGCATTCTCATATAACCTTATTGCGACAGCTCTCAACTCGAAAGGAACCTTTATCTCTTCTACTCTATTCCATAGGTTATTTCTAGGTACCATATCAAAAGCCTTTCTAAAGTCCACAAAGTAACAACAGAGATTGGATTTATCATTACCATATTCCTCCACAATTATCCTAAGCCTAACGAGGTGGTCCATTTTTTAGTGTTGCCTTCTAAAACCCGCTTGGCCTTTATCCCTCTTACCTTCACTTTCAAGCCATAGGGTGATCTTATTTTCCAAAATAATACCATATAACTTGGCTAATAGAGGGTTAATCATAATTTTCCGATAAATAGAGGGGTTATTTGTATCCCCACTTTTAAAAATAGGGATAATGAGGCTTTGAGCCCATGATTTAGGGAACCCTTGCTTGACCACTTGATTGAATAACTTGTGGATGTGAGGGATGAGGACATGACCTCCAATTTTTAAGATTTCTGCCTGGTAACCTTCAATGTCCTTAGCTTTTCCATTTTCCAGACGCTTAACCCCAAAATATGTCTTCTAATGATAAAACTTCTTCCGTTGTGATAAGGGTTTCAAAGTTATCTATGAAATTTGGGGATTCATAAATCTTTGTAAGATAGGAATTCCAATCGTGTAAATCAATTCTATTATTATATTTAGTTTTTCTAGTTAGAATCTGCCTCCAGAATTTCTTCGGAGCCACCTTAGAGAGGTGTAAGATATTTTCTTGTCTTTTATGAATATATTTCATTTTTTCCTTTTAGTTAGGGCTTTGTATATTTGTATCTTGTTAATTTTAAGAGACTCATCAAGATCTTCCTTAATTTCTCCCCTCGTACTTTTACAATCTTTATCATACCATGGGATGGTTTGCTATTTTTTTTTATTACTTGAAACTTCAATTGAGAACTCGGTAATAGAATAAGTGAGGGTTGTAGTAAATTTTTGATATAGGTCTTCTATGTTTTCTATACTTGATAAATGAAGCAAATTAATTTTTAATTCATTTAGAAAAAAATCATTTTTATTTCTATCAAAGATAAAGCTTTTTTGGCTATGAGGATTATCTTCTATGAGATATCTATGCATGACAAAATTGAGAGTTACAATTAAAGGTCTATGATCCGAGTCAGGATCATGGTCGTTTAAGATGTCAAAATTTATTATTTCGTTGTATAAAGGGATATCAGAAATAACATAGTCTACCATGTTGCTACGAATCCCATGGATACAGGTCACTTGGCTAGAATTGGACCACTTCTTTAGACCGTTGCAAATTATGATATCCTGAGCACTATAGAACTTGACTAGCTCATACCCAAACAAATTTTCCCATAGATCTTCAGACCTTCTTTTGTACCTTCCAGCTAGAGTAAGGTCTTCGTCTAACCAAAGATGATTAGGGTTGTAATGATTGCTTAGAAGAATAGCTTGGTTGCGTTAAGTTTGAGCATTAAAGTCACCCATTAAGAGGATATTACCTTCATTCCTTAGGCTAGAAATATCATTCTCTAAACCATTGTAAGGACAATTTTATCTAAATTGTTTTTCTTATAGAAGTTAGAATTAATCGGGGCAAAATAACAGATTGCTATGTAAATTTTTTTATCATTAATGCCATTAATCTCTATCCAAATATATTGGTTATAAGAGTCTTTTTTATAAAGCCTGGCATGGGGGGAGATGTTCTTCCTAATGTAACAAGCTATACCCCCAATGCATCTATGATATGATCGCTTGTTTCTAGATTGCCCATAATACAAAGCCATCTATGTTAGGGACCTTAGATTCTTCATGCTCCCAAGTTTCAACTAACAATATAATATCAACTTCATTCAAGATCCAACTTAGCTTAGGGCCTTTGTTTCATGGAAAGCTCCGATAATTCCAAGAAAGAATCCGAAGCATGTTGAATTGCTATCTATTACTATCTTTCTAGTTAATATGTTATATTATATAAACAAAGTTTGTATAAGCTTTCAGTTACGCTAGAATTTTAATATTAAAAATGTTTTAAAAAATCACTAAAATATGAACATAGTATAAGTTGAAAATTTTATATCTTTGATACAAAAGGTATATATAGATATAGTGGAAGAAAGAAATTTATGAAATTATTATTATAGTAGAGGTTTATGAAATATAAATATAAATTTAAACTGATAAAAAGTACACTTAATTTGAAAAAAAAAACATTTCATTTTGAAAATGAAATGGATCTGTTTAATATGTTAAATTGTTATATATATAAGCCAATTATGACATCATCACCCAATAATGGAAGTCACGGAAGTTAATAAAGCAAATAGGTAGTTACGTAAAAGAAGGTTTTAAAATATTATAACAATATAAGTATATTGTAGGTTAAGAGATTCATAATTTTGAAATAAAAAGGTATTTTTATTTATTTATTTTGTTTTATGGATTTTAACAAATTATATATATATATATATATATTTATATATTTATTTATTTATTTATTTATTGTGGTTGATAATTAATCCTTTTATATTTTAAAGAAAAGGAAAACTTTGGAATATATATGAGCTAGAGATACTTCAAGAATATATATGAGCTAGAGATACTTCAAGGAAGACGAGATCTACTAAGAATTTATTTCAAGTTTTTATGACTAATTGAGTGTTTTTATAATGTGTGTGTACACACTCAATTAGAAATGCATATTTGTGTAGGGTTTTGTTTTTGTTTTTTTGTTTTTTTTGTTTTCTTCTAGACTCTGGCACTAAAACAAATAGGCGGTTATATTAAATATGTTTTACAATGAGTATATTGGAGAAGAGACATTGAGATAAAAGGGTATTGATGTCATGAATGTAGTTAGTAGGGTTGGCAAATTGAGTTGTTATTATTCTAAATATTATGGAAAGTGGGGTTATTCTAAAGGTTTTCCTGATATACAGACATAAAAAATTGATCTTTGTGATAGAGGGTGAAAGATAAAAACATTTTTCTCTTAGAATGTCCTACATAAACTCAAATTCTCAATGGGTCACTAAGAATTCTTTGGTTCAAATCTATCCTCTAGATGTTCGGGTACACATGGTACTCCCAAAAAACCGAACACCTAGAGCGACCACTCACACAAAAAGATCGATACACCGATGTTTTGATGTGTTTTAAACTCTCGAGAGAAAACACTCCATGGCTCCAACCAAATAGCTACTTGAGGCAGTTTATTATGCAAAAGAAATAAAGTTACAAAATGAGCTTTTCATAATCGATCAATTAGCCAATGACCCTCCATGCTCTTTAAATAGATATCATGGACCAATCAGGTGTAAAGCCACATATCAAGGGTAGGTATGATCTAAGAGAAGATGAACCATCAGATCAATCTATGTCTAGAACATATCGTGACCGTCAGATTAGATATTTACAAATGCATACTAATGCATACTAAAGAAACACAATTTACCTAATGAATATATTATCACAAGTTGATCTTAACTAACTCATAAGTGTCTAAATATCCTACAATACCCCCTTAAGAACAACTTGAGATATGATTGAAGGACTTACAAAAGTGACACTATTAGGAGAAGGACGAAGGCATTAGAACCTATCCCCCCTTAATGACAAATTCCTGAACTCCTAACATAGATCGAAGTTTATAAAACTTCGCTTCTGTAAGAGACTTGGTGAAGATGTCTGAATCTTGATCATCTGTAGGGAAAAATAGCACTTCAAGAATGCGATCATGAACAAGATTTCTGATGAAGTGCATATGTAGCTCAATGTGTTTGCTGCGTTGATGTAGAAATGGATCTTTGGCAAGCTTGATGGCACTTTGATTGTCACACCAAAGTGGAGTAGGCTGCTGTTGCTCGAATATGAACTCTAAAAGGATCTGTCGAAGCCTTAAAGCTTCCTGACTGACAGTAATTGCGGCTTGATTTTCTGCGTCTGCTGAAGAAAGAGAAAGAGCTTGTTGTTTCTTACAAGCCCAAGTGACAAATCTGGATTCCACACTGAAAACATAACCTGCAGTAGACTTTCGATCATTAGGATCATTTACCTAATTTGAATCAGTGAAACCAACCAACAAAGGAGTCCCCCATGTACTGTAATGAATCCCAAACTGAATTGTACCTCGAATATATCGAAGTATTCTTTTTACTGCTTTTTAGTGAATTTCATGAGGTGTTTGCATACATAGGGCAACACGACCAACGACAAAAGAAAGGTCAGGATGGGAATGAGTCAAGTATAAGAGACTAGAAATAAGTTAATGATACAAGGTGGCATCTACTCTAGGTGAAGTACAAGTGGTAGAAATGTTGACTCCAGACTGGAAGGGAGAAGGGGTTGGTTTACAATATTCCATGTGAAACTACGAAGAAGGTCACAAGCATAATTAGACTGGGAAAGAAAGATTCATTCTTTGGTTTGCAAGACTTGGAGACCAAGAAAATAATGCAGTGTCCTAAGTCTAACATTTCAAAATTTCGCTTAAGACTGGATTTCACATGGGTTAAAAGATTAGGGTCACTACTAGTAAGAATAATATCATCAACATATAGAACAAGTATGATGAGATGGTTTCCTACTTTATTCGTATATTAGATATTGGGGTCATAATGGAATCTAGAAAAACTAGTGTCAAGTAGAAAGCTATCCATTTTGGCATACCAAGCTCTAGGATCTTCCTTAAGGCCATATAAGGATTTCTTAAGGTGATAAATAAGGCTAGAGTTATTTTGAACATATCCAGGAGGTTGTTCCATGTAAATTTCCTCCTATAAATCACCATGTAAGAATGCAGACTTGACATCCATTTAATGTACTTCCTAGTTATGTAAGGCTGCAAGGGAAAGTACAAGGCGGATGGAGTTCATTTTTGGGACAGGAGTAAAGGTTTCACTGTAGTCACTCCCTTCAACTTGGGAAAAAACTTTGGAAAGTAACCATTCCTTAAGTATTTCAACACTTCCATCTGATGCATACTTAGTTCTATAGACCCATTTACATCTAACACATTTTCTTCCTTTTGGAAGAAGTACAAGATCGCAAGTATCGTTCACTATTAAGGAACGATATTCTTCATCCATAGCTGCATCCCAATCTGGATTTCCTGAAGCTTTTGTAAAAGTTTATGGATCATGATTCTCTGAAACTTGATAAAAAAGAGAAGAGGCTCACTGAAACTGAGAACGTGTTCGACGTTGATCTCTAGGATCACTGGCAAGATCACCAGGTGCTTCACATGTTGAATGGACCCATCGAGGAAGGAATTATGTTGGTGCAACTCGAGGAACATGAGCAGGTAGAGGTATATTTTCATCCTCACTTTCATCATCAGAAATTGTAGTTGGAAATCTGTTAAGGAAGTTGGAAGTAGAAGAAGAAACAATCATCGAATCAGGATTGCAGGCCAAAGATGACACAACCGCCGAGTTAGGCTTAAAGGCCAAGATATTTTCATCAAATTTAACATATCTTCTAATGATTATATCATGAGAATGTGGTTGAAGAACTCTATAACCTTTTACATCTTCAGAATATCCAAGAAATATGCATTTTTCACTTTTAGGTTGCAATGCTTTCTGTTTTTCATCCAGAATGTGAGCTCATGCTTCACTACCAAACATACAGAAGTGGCTTACATTTGGTTTAATTTTACTCCATTCTTCTTCCAATTTGATACCTTGTAAAGTTTTAGTGGGGATGTGATTAACTATGTAATTTGCACAATTTATGGCTTCAGCCAAAAATTGAAGACTAAGTCCCTTAGTTTGGATCATACAATTATCAATTTCTTTTAAAGTGTGGTTCTTCCGTTTAGCTACACCATTTTGTTGTGGTGTATATGGAACAATGTGTTGTTGTTGGATTCCTTCTTCAATGCAGAAAGTAGTGAAATTTTTGTTAACATATTCTCCTTTATTTCCATATATTAACTTAATAATTTGATTACCAAATTGTTTTTCAACAAGGGCCTTATAGGCCAAGAACATGTTAAATACTTAGCTCTTAAGTTTTAGGAAACAGACCCAAGTGCATCTGGAGTAATCGTCAGTGAAAGTTAAGAAATATTTCAAACCAGAAAAGGAAGCATATGGAAGAGGACCGCACAAGTTACTATGCACGAGTTCCAAGGGAACCGAGGCACGTTTGTCAAAACTGTCCCGATGATGTTTTGTGAGTACACAACCGAAACAAACACCATCCCATCGGAAGACCTATCGCCATATTATCTCTACATAGTTGTTGCAATGAGCGATAATTTAAGTGACCAAATCTCTCATGCCAAAGTTTGCTCAAGTTATCACTATGAGAAACAAAAACTGAAGGAAAAGGTGATGGCCCAGAGTTGTTAAATTTGTACAACCTGGTAATATCATCAACAATTCTGGTAGCTAGGACATGTTGAGGATATTTAAAATCCGTGATTACAACATGGTGAGGTGTAAACGTTACAGTTTTACCCTCACCGGAATGAGTGATTTGATATACTGACAATAAATTGTAGGATATTCTTGGAACACATAGTACATCACTAAAATGACCAATTTCTACTGGAACTATTTCAGATCCTACAACACTTAGAGATATATCATCACCAACAAATATTTCTTTGGTGTTACATTCATGCATAGTAGAAAATATGGCTTGATCCTTATCCATATGATAAGATGCTCCAAAATCAATGAGCCATTCATTTGAAGTAGAAGAAGAAGTCGAAGATACAGTATAAAAATAACCAGAAGCACAAAGTGCATGCCCATGAGAGGTAGATTCTGAAGACGAATCTAGGCTGATGTGGTGGTTCTTCATTGTTGCTTCCAAGGCGACCATCTTCTTGAAACACTTAGATTCATCATGATTATCTTTCCCACAATAATCCCAATGACGCTCAGTCTTATTTCCTTTTGGCTTGGATTCTTTGTCATTTTTTAACGAAGGAGCTAACTGAGAGGGTTTGGGACCCTTGTTTGACTTTTATTTCTATTGGGAAAATAAGGATTTCTCAGAGGTATTTGCATTGCTGATCATTACAAGATGTATGATATTATCTTTCTTTCTAATTAAGGAATCACAAAAGGATTCAAGACTAGGATCTTGATAGCTAGCTGGATTCAAGGATTCTTTCATGGAGTAAAATGTAGATACAAAAACAAAATATGTAGGTCCAAGTTTAACAATATGATAAATGCATTGTTTGTCTTCTCTCTTAATTTTGCAGTCTGCACATAAGAATTTAAGAGTTTTTTACACAGATAAATAATCTTGAATGTAATAAAAATCACTCGGATTTAAAGAAATCAACATGTTGGAGTTGATGACCTCGAATTTCATTATGTTTACCAAACACATCTTCCAACTTTTCCCAAGCTTTATCAGGTTCATCAATTCCAGATATGTGGAATCGCAAATCAGTAGAGATTGACATCCCAATCAATCCGCGAGATTCATCACATCTATTTGCCCATTTTATTTTCTTATCTTCATCAGTGGGTTCTGTTTCTTTCCCTGAGGTAATTCTGAAAAGTCCCCTACTTCGTAGAACATCCTCCATATGAGATTTCCATGATAAATTGTTGGAATTGGTAAGTAGAATATCACAAGGGGTGGCCATATTCTAAATTAATGGTTGTAAAAACAAAAACCAATAGTCTCGATGCAAAGAGCTTGAAAAAATAGGTGGTTTAAAAAAAATGGCACTGAAAACTGACTCTGTATGATGAAGTTATGTTTGATCAAAGAAAATGTTGAAGATGTCCCCAATAGTGACGTGGCAGATAGAAAATTGACCAACTTAAAAAAAGAACCCCACTCTTTCCAAGATGAACCTTTGAAAATTACTTTACAAGAAAGTTGCTTTAAGTGAATCACTTTTGTAAAATACGTGATTTTCACTTTTACAATGATGTTACTTTAAATAGTGCAACAAAAAACTAAAAGACTTATGTGACTCGTTTTTTTTTAAATTTAAGTGAGATGCATTTTTACAATAAAGTAACTTAAAATTAGAAATTGGATGCACTATTAAAAAAGTAACTTAATAAGACTTAAACTCAAGACCTATTAAGAAATAAAACAACTTCGAACTAAGTGAGCTAATATTAAAAGGTACGTAAAAGAAGGGAAGGAAGAAGGGTTTTTTTTTTATTCTTCTCTCTCGGTCTCCGTGCTTGCTTATTTTCCTGCAAATCACACCAGAAATCGAAACAAAAAAAACTTTTCCACGCTTTTGGTGTTAGATATCGTTTGCTTTCCCGGAAAGTCTACGTTTTCTCTTTGTTTCTGATTCATCGTGATTGCACAAGGTGCACGTCAAAGAGCATACGCAACCAAGAAAAACCATTTTCCTTTCTGTTTCTGATTCATCGCGATCGCGCAAGGTGCACGATAAAGAGCATACGTAGACAATGAAGGAAACAATATGAAACTAAAAAAATATAATAATAAAGCTGATAAAATATGAGTTAAAAAAAATGTCACTGTAACATTATACCTTCAGATTTGGTGAAATCGGTGTTTCCGGACTAAACATAAAACATTTTTGATGAAATGAAAACTATTACCTGATGGAAATGGCGCTCCAAATGCAATCACCTTCCATAGCCAAAAAATGCACAGAAATTCCAGAACCAGAAACCCTTTCAAAGCTTCGGCAAGATCAGTTCAAGATCTAGATCGTAATCGGAAGTGACTCTTCATAAACGCTCTGATACCATGTTTGGGTACACATGGTACTCCCAAAAAACCAAACACCTAGAGCAATAACTCCCACAAAAAGATCATAGATCGATATACCTATGTTTTGACGTGGTTTAAACCTTCGAGAGACAAACACTCCACGGCCCCAACCAAATAGCTACTTGAGGTAGTTTATTATGCAAAATAAAGAAAGTTACAAAATGAGCTTCTCATAATCGATCAACTAGCCAAGGATCCTCCAATGTCTTTAAATAGATATCATGGACCAATAGGGTGTTAATCCACATATCAATGGTAGGTATGATCTAAGAGAAGATGAACCATCAGATCACTATATGTTTAGAACATATTGTGACTATCGAATTAGATATTTACAAATGCATACTAAAGAAAAACACTTTACCTAACGGATATATTATCACAAGTTGATCTTAACTAACTTCTAAGTGTCTAAATATCCTAACACTAAATTATGATCACATATTATACTCTCAACACTTTTTTGATTACTGAGCCTAACTTGGAGGGGATTAATAGAGTCGAACCTATGACCTCTCAAACTTTGAGAGAAAATTTCATAATAAAACAAAAAAATATAATATTAAATAATAATAATAATAATAATATATAAATAATAAATTTATTAATTAAAAAGTCAAGAGACTTGTCTTTACATCTCGAAGGGAACGATGAGCTATATATAAAACCCACGTATTGTAATGTTTGATAATCTTCATAATGTCAACATATTTTTGGTTGGACTATCATTATTTATAGTTTGTGTGAAATAGGTTAGTCCACAACATTGGTATCCAAGCCTTTTTCTAGGACATTTGGTTGGTCTGGATTTTTGGCCATCAAGTTAGAGTTGCTTTAAATTCCCTGGTTTTTAAGAAAACATTGGACTTTGTCCATTCACTCAAATANAGTATATATATATATATATATATATATATATATATATATATATATATATATCCAAGGTTTTAACAAAGCCAAACAAACACATGGTTTTAGTTTTCAACCTCCTCACCAAATTTCTTCCAGAGAAAAATAATATAATAATAAATAATATTATTAATAATATTTTTTAAACACAATTCAATCCATTTCAAAATATATATATATATAATTTCAAAGTTATACTTACATAAAAGGAAAATGGTATTAATCCTTGTAATGGGAGTATTTAAGCTCCTTTTATATATATATATATAATTTTTCAAAGTTATACTTGCACAAAAGGAAAATGGTATTAATCCTTGTAAAGGGAATATTTAAGCTCCTTACATATGGTTCACGCTTAGACTTCTATTCTTTATGTGTCCAATTATTTTCAAAAAGGAAATATAAAGAATAGAAGTCTAAGCGTGAACCATAGAGATTAGAAATTTGGAAGATGAATTAATTTGTTATCAAAAGGAAAATAAAAAATTACAAATGATGATTGATTTATAGTAATCTTAAATGGAATTCAAGGAAAATGCTTAATTTGATAAGGAAAAATCTTATTGAAGATTTGTTTCCATAAATTAAAGAATTAAGGTAGCTTGGTGGGTTAGCTCAAGTGGTTGATAGTTGTTTATGCTAGGAGAAGGTCTCGGGGTCAAATCCTTGGGTGGCTATGCTAGAGCCTCACTCGATGTCCCCACTGAGTTAGGCCCCGTAATCAGAGTCGACGGTTTAACTCAACTATCATCCTAAAATAAATGGGGAAGTACTTGAGGGTTTCCTGAGTGATGTTCCATATTCAAAAAATAAAATTAAAGAATTAAGGAATGAAAGGAAACTCAAATTGGAATTAGAAAATAAATATATCAAGAGGAAATTTGACAAGAGTATAGTAGAAAGAGATGAAGAAATTTCTTGCCTAAAAGAGCACAATAAAAACCTACTTACATATATCACAATGCCAAAGGGAGTGAAGCAGTGCAATGAAAAATTAGAATAAGAAAAATCTTGAGACAAAATTATCATAGAAAGATCAAGTGTTCACCTATGTAACCTTAATAAAAAATTACTACAATAAATTAAAGAGCTACTACAACATAATGGAGACATTAAAAATGCTCCCAACTTAGAGATTGCAAATACCAATAAGACAATTCTGAACAACAATGACGAGATCTTCCAACTGATGAATCATAATAAAATTCTAGTCACAAAAATAAAGAATTTAAAGAATATCTAGAAGACGAGGAAAGATAATGAAAATATCGAAGGAAAATGATTAGAAAAGAAATAAAAAAATTGCTACCTTAAAAATCATAATCAAAATATGACTAAACAGATTAAGAAGTTAAATATGACTAAACAGATTAGAAAAGTTGCAAGAAGCAACATCCAAGAACCTTACGAATGATAACAAGCTATTGGAAAACAATAGAGCAAATCTAGAAGGAGGCGTCAAAACCCTCAAGAATAAAAATTCAAGTTGTGAAAAAAGGAACAAACATAGATCTAATCCAGAACACAAATCAAGAAATATTCAGTCTAGTTGAAGAGCAAACATATAATGAAGTTGAGTACAAACAATAAGAACTAATTATTGACATCCAAATCATAAAAGCATATATATTAAAGAGTCAAAATATCAATATCAAAAAATAACGAAAGATATATTTACCAATGCAAATAAAACTCATGATAACATTTCATTATAGATGTACAACGTTTCACAAAAAATGAATTAAGATAAACTCATTCTTTTACGTTTCAAAAATTTTGTTTAGTACTAAGAGGTTCTTATCATCTCATATCATCCACTACATAAGGACATAGAATGAATCAATGACATTACAAGCAAAAGTAAAAGTGCAAATATTTTCCATAAGGACATAGAATGAATCAATGACATTACAAGCAAAAGTAAAAGTGCAAATATTTTCCATTATTATGCTTTGAGGACAAAGCATTTATGGGCTATACATAAGACCCACGCATTGTAATATTTAAAAATCTTAATATTACCAATATATTTTTATTTTATCCAATATGAATTACTTTTACTATTCTTATGGATAGTTTGTGTGTGAACTGGGTTCGTCCACAATAAGATCTCAAGTCTAGTTCATGACCACTTGATAAAACTCCCATGATGTGTGTGTGTGTGTGTGTGTGTGTTTGCGCACACGAGAGAGAGGGTATGCACACACACACACACACATTCCTGTTTGATGTCATGAATGTAGCTAATGGGGTTGGGAATTGAGTTTCCATCATTCCAAATATTCCAAGGAAGTTGGGGCACCCTACAAGGTTGTTCGGGTACACAGGGTACCCCCAAAAGACTGAACACCTGGAGCAACCACTTCACACAAATGAATCACAGATCAATACACCGATGTTTGTCACGTGGTTAAAACCCTCGAGAGGGAAACAGTCCATGGCCCCATCCAAATAGATACTTCGAGCAATTTATTAAGCAAAAGAAATAAAGTTACATGAGCTTCTCATAATCGATCAACTAGCTAAGGACCCTCCATGCTCTTTAAATAGAGATCATGTATCAATCGAGTGTTAAGCCACAGATCAATGGTAGGTATTATCTAAGAGAAGTTGAACCATCAGATCACTTTATGTCTTGAACATATCGTGACCATCGGATTAGAATATTTACAAATGCATACTAAAGAAACACACTTTACCTAACGAATATATTACACAAGTTGATCTTAACTAACTCCTAAGTGTCTAAATATCCTAACATCCCCCCTTAAGAACAACTTGGGATAGGATTGCAGGATTTACAAAAGTGACACTATTAGGAGGATGAAGGAGGCATTAGAGCCTACCCCCCCTTAAGGACACATTCCTGAACTCCTAACATAGATCGAAGTTTAGAAAACTTCGCTTCTGTAAGAGACTTGGTGAAGATGTCTGCAACTTGATCATCTGTAGGAATAGAGCATTTCAAGAACACGATCATGAACAAGATATCTGATGAAGTGCATGTGTAGCTCAATGTGTTTGCTGCACATATGTAGAACTGGATATTTGGCAAGCTTGATGGCACTTTGATTGTCGTATCAAAGTGGAGTAGGCTGCTGCTACTCGAATCCAAACCCTGAAAGGATCTGTCGAAGCCATAAAGCTTCCTGAATAGCATTAACTGTGGCTCGATATTCTACTTATGATGAAGAAAGAGCAAGATCTTGTTGTTTCTTACAAGCCCAAGTGACAGGTTCGGATACCAGAATGGAAACATAACCTGCAGAAGACTTTCGATCATCAGGATCATCGACCCAATCTGAATCAATGAAACCAACCAACAAAGGCTTCCCCCCTGTACTGTAATGAATCCCAAATTGAATTGTACCTCAAATATATCGAAGTATTCATTTTGCTGCTTTCCAGTGACTTTCATGAGGTGTTTTCATATAACGAGCAACACGACCAACGACAAAGGAAAGGTTAGGACGAGAATGAGTCAAGTATAAGAGACTACCAACAAGCTGACGATACAAGGTGGCATCTACTTCAGGGGAAGTACAAGTGGTAGAAAGTTTGACCCCAGACTGGAAGGGATAAGGGGCTGGTTTACAATCTTCCATGTGAAAGCGATGAAGAAGGTCACAAGCATACTTGGACTGGGAAAGAAAGATTCCTTCTTTGGTTTGCAATACTTGGAGACCAAGAAAATAATGCAAATTTCCTAAGTCTGACATTTCAAAATTTTGCTTAAGACTAGATTTTACATGGGTTAAAAGTTTAGGGTCACTACCAGTAAGGATAAGATCATCAACATAAAGAACAAGTATGATGAGATGGTTCCCTAATTTCTTGGTATAGACATTGGGGTCAGAATGACATCTAGAAAAACCAGTGTCAAGGAGAAAGCTATCCATTTTGGCATACCAAGATCTAGGAGCTTGCTTAAGGCCATATAAGGATTTCTTAAGGCGACAGACAAGGCTAGAGTTATCCTGAACATATCCAGGAGTTTGTTCCATGTAAATTTCCTCCTGTAAATCACCCTGTAAAAGGGAAGACTTGAAATCCATTTGATGGACTTCCCAGTTATGTAAGGCTGCAAGGGAAAGAACAAGGCAAATGGAGTTCATTTTTGCGACAAGAGCAAAGGTTTCATTCTAGTCAATCCCTTCAACTTGGGAAAAAACTTTATCTACTAACCCTTCCTTAAGTCTTTCAAGAATTCCATCTGATGTATACTTAGTTCTGTAGACCCATTTACATCTGACAAGTTTTCTTCCTTTTGGAAGAGGAACAAGATCCCAAGTATCGTTCGTCATTAAGGAATGATATTCTTCATTGT
>LPNX011073379.1:36641-52540 GCA_001517045.1 Pseudotsuga menziesii | reverse complement strand
AGGAAGGCGAAAAGGCTGGTAATCAACCGCCTCATGAAATGTATAAATATAGGCATTTGCATTTGAATAATTAATTGGAATCGGGAGTTATTACCAACATTCATCCATAGCTGCATCCCAATCTGGATTACCTGAAGCTTCTGCAAAAGTTTCTAGATCATGATTCTTGGAAAATTGAGCCAAAAGAGAAGAGGCTCGCTAAAACTAAGAGCGTGTTCGACGTTGATCTCTAGGATCACCGACAAGATCACTAGCTGCTTCACATGTTGAATGGACCCATCAAAGAAATATTGGTGCTGGTGTAACTGGAGGAACATGAGCAAGTGGAGGTGGATTTTCATCCTCACTATCATCATCAGAAACTAGAGTTGGAAACCTGTCAAGGAAGTTGGAAGAAGAAGAAGAAGGCACCATCGTCGAATCAGGCTCGCAGGCCAAAGATGGCACACCCGCCAAGTTAGGATGGCATGCCAAGATATTTTCATCAAATTTAACATCTCTTCTAATGATTATATCATGAGAATGTGGCTGAATAAGTCTATAACCTTTTACATATTGTGAATATCCAACAAATATGTACTTTTCACTTTTAGGCTCCAATGCTTTCCGTTTTCATCTGGAATGTGAGCCCATGCTTCACAACCAAACACATAGAAGTGACTTACATTTGGTTTAATTTTACTCTATGCTTCTTCCGGTGTTATACCTTGTAAAAATTTAGTTTGTGTGTGATTAACTATGTAATTTGCACAATTTATGGCCTCATCCCAATATTGAAGACTTAGTCCCTTAGATTGGATCATACAATTTGTCATTTCTTTTAAAGTGCGGTTCTTTCGTTTAGCTACACCATTTTGTTGTGGTGTATATGGAACAATGTGTTGTTGTTGGATTCCTTGTTCAGTGCAGAAAGTAATGAACTTTTTGTTAACATATTCTCCTCCATTGTCAGATATTAACTTAATAATTTGATTACCAGATTGTTTTTCAACAAGGGCCTTATAAGTCAAGAACATGTTAAATACTTCGCTTTTAAGTTCTAGGAAGTAAACCCAAGTGCATCTAGAGTAGTTATCAATGAAAGTTAAGAAATATTTGAAACCAGAAAAGGAAGCAGATGGAAGAGGGCCACACAAGTCACTATGCACAAACTCCAAGGGAACCGAGGCGTGCCAAAATGCATGTTTGTCAAAACTATCCCGATGATGTTTTTCAAGTACATAGTCGAAAAAAAACACCATCCTTGCAAGATACCATCGGAAGACCAGTCACCATATTGTATTTACATAGTTGTTGCAATGAGCGATCATTTAAGTGACCAAATCGTTCATGCCAAAGTTTGCTCAAGTTATCACTATAAGCAACAAAAACTGAAGGAAAAGGTGATGACCCAAAGGTGTTAAATTTGTACAATCTGGTAATATCATCAACAGTTCTAGTAGCAAGGACATTTTGAGGATTTTTAAAATCCTTGATTAGAACTTGGTGAGGTGTAAACGTCACAGTTTTACCTTCACATGAATGAGTAATTTGATAGACTGATAATAAATTGCAGGAAATTTTTGGAACACATAGTACATCACTTAAATGACCATTTTCTACTAGAACTATTCCAGATCCTACAACACTTAGAGATCTATCATCACCAACAAATATTTGTTTGGTGTTACATTCATGCATAGTAGAAAAGATGGCTTGATCCTTAGCCATATCATAAAATTCTTCAGAATCAATGAACCATTCATTTGAAGTAGAAGAAGAAGATGCAGTATAAGAGTAACCATAAGCACAAAGTGCATGTCTATGAGAGGTAGATTCTAAAGACGAATCTAGGCTGATGTGGTGCTTCTTCATTGCTGCTTCCAAGGCTGCCATCTTCTTGAAACATGTAGATTCATCATGATTATCTTTCTTACAAAAATTGCAATGACGCTCAGTCTTCTTTCCTTTTGGCTTGGATCATTTGTCATTTTTTAAAGAAGGAGTCGACTGAGAGGGTTTGGGACCCTTGTTGTTTGGCTTATTATTGCAAAAATTTTGTTTCTTGGGAGGCTTGGACTTTTCTTTCTGTTGGGACAATAAGGCTTTCTCAGATGTATCTACATTGTTAATTATTCCAAGATGAATGAAATTATATTTCTCTCTAATTAAGGAATCACAAAAGGATTCAAGACTAGGCTCTTGATAGCTAGCTGCAGTCAAGGATTCTTTCATGGAGTAGAATGTAGATACAAAAATAGAATATGCAGGTCCAAGTTTGGAAAGAATATGATAAAGACATTGTTTGTCTTATTTCTTAATCTTGCATTCTTCACATAAGAGTCTAAGAGTTTTATACTTGGATAAATAGTCTTGAATATATGAAAAATCACTTGGATTCAAAGAAATCAACTCATTCTCAAGTTGATGACTTTGAATTTCATTGTGTTTACTAAACACAAATTCCAACTTTTCCCAAGATTTATCAGGTTCATCAATTCCAGATATGTGAAATCACAAATCAGTAGAGATTGACATCACAATCAATCCACGAGCTTCATCACATCTATTTTCCCATTTAATTTTCTTATCATCATCAGTGGGTTTTGTTTATTTATGTGAGGTAATTCTGAAAAGTCCTCTGCTTCGTAGAACATCCTCCATACGAGATTCCCATGAGAAATAGTTAGAACTTGTAAGTATAATATCACAAGGTGTGGCCATACTGTAAAATAATGGCTGAAAGAATAGAAACTAACTTTCTGGATGCAAAGAGCTCGAAAAATTAGGCTGTTTAAAAAAAAATGGCTCTGAAAATTGATTCTGTATGATGAAGTTATGCTTGATTAAAGAAAATGTTGAAGATGTCCCCAATAGTGACGTCGCAGATATTAACTTGACCAACTAAAAAAAGAACCCCCTTTTTCCTAAGATGAACCTTTGACAATCACTTACAATAAAGTTGCTTTTTAAGTGAATTACTTTTGTAAAATAAGTGATGTTCACTTTTACAATAATGTTACTTTTAAATAGTGCGGCAATAAATTAAAAGACTTAAGTGACTCACTTTTTATTTTATTGTATTGAAGTGAGATGCACTTTTACAATAAATAACTTGAAAATAGAAATTGCAGGCACTAAAAAGTAACTTGATAAGACTTGAACTCAAGACCTATCAAGGAATAAAGCAACTTTGAACCAAGTGAGCTAAGTTTAAAAGGTACGTAAATGAATGGAAAGAGGAAGGGGGGTTTTTTTTTTACTCTTCTCTCTTGGTCTTCGTGCTTGCCTTTTTTTCCTACAAATCACAAAAAAACCGAGAAACAAAAAATAAAAAAAACTTTTCCACACAATGGGGTTAGATCTTAGTTAGCTTACCCGAAAATTCTATGTTTTCAAGTTTTCTCATTGTTTCTGATTTTCCGCGGTCACACAAGGCTGCACGAAAAAGAGCATACGTAGCCGAGAACACAAGAAAAAAAACTTTCCCTTAATGTTTCTGATTCGCCGTGTTCGCGCAAGGTGCATGGAAAAGAGCATATGCAGCCAGGGAAGGCAACAATCCGAGACTGAAACAGTAAATATCTAATAATAAAACTGATAAAATATGAGAGATTTAAAAATAAATAAAACAAATCCGTCACTGTAACATTATACGTTCATATTTGCCGAAATGGGTGTTTCTGGATCAAACAGAAATGATTTTCAATGAAACAAAAACTATTTTCCAATGGAAACATCGCTCCGGATGCAATGGAATAGCTCCCATATCCCACAAATGCATAGAAAATCTAGAAACATAAACCCTTGTAAAGTTTCGGCATCACTGGTTTTAGATCTTGATCAAAACCGAAAGCGGCTCTTCATAAATGCTCTGATACCATGTTCGGGTACATAGGGTACTCCCAAAAGACCGAACACCTAGAGCAACCACTTCACAAATGAATCACAGATCAATACACCGATGTTTGTCACATGGTTAAAACCCTCGAAAGGGAAATAGTCCATGACCCCAGCCAAATAGCTACTTGGAGCAATTTATTATGCAAAAGAAAGAAAGTTACATGAGCTTCTCATAATCGATCAACTGGGCAAGGACCCTCCATGCTCTTTAAATAGAGATCATGGACCAATCAGGTGTTAAGCCACAGATCAATGGTAGGTATGATCTAATAGAAGTTGAACCGTCGGATCATTTTATGTCTTGAACATATCGTGACCGTCGGATTAGAATATTTACAAATGCTTACTAATGAAACACACTTTACCTAATGGATATATTACACAAGTTGATCTTAACTAACTCCCAAGTGTCTAAATATCGTAACAAAGGTTTTCTTTGATATGCACACAAAAAACCTCATCTTGTGATAGAGGGTGGAGGATGAAAAACATTTTATCTTAGAACGTCCTACATATGCCCACACTATATCTCAATTTCAAATGCCATATTGACATATGATAACCCCTTGTCAGTGGGGTAGAGCCATTTGATTGTGTCTATAGAGGTGAACATACCTACCCCTAGTTGGACTCAAACATGTATGTGTGTGTGTGTGTGTGTGTGTGCGTGTGCATGTGAGAGAGTATGCACGCCCAATGGGTCACTAAGAAATCATGGGTTCCAATTGGTCCTCTAGGTTATGAGCACATATTATACTCCCACAATGTTTTTTTACTAATGAGCCCATCCTTGAGGGAATCAATAGAGTTGAGCCCATGACCTCCCTAACTTTGGAGGGAGAGATCTCATGTCTAACTCATGACCACTTGAGCTAACTCTCGAGGACAGAGTACCTCCAATAGTTATGTGGCTTGTGTTTGGATTATATAATCCTCCCTTGTCCATATATAGTCTATTTGATCATCTTTCCTAAATTAGGGATACATTATTAATGCACTAGAGTGTGGGGAACACATATAGAGGTTAACTGCCACTTACTGCATGTTCATGCATGAGTTTTTGTGCCTCTTAGACCAATCCCTACTTTATATGAGACCACTCCGAGTGCCACCAACAGCCTCTATCAGCTGGTTGTGGTAGGTAGGCATTTGTGCTGACTCAACCTCTAGTTACATTCAGTTAGATCACTTTCAGTTAGTCTAGCGCCAATTTTTCATGGCTGCATGGGGAAGTGGCGCCTTTTTCCACCTACCTCATTAGTTTAATTGGTTTAATTGGTTTAATTAATTGTCAAGCTGATTTAGACATCAGGAGTTAAACTAGTGGCCCCCATGCAGTGATTTAGACACACCTAGTTAGCTATTCAGTCAGTTTGAGTTGGTAGATTCAAATCTTATCCACATGATTCAAATTCTCCTTATTGTAACATTGTTGTATTACTATTTTATTAATGAAGATCAATCTTGTAATTTATTGATAAATACTTATCATATTTGTCTCAAATTTGTCTTGTTCAGTGTACATTGTTATTGAGATTCCGCTGCACAATTAACCTCTCAATTGCTCTCATTTTCCTGTAGATCAATGGTTCAATAGTTTAACATGGTATCAGATCCTTGTTCAGGGTAGTAGGAAGTATTGTCCGATCTCCATTGTACACCAGAAGCAGTTGAGTTTCCACATAAATCCTGGAATGATAGCCTTGCTCCCTCTGAATTCTATTTAGGTGTGACAAACTCTAAGAAAGTGTACATGTCGAGGTGGAAAGCCTTGAAACTGACATGATTGTGAATTGAATTTGGTTTTTGTAGTGTTTTTGTAGGTATCTACGTAGCTTCTTGAGGAATTGACTGTTCAACATACAGAAAGATTCTTCATCTCTCGTACCCTAAATCCTTACACCCTTCAACTACATTGATTGGAGGGAAGATATGAAGGTGTCCTTACGCAACATTGGCCTATATAGGATGACTATGGGAAGAGAAACTGGGCCCCAATAGTATGTTGAAAAGAATTTTTTTTTGAATCAACTTAATGAGACATTCAGATTCATGTGCACTCATATATCCCGAGATATTTTGTTCCACCTTGAAGAACTAAAGAATTCGAAGGAATCTCAGGATAAGTGTAATCAATAATATTGCACCTTCTACGGACAGAAGCTATTCCTCTGGTCTGAATGGTTCAGATCCAGAATAGATGAGTGAACGACAAAGGATGAAGACCTTCTTTGAATGTCGTAGACACCTGGAATACTTCTTTGATTGTGAACCTATGTACCTGCAAATAGATCAAACATGCAAACACATCAATGCTACCAGAAAATCATCTACTTATCCATGTTAGTGACTAAGGCATCTAACAACATGTACATGTGAAATCAAAACAATAGTAATGTGGGATGGAAATCATCTTTTCATTAAAGATGTATGGAGAAGCTTACAACCGTTTCCTTAGTGTCGACAAGCCCCTCCATGAGATAAACACTTCATCCCCATAAGCTCCAACTTTGCTCTCTATGCTCTCCAATGACTTGGACTAAGTAATCAATCCAACAGCATAACAATACCTCTATATTTATCCCCCTCGACTATGGACATGAGCTTGTATTTATAAGGCTTAATGGATAGGAATAGTTGAGAGAATTGTGGGTGAGGTGGCTCCAAGATCCTACCATGGGGGATCTCGAGCTCAAACTAACCCACAATGATAGGGATAAGGGAGGACACAAGGCTTATGATCTAGAAGCTTCGAGAAACTTCTCTTTTTCCAATTTTACCCAGGGTACCCCTTTTCTTCTCTTATGATAGAGCGGTTTAGATGAGAACAACTTTTAGACCAAAGACCATATGCGATGGCACTACTTCTTGAAAATAGGATACATGCAGTGCTGAGTAAGGTACCGCTCATGGGCCACAAGGAAAGCGCGGTGCTAGGTTTTTTCAAGTAGAATTGAAAAACAAAGCAAGTTTCCATTCCAAGTGTTGGGATTAAGGGAAAACATGGAAGTTAAGGGTCTTATCACATGATGGTGACAGGATTTGGGTATAACAGAATTCCCCCCAAAGCATGAGACTTAGAGGGATATGATAAGTGAGAACTTTGAGAGAACAAGTTGTCACTTCGAGGTGAAACTTTTAGCTCGGTCGGAGAATGTCGTCCAGTAGGCATCTCTAGTACATCAATATTTTTGACTCATAGACACATGTAACCAACTGTTGGAGGAGCAAGTTAGTATGTCGACTTGAACAACAGCTGACTTAGTTGATCAGCCGACTAAGTCAGTCGACTGACTAAACTAGAGATTAGGTCAGCCACCTAAGGTCGTGTCGGTTCACTGAACCGACAGGTAGTTATTTTGTAACTGTTTTGTAATCATATATATTAGGCTGTTGAGCCAGATGAGAACTTGGTTCAGTTCTCTGTATTGTATGGACCCATTAATGTTAATCTGTTAATTCATCTACTTGTGTTTATCTCTTGTCTCTGTTATGTATGTATGTTTTTGTATGTATTATTGGTAACCTTATGTGATCTATGAGATTACAACATTGGTTCCGTTGCCAGTAGTACATGTCTGAGATGTATGCAAACAGATGATATCATAATAGGAGATTAAGGACCGGTGGGAACATAAAGTTGCAAATTATTTTAAGAATTATGCATGAAGAAATAGATTAACAACCGCACAAGCAAAAGCAATATTCTTTACAGAAACACATGAGAAGTTTGTAGAATCAGTGCCCCAACTTCTGAAGAAACTCCTGGATGAAAAAGCCGGAAGGGACTAAAGATCGACAGTTGCTAGAAAAACCGATCTGAGGGGGAAGAAGAAACTTGTTGGAGTGGTTTGAAAAAATTGCCGACGACTTCTGCGAGGAGCAAACAGTAGAAGACAGAACTTCGGTGGAAACCGTTAAGGAGAAATTTTACACAGAACTCACCGAGCAATTTTTTTGCTCCCTACCGACCTTGCTGTTTAAGTTCCTGATCAAGAAGGGAGTGGGTTATATTGTCGAACCTCGTCCATCACTTCAAGGACCGCCATTAAACCCTAACTGGGAGGAAAAACAAAAAATGTGGGAAAAATTCATTGCAGAAAGGGAGTGGGAATACTTCCTAAGTAAGTCGACCGAACTATTCGGGCTTTCTAAAGCATCGGGTAGGATATGGGGGGGTAGCTGGTCATATGTTGGGATAAAGTGGAGTGGATTCTAGTAGACTAGAAGCAGATACCAATCACCAGTAATAAGAAGTCGACCAAAAGGGAAATCAAGAAGATAGTATCACACAAAGGTATGTCGGATGTTCAAAAAATAGAGAGGGAAGAGAGACAACAAAGGAGGGAAGAAAGAAGAGAAAGAGCCTTAGCGCTGCATAGAGGAATGTGTACTAGGGCGACTGACCAGGAAAGAAATCTGCCAGATTCGGGCCATGACCGACAAGAAGAAGGCATGGAAGAAGAGGCATCCCCTACAGAAGAAGAATTATGGATAGAGCAGCCAGAAGCTCTCCAATTAAGAGCTCCCCAAGAAGGAACAACTCTATCTCCATTGAATCTGCGTACCCGGATACAAACTATTGTCGAAGAGGACCTTTGACTAGGAGCTGGTGAGTTTGGTATATGGAGTCGACTAGACGATGAGACATACACTGGAAGATACCTCATTATCCGTCAACTAGAAGAAGGAAATTGGGTTACTTTTCAAGAAGTACCCTCCAACCGAAGTATCCACTTACTTTTACCGACACATGAAGGAGCACACCCCTACCAAATATAGCTTTGGAGGAAATAGAACATTCAGAACTGCAGACAGGTAACTGCAGTTGGACATCAACAGAAGAAGTTGAAATCAACCAACTGCTGGTCGAAGACGAAACGAAAAAAACAACCGACGGAGATAAAAGTTTCATCGACGATAGTTCTGCAGAGAGGAATAAGCAAATAACCCCACCACCCCCACCCCCACCTCCTAAAAGCAGCGACAATGACTCCGACATGGGTCACGGGTCAGCACACATTCCGCTATATGAGGGGGATGAGGACCCTAGATGACACTGGTTCGTCTATGAATCGACTTGGGAGGCTAACCAAGTTACGGATGAAGACATGCAGATGGCACAGTTCACTGGTGCCTTGAGGAAAAGGGCATTAACTTGGTATATGACCTTTTATGAAAGACAACCTCGAGCAACCAAAGCTGAGATCAAAGCGCAATTTCTATCATTTTTTAAAACTCCAGATGCAAAACATCTGGCAGCAAAGAAATTAAAAACAACATCATAGAAGCCAGGAGAAACTGTTCGCGACTATGATAAGCGATGGAAAGACCTTCTTAGCTAACTGGACTATGAAAAGACCTTCTTAGCCAACTGGACTATGTTATAGATGAACAATTATTAATCCAGTGGTTTCTTACAGGTTTATCTCAGAAAATCCGTCGACACATAAGTCTGGAAATATTCAAGTCTTACGAAGATGCGCTTACAAAATCTCTCCAAGTGGAAATGGATGAGGACATACCAGCATACTCCACTAATCATAGACTAGAAGAACAACTTGAGATCGTGCAGAAGTCATTAAAATAATTAAACCTCAAAAGTAAGGATATCTAGTGCATGAAGTGCTCGACGGCGGGACATTCAAAAGACAACTGTCGACAAGAAATCAGCCGACAGGACATTCGATTTGTGCAGAAAAAATGTTTTTGCGACATTTTTCAGGAGCATGGAGATCACTCGACAAAATATTTCCCGTTCAACATGAAGAACGGCAAGGCATCTTGGTGTGCAATCTGCGAAACTAAAAATCATAACACAACCGATTGCCATTTGAACTTGAAGAACTGACAGAATTATCATGCAAACTACCAGACCACTGTAGTTGCACAAAATAATGAGCAAAACAACTTACCAAACAATCAGAACAATCAGAGATATGAAGGTCGAAGATACGAGCGCCGGTATGACAATCGACATAGAGGCTATGGAGGTCAAGTTCAATTCTCTGGAAATCAAGACAATCGACCACGTCGACCCATCCAATGCTTTACATGTTATAAGGAGGGACATTGGTATGCAGACTGTCCATATAAAGACAGAACTGACCTCAAATTTTGTACTCATTGTGGAGTAGGGTATCACTCACTAGAGGATTGCCCTACCATGTTGGAAAAAATAAATACAAAGAAAAATGTTAATGTCTTATCGTGTGTGCAAAAAAATGATGTAATAAACACAAAGAATTTGCATATTGTAACCCGACAAGGGACAAAAACATGAAGTGATAACCCAAGAATCAACAAAATAAAAGAGAAAAATGTCTACCCTGATCCACTTAAAGAAAAACAAACATACAAAGAGGCAACAAATGTATTCAAATAATTTGCACGACAGGAACAAGCTAATGACAATCGACATAACACAATAAAATAATTAATACAGCTCGTACAAAAAGACAACTCAGTATCTCATTTCATCAAATTGTTATATGAAATAAACCACAACAACATCAAAAAACAAATAAAGAATATTTGTAGTTTAAATAAAAAAAGATAAAGGTGATGCCGACCCACTTGTCGACCTAAAAATTGAAGGATACCATGTCCGACAAGTAGTGCTTTACTTTGGATCACAAGTAAACATCATGACTCGTGACACTTGGGAACAAATGGGTAGACCTCGACTATATGTGTCGGGTATATACCTAAAACTAGCCGACCAGGGCCTAATTGAACCTATTGGAGTCTAGAAAAACATGGACACAACTATAAAAGGAATCTCGACCAAAGTCAACTTTGAAATCATTGACCCTAAGGAAGGATCCAATTCCTTCCCAGCGTTAGTCGGTCGACCTTGGGGTCAAAAGATGAAAGCATCGATATCCCTGGACAAAGAGAGAATCAAATTAAAAGGAAATGGACAAAAGGTCATTGTACCTATTCATCCATCTTAAGGAGAACCTTGGACTGAACCTATCAATGAAGAAGTCGACATCTGACAACTTTATCAGATACAAAACAATGCAGATTATATAGAACCTAATATCTACGAAGAAATTCATTTAGGTAACCAAGACTCAGTCGGTTATAATTCAGACGCAGAATTATATGATTGGGATATTGAGAAATACGAAACACAAGCAAGAGGGTGTTGGACTATTCAAAAAGTATAGAAAAAGCCCACCCAACAGTGCTTCATAGTGTCCATTGTCCCAAAAATATTTGAGAAGAAAATTAGGGAATACCCTACTTTAAAACCTACCAATGTAAATACTACACAAATACCAAGATACAAGGAAAGAGAATCACCAGTCATGCATGTAGAACAAGTTTCCAAAAATATTGGTGAACATGGTCGACTTCAAAGCCTAGTAGAAACCTTTACAAGACAAGCTGCTAGATGGTGGGATACCCACCAGACAAGACTGCAGACCTGGACAGCAGCTTCAAATTTATTTGTAGAAAGATTTGGAGGAAAGAAGTTAACCAAACAGGCTCAGATACCTATATTAATCCAAGGATAGAATCCATAAGATCATATTAAGACATGTTAAAAAGAATGGAGAAAACTTGGATACAAGGATGAACGAACATGGCCACACCTGTTCCCATCAACCCTCGCCGACTTACCAAACAAATGGTATAAAATGGAAGAAGCTAGAGGTGAAACATTCTTATGGTATGAACTCAGATAAAATTTCATTAAAGATTTCAACTTTATCCCACAAAATGAAAAGTTGGTCGAAACAACAAAACAGATTAAAGAATTTATACAATCGACAAAAAATAAACCCTTAAAAGATAACCGACAGACAAGGAACTGTAACAATATACAAACTGGGACAATGCCATGGTCGATAAGACTACAGTTAGAAAATGAAAATATAGAAGGGAAAAGCTTTAGATGGAACTCAAACCATGTCGAAACGAAAAAACCTATTCATACAGTCCTTAAAGTTGAAACAACCAACAAGGAGGATACCAACTGAATGTATGCAGCTGAATTCCTTGCCACATTATCCCAGTTTAAAGAAGGAAGCAGATCAATCAATGAAGCCAAGGCACCAGAATGGATAGATGGTAAATTCAAAACTAGAGAATTCGACATCTCAAATGATGACTGACCAAAAATGGCAAAGATTGGTGACTACTGGAGTGAAGAGTAGACCACAGAGATAGTGAACTTATTAAAAGAGTTCCAAGATGTATTTGCTAGAGATTATAAAGACCTTAAAGGCTTAGTCCATGAAATGGGAGAAATGAAGATTGACACTAAACCTGATGTTCGACCTGTGAAGAAAATGCCATATAAGCTAGCTCACAAATACAAAGAGATAGTCAAAAAGGAAATTGATAACATGCTAGCAGCAGGCATCATCTATCCCATTGACCAATCAGAATGGGCAATTCCAATGGTTGTACAACCTAAGAAACATGATCCGACCAAACTAAGAATTTGTGTCGAATTCAGAGAACTAAATAAAGTGACACCGAGAGACCCATTTCCAACTCCTTATGCAGATGAAATCTTAAATGAGGTTGTAGGACATGAATGCTACTCATTTACAAATGGATTCTCAGGTTATAACCAAGTGCCAATAGCTAAAGGGGATCAGAAAAAAACAACATTTGTATGTGAATTTGGCTCATTTGCTTATAAGGTTATGCCTTTTGGATTAAAAAAAGCACCTGCATTATTCCTAGAATTGTTGTCAAAACATCTCAAGAATATATTTACAAAACCATGGCAGTATAATTTGATGATTGGACCATATACTCCATGTTAAAAGATCATTACAAATGGCTAAGACTCATGTTGGAAAGATGTCAACAAATTCAACTATCCCTGAACATCAGGAAATGCATATTTGTCACCCCTATAGGGATATTGCTAGGGCACATTGTCTGTAAAGAAGGTATTAAGGTCAACTTTGCAAAAATCAAAATTATCCTCGAACTAAAACCACCAGTAAACCAAAAAAAAGTTAGGGTGTTACTTGGCCACATAGGCTATTACAAAAAATTCATAAGATATTATTCAGATATGACCTATCCACTCAAAGAACTATTAAGGGATGATAAAGAGTTCAACTGGACAAAGGAGTGCCATATATCATTTGAAAAATTAAAAAGAAAACTAGTCGAAGCACCAATCCTAAGGTTTCCAAACTGGTCGATCAAATTTCATGTTCATATTGATGCATCAGGCCTAGTAATAGGAGCAATCTTAACTCAACCAGGAGATGATGGAATGGATCATCCTATAGTTTACAGTAGCAGAAAATTAAACAAGGCTGAAAGAAATTATTCGACAACAGAAAGAGAAGCACTAGGAATGGTCTTTGCATTACAAAAATATTGACATTATCTTATAGCTAACCCATTTATATTCTATATAGACCATCAGGAACTTAAATATCTCGTCAATAAACCACTACATCATGGAAGGATTTGTCAATGGCTACTATTATTCCAAGAATTCGAATCCGAAGTTATTGTCAGACCAGGCAAGTTAAATGTCGGTCCCGACCATTTATCCTAAATCGACATAGGAGAAGAGTCGACATGAATTGAATATGAATTACAAGATGCACATCTATTTCGGTTAGAAGCAGTCCCAGCAGTGTTAGAGGAAATAGCCCAGTTATTAGAAGATGGACAAGCACCAGAAGGAATCAGTACAAAGAAGAAACAAATCCTAGCTATGAAAGATGCACCATATAGTCTTATAAATGGATTTATTTACAAGATGGGATTAGATGACATCCTCAGAAGGTGTGTACTGGAACATGAAAGAGACAACATTATGCATGAAGCACATTATGGACCTGCAGGAGGACATTTCCAAGCAGACACAACTGCAAAGAAAATCCAACAGTCAGGGTTATGGTGGCCGACACTTCACAGAGATTGCAAAATTTTTGTAAGTCAATGTGATAGGTGTCAATGACTAGGTCAACCCCTACCTAGCACAAAAATTCCTTTGATATCAGTAAACCCAAGTTTGACATTTGAAATTTGGGCCATAGACTTCATAGGACCATTTCCTATACCAGCAAAAAGGACAGACACGAGGTATATCATAACTACAGTCGAATATGTAACCAAATGGGAAGAGGTAGAACCAGTTGACACATGATCTAGTGAGATAGCTGCCAAATTCATCTATGAAAATATTATTACCAGATTTGGATGTCCACTAACCTTAATCAGTGATCAAGGAACACATTTTATCAATAAAACTATCAAAACCCTAACCGACCAATTCTAAATCGACCATCATCGGAGTACAGCATACCATCCTTAGACGAATGGAGCAATTGAATCATTTAATAAAACATTAACAGGAGGACTAACCAAAATATGTAATGTTGATAAGGATGACTGGGATGAGAAAATACCTGTAGTATTATGGGCATACAGAACAACATATAAACGCTCGACCGACCAAACCCCCTTTTGACTAGTTTATGGACAAGAAGTAGTAGTTCCATTACACTTCCGACAATAGACACCTATTATCGCAGAGATCCTACATGTCCATATCGAACAAGGCAGAAAGGACCGACTACTACAACTGAGTAAACTAGAAGAACACCGACTACTCGCAATGCACCATAAAGAAATCCAGAAACAACAACAAAAAGCATGGTACGACAGAAACATCAAGAACAAAAACTTGTCAGTAGGAGACCTTGCTTTACTATACAATAGTCGAGTAAAAGGAAAACCTAAAAAGTTGCATACAGAATGGATGGGACCCTACGTTGTCGAAGAGGTACATACCAACGGATCAGTACGACTAAAGACATTACAAGGCATAGTATTTCAGAAACTCGTTAATGGAGCCCGACTAAAACACTACAGAAACTAAAAATAAACATATTGAAAAAAAAAAAAAAAATCCCATAACAACCATAACGGTTAAAACAAAAGCTATAAAAATCTAAAAAAAAAATCCAAAAAGAAAAATAATGTCGTACATGCAGAAAACTATGACAGGAAATCACCACTTCGACAACCGACATCATGCCCATCGACATAACACCATCGACCATTTTCATAACTGACAATGACCGACGACCTCTATAGTCCCATCGCGCATTCATGACCTCGAGCACCGAAAGCAATTCGCCATTAACGCAGACTCAAGTGTTCTAGCTGGAACATCACGTCCGCCATTAATACACTCATCGATGAAAACACCCAAAGCGTCCCCTATAAATACTGGACCGCCGAAGGATCATTCACTGCAATTCATATAGAGAGAGCATCAGAGCATCCAGATGACTGACAGCTGAGAATACCTTAGTGAAATCGACCACCAAACCGACAAGATGGCACCCAAACAGACTAGAGCCTCAGCCAAAGCCAAGGAATTATAGACTACAGAAACACCTTTAGTCCGAAGGTTAAAGAACATCAAGAATGCTAAGGTACAAGAAGAATCATGGAAAAAACTATGGACCGAGATGAAAGAATGGGCTTATGTCGACAAGAATCCTACTCAAGCTGCAGAGAAAACAAAATATAGTACCATCTTCAACTATGTCAGTGCACCGATCATGGCCAGTTTCGGTGGCACAAAAGAAACAGCTGTCAAATTTATCATAAGCCGGCACCACAATGTTATAGCGGATTTCACCAAACTAGGTGAATCACACATTGTATGGCCTTCCCCTGTCCCACTGCAGACTCATTAGCCCCTATGGACCACTTTTTGTCTTTTGATGTATCATTGACCATCCCTAAAAACATTAGAAAAATGATATACGTGGCATTTTCCTCGATAACCGCATACATACGCGGATATTTCCTCTATAGTCGCGTACATCGGGATGTGTACATAATCCAAAATCCTTTAGAGCGTTCCTTATCTTGGATCCGGTTCATATGACTCCTGGCCTTTCATATGCCTTGAGATCGCACGGATTCAACCTTTCAGTATCACTTTGAAAAGCTATATAAGGAACCCTTGAGACATTGAAAGCAGAAGAGAGAATTGAGAGTATCAA
>LPNX011073379.1:0-30539 GCA_001517045.1 Pseudotsuga menziesii | reverse complement strand
TATATACACATTCCAAGAAATTTTAATCAAATTGCTGACTCATATGCTAACTATGTGTTAGATTGGCATTTGTTTCATTCATTATAAATTAATCATAAATACAATGTTTACACATGTAAATAAATAAACCGATCACCATAAAACTTTTTTATATACATAAAAAATGTGGTAATACATAGTGTCATAATACAAAATTGGGGCTTTGAAAGCCACCATCATATACACGGTAGTACAAAATAGATACACTCCCAGGTGTCTAGTCCTGTGGAGGTGGATGAGGGTTGTGATCATGATATGTCACCACGGCTCTAGCTAGCCGCCAGAATAAACGCACCCATGCGTGTGGTACACCCACCACCTGTCTCTGCATAGCCTTAGGAAAGTCCTCGACTTGCACCATGGGAATCCTATGAATCAGTCACATGAAGTTGGTATGGATGCTTTGGAGCATTCGCTCTGCATCCACACCGGTGATATCGTCTCCTCTTCCCCTCCGTCTATGACGTGGGAAGCCCTCTGGTCGCCATGGTCCCACATCTGCACATGAATGGTAGATGTCACTATGTATTGTCACCCAAACACATGTCTTTTTGATTCCATATAATCAAGAAAACACAAAAAAGTTAAATACTTCAAAAAATTTAAAAAGAGTAAGGGTCGAGATTCGTTACCTATGTCTCCATATGCTGATCCTGGTGGTAATGGCATGTCCGGGTCTCCCCAGAAATCTATCCCTGCATAAGGGTAGTCCTCTATGGCAACAATCTGTCATCGCTACCATGAAAAAAAGTCTACTGGATAAGGGTTGGCCACCCTACTGCCCCCCAGTTTGCGCATCACATTTGCCCAACATCGTTGGGACGGATCTCGAACCCCGTGGAGAGGAACATCCACTCTAGGGCTCAATCCTGGAACCCGCTCGAAGAAAAACGTGCTCAAGATACTGTTGAACCCAAAGTTCCGTATCCTACCTGCCTTGCACTCGCTGAGCTGATGTTTCATGTTGCTCAGTAGGGAAGTGCTCTAGTCATAGATGGTCGGTGTCATGCACTCCACCGCATAGAACATCAGTGGCCGAGAGGCCTGATGGAATGATGCTAAGCCTGCTATCCTACCCAGCGTCAGTAGTATGGCCTTTAGGCCCAACACCTGTATAGCATTGGTGGGAACTTGGCTCCCCACCTTCTCCGTCTCTGGGTAGCAGTACACAGCTATGTACTCATCGATAGTCAGCCCATGACCTGGCCCTCCTCGGGCACGAAGGTTCACCATCTCACCTCGCCATGATAGACTTGTGATAAAATAGATATCCTCCACCTCAATGGTGAGGGACATACCGTCTAGCCGGAAGGACTCTGAGTCCGGATCCCAATAGTCTACAAGCATCTGTAGTAGTCCTGGTTTGGCCCTCAAGCCTCCTAGGCACCAAAACTTGTAGAGTTCACATCTTCTTAGAGCTTCTTGAGCCATTCTGTCAGCCCTTACTACTTCCTCTACATCACTGTGCTCGCGTTCTCGCCACTCTAGCACCATCCTGCATGAGAGTTTGACCAAAATATCCATTAGATTCTTGTAAATCCTTATGTGCGGCGTCATACGCGGCTGTTTTTAAAAGAGCCGCGTATGTACGCGGTTTATGGTCCCTTTTCCGTGTATAGACAGCCCTATACACGGAAAAAGCCTCGATACCCGAGTGGGTCGTAGCTCTCATGTAATTTTGGCCTTTAAAAATTCATTTGACCATGAAAAATTATAAAAATTGTATTGAAATGCAAGCAGAGAACATGAGTAAATACCTGGAAGAATCGGTTGTGAATTCCGCCGACTGGATCTTCTGGAATTTGCAGTTGAATATCAAAGCTCCAATGGGTAAAAGTTTCAAATGATTTATATTTTTTTTACTATTTATAGAAAAAATTTCAAATATTTGAAAATTTTTACCCCCTTTCCTATAGTTTTGACCGTTTCTAACCATTTTGGACCGTTTCTGACCTAATTTGTGATGTAGAAGACCATTTTCAGCACCGTTTCAGCCTTTGGATTGACCTGTTCGTATTGATCTTAGGTATAACATCTACACTAGCATATAGGTTAGGCTCACCACCATTTGCATTTTGCATGACCTTATGAACATGTCACTATATCCTTAGGTACGAACCCACTCTATTATGTCACAGAGCCTTCTGGCTGCTATAGAAGTGGCATGATACGAGTGGTAGAGCCTCACCTTACATGGGTACCCTAGTTAGCGCCTTATTTGCATTTGGTGCCCATGTCGATGTTTCCCCCTTTAGGGTGTGGGAGTCTGTTGTATAGTATTGACATGACATTTAGCAAGACCCTCATACTCCTCTTGATATTATGCTGGCCTTTTTCCCTCCAGACTCCCCTTGTATCAAGTTGTGGATGCATTATCATGAGCTTTTCCTGTCTTATTAAGCTTTATGCCAGCTCCCTTGACATTGCGTTTCAGCCATATAGCCCGAGCTTGTCTCATGTCTAGCCATGCAGAGCCTTTATTTATATCCTTCCCAGCTTGATTCCCTTTTTACCGGGAGGGGATTTTCCCCCAAGTGTCGATATCCTACACATGTATCCTTGCATTGAGCATTGGTATGTTCCACTGCTTGGAACTAGTTTGTTTGCCCTAAATGACATTCGTCTCCTCCTAGTTTGTAAATATAAAGCTAGTTTATTCTTTTTTCAAGCTTTTCAAATAACTGAAAAAGACCAAAAAAATCAAAAAACCAAAAATCCGGACAAGAAAAGATATTATCTTTGGCAGCTGTCGAGTCATGTCGCCTTCGAACAGAGCATTGTATATCACATCCATTGGTTGGGTTATAGTTTGACTTTAGGAGCTGTACTCGTTTATCTGAGTTTTATCTCCACCGACTGGTTAAGCTTCCAGTCCCTATGGAGCCTCTATTGATGCCTCCTGCGTCATAGAGATGTCCCAGTTTGTATATCGAGTCTATGCTGCCTTCATTCAGTCACCATACACCGTTATGCTCTTGTTCGAAGGAAGTTGAAACCTGAGTCGGCCATTCCTCAGTTATCTTGACTTTGCATGTCGGCCATTCCCGGTACAGTTACTGGTTCGTTCACCTTATGATCGAGTCCTTCCACATTATACAGCTTTGTTGAGTACCTCGTGTTGGATGATGGGGGATGCCCTAATGCCCTCCTTCCAGCGGATTTCATCCCATCGACTTCAGATCATTTATTCTGGGATTGGAATCTAGAGTCATTTTGAGTGACTTGAGACTTGCAGTCATCAGTGGCAGGTTCTCTCGCCATTGACAGTTTTGGGAATACATCAATGTCCCTTGATCGATGGATTCTATCAAGTGTTCGACCTCAACACATTTATTCACACTTGTTGGTTTGCGCTCTAGTACCTTGATTCCCATTTTCATTATTGGTGGGTGATCTCGCGTCTGTTAACGGTATACATCAATGACCGGTAATCAGATGATGGACTACTATGTTCGACCTCGACACCTCTATTCACATAGTAGGACATGTACTCGTAGTGGTTTGTGTAGAAGACCTTCCAGATTGGTGGCATCCACTATATGCTACCTCCTTGATCGTGCCAGTGTTCATGATATTTCAGCTCTCGTGACTTGTTCCAGTATATGTCAGACACTTTCAGCCACTATGGAGATCTTGATCTGTTATATATCTTCAGCCTTTGTGGAGATCATGGTCCTTTGTATATATTCCTCATGGAGATTCTGATCTATGTATATTGTACGTGGTGATGACCACATATGTGTTATCATGTTTCATGCCTATTCATGGCCATTGTACTCTTATGTATCCGAGACTGCTATATGTATTCGCAGTTATATGCAGAGTTGTATTACGGTATTATGCTGATTGGGTGGCTGGTCTTCCATTTGGGTACCTTCATCACTTCACTTCTGGGATGGACTTATAATTTATTTTGGCCATCGTATAACCCCTCTGATCTCATACATTAGGGGGCATCTGTTATAGCGTATTTCACCACACTAGGTGAATCACACATTGTATGGCCTTCCCCTGTCCCGCTGCAGACTCATTAGCCCCTATGGACCACTTTTTGTCTTTTGATGTATCATTGACCATCCCTAAAAACATTAGAAAAATGATATACACGGCATTTTCCCCGATAACCGCATACATACGCGGATATTTCCTCTATAGTCGCGTACATCGGGATGTGTACATAATCCAAAATCCTTTGGATCATTCCTTGTCTTGGATCCGGTTCATATGACTCCTGGCCTTCCATATGCCTTCATATCGCACGGATTCGACCTTTCAGTATCACTTTGGAAAACTATATAAGGAACCCTTGATACATTGAAAGCAAAAGAGAGAATTGAGAGTACTGAAACTATAGTCCATTGTTGCCAGAACTTATGCTTGAGTCTGCATCCCTTTGTCCCTTGGAGCACTGTTGTGTTCTTCCCAAGCTTGCCTTTTGCTAGTAAGCTTGCTATCGGAGTGATGGAGGATTGAGGTGGTGGAGGCCCAAGTGGGGGATTCAGTTTCTCCGGTTCGCAAACGTGCCATCAGAGGTTGTCACTTGTAATCTCTAATTCATATTAATAGAAATATCTTTTCCTGTCCAGTAATGTGTATTTGAATGAATATTGTTTCCATTGGAATATGTCAAATGCTCATACATTATTGATTTATATATGCTAGAATAGATCTAACACCATGAAATATAGTATACTTGTATTGTTTACTTGTTGTTGAGGACGTGCTATAACAATTCAAGCTGAAGATTGGAAAGCTCAACGAGGATCTACTTCAACCGTCTGGAATAAGGTACGAGGTTCGATCCTTTAGTGTTAGATGTTTTTATTTCTATTGCATATTGGGAAAGATTGATTTCTGGAGTCTAGTTGTCTGTTGTGGTACCCCAAGCCATAGGAATTTCTCTCTGTAACACACAACGACCGATTTTACTTCGACCAACCGGTCGACATCTTTGGGGAAGTCATCTCTAAGCTAATAAGACTTTCAAACAAAGAGGGACTGGTCGAAGAACTAACCGGGTCGGCTTTGGGAAAAAACTTTAAGGGGTTGATGATTAGTCAAATCACAGCTTGAACACCACAGATTGTGGCCAAAATAATAGCCATCACAGTCACCCTGGCAAGTCGAGGCAGCGAACTCAAATTAGACATGTTAGACGATGTCGACACCATTGCAACAAATTCAAAGATATACAGATGAGATGAATATGTCGCCGACATGGTCAAGACCATCTGTGAAAGATGCCAAGAGACAGGAGGAATTATCAGGTTCCCATCCCTCATACTATGGATAGTCATGTACCATATTTGCACCGAAGGAAACCAAATTCTTCAATACCTGACAAGGTTCCACATGTGGAGATTCAAACCATTCTCCCAGAAAGGAACCTTGAAGGAACTTGAAGACGGAAAAGTGCAGTTGGAGAACTGGCTCCAATAGCTAAAATTACGCACGACTAGATGGAGGGTGCCTCAAAACATCCGACGAAGTCTATCGAAAAATTCCCACATCCAGCTAGAGCTCGACCATACTTCGGTTTGGTACATGCAGGGCGAAAAATCAAATGCAAAAGCCCTTGATTATTATCGATCGGTCGAACAGATCTTTCAGGAACTGTCTCAACAAGCTGGGACAAAAATACAAATTCTAGCAAAGGCCAAGGCAATCGACTTCTCAATCGAGGAGCCGTTAACAGACCAGGAAAAAGAAGAGGATTATGAGTTGAACCTCTACATCAGTACCTTTGTGTCAGAGGAGACACTGGTTGAACACACTGGACGACTTCAAATAATCATCAAACCTTCGATAGCACAGAGGGTAGAACCACAGATAGAAGGAACACAGGCAGACCAGTAGGTAATCACTCCGGCTACAGAAAGTCTCATCCTGACCCAGGAGCCAAGGGGAGAGATAGAACCAGAAAACCTAGAATGTGCTATCACAAAAGGCATTATAAGAAAATTGTCGAAAGAGATAGCAACTACAAGAAAGAGGATAAGAACACAACAAAGACAACAAGGAAAAGGTAAGTGCAAGCTTATCTTTATAGAATCATCAGATGAAGAGGAGGAACTGGGAGCTACGGCCATCGACATAATAGAAGATGCCGTAGCAAATAAAGTGCCAGTGGAAACCTAGTTCCGAATATTTGTCGAAGCAGGAGCACTACCAGGTCGACCAAAGAAATCCAAAATCACCCACACGTCGACATCTGAAAATGTCGTAGATCTTGTGTCGATGCCTCCACCTCCATCTCCAAAAAAAGTAACAGAGGAGAAAATACCAGAACCACTCTCGATAATCCCACTCAACTTATGCAAGAGTGCTATGTCGGAGGCAGTAAAACAAAAATTCGACAGGGATAGAGATTTGCAGGCATTCATTGAGAAACTTCCTGAGATATTCACATTGGTACATAAGCTATTCGCTAAAGCACCCTTGTTTGAAACTGGTGGATCCTGACAACCAGACCAAGTTCTTTAGGAACTAAACATTTTTGCAACTTTGACTTTGGTCTTTGAAAGGAACCCCGACAAGGAAGCCAAAGTTGTTGGACATCGAACCATGATTATCACTTCGACAGACCCTACACCCCAACCACTAGCTGCTGAATTGACCAGAGGAGAGGTAGAAGAGAATATCGAGGATATAAATCGAGAACTCAACCAAATCTTCTTAGATTTTGATTCACCTCATCAGATCGCCAACCCAATCAACCTGACCATTCCACCAACTCCATCACCACCACCACCACCCCCCAACTTAGAACCTCTAATCCAACCATCAGCACCAACTGCATCCATTTCTAGAATCCATGCATCTAATCAACCAGAGGCAACATCCATCCCACCTCCCCAAATAGAAAAACCATCAACCACTACTGCACCACAGATAGAAAACCCCGACCCGACTTTTATAGGTACATAGGTGTCGACACAAGTAGAAACAGATAAGCATAAGAAGAAGAAGGAGAAGAAGAAGAAGGAGCATCATGGACAGACATCAATGGTCCATATAGAATTGAAATATGCCACCAACTTGAACGACGCAGAGCTAGGACAACTCCTAAAAACCCTAGTAGTCAAAGCAAAGACAAGGAGCCAACAGAGACATAATGAACTCGACAACAAGGTCAAAGAACAGGTCGAGTTCCTCAACAAATGCAGAAACCTTGCACAATTAGAAATGCCAAGACCAGTAGAGGTCGACACCGACAAACCGATTGAAAGAGCTTATCAACTATTTGAAAGCATGGTGTCAGCACTCCAAATACAGCTTCAGGAAACAAATGAGGAGCAGAAAGAAGAAACCGTTTGACTGCTGATGGCGCAACACACCACCTTCTCTAAAGCCTACAAAGTGTTACAAGATCACATGGAGGAGTTTGTTATCATGGAAGAAATACTACAAGACTGGCCTGCTTACTACGGGCGAGTCTATCAACAAACCAGGTAGACCCGACAGGAGATCCAAGCGCTTGAGAAGAGGAAGCCCACTGATACAGCACTTAGAAGCACAATTGAATATCAAATAGTGCCAGAGACAACTAAACTATAGAAACTTGAGCAGGAAGCTCATCAGTGGGTGCACCAAGCTATCCCTAACCTGGAAAAAGTCGACATCATCTTCCCACAGATGAAACGACTTATAGAGACTACAGAGGATAAGGACCAGTTTATGGGTCCCGACATGGAGAGAATAGCTGAAATCTCCATTTCAAAGACGATGTTGATCTTATCAAGTCTCACTACACTCACCATTGACATCCAGAAAATATTGTAAAGTTGGACAGATTTCCAACATCACCTAGCAGTGATAGCCCCAACAATTTTCAAAGTCTGTGTATAGAAAAGACCGACCATCAGACTTCATAGCCCATGAAGACCAAGCACATCATAATGACTACTAAGACAGATAGGAAGATTTTTGTACCTCCCTATTTCCTTGGGACGAAGAAACATTTTGTTCGTGGGGGAGATGTTGGAGGAGCAAGTCGGTATGTCGAATTGAATGACAACCGACTTAGTCGATCAGTCGACTAAGTCGATCGGCCGACTAAACTAGAGATTAGGTCGGCCACCTAAGGTCGTGTCGGTTCACCGAACCGACAGGTAGTTATTTTGTAACTGTTTTGTAATCATATATATTAGGCTGTTGAGCCAGATGAGAACTCGGTTCAGTTCTCTGTATTGTATGGACCCATTAATGTTAATCTGTTAATTCATCTACGTGTGTTTATCTCTTGTCTCTGTTATGTATGTATGTTTTCGTATGTATTACTGGTAACCTTATGTGATCTGTGAGATTACAACACCAGACGCAAATTTGAGCATAGCCATGACAATACAAATGTGTATCGATGCTAGATATACAAAACTCCATCGCAACCTGGGGAAAGTAATGAGTGCTAAAGAAATACCCAGGGTCTTTGTCTCATCTTCCACAAAGTACGATTCTATCCATGTGATTACAATGATCTGAAGTCGAACATGGTAGAAACGACTTGATTACCGGCCAATGATGTGAACCGTTAACAAGTGCGAGGGAGATCACCATTGATGTCAATGATTCCCAAGGTACCCTAGTCCAATATACTAAGTGTGAATAGATGTCTTGATGTTGAACACCCAGTCGATTCTATTGATCAAAGGTCAGTGATGTGAACCTATGTCGAGAGTGAGAGAATTTGTCATTAAGGCATACAGATCTCAAGGTGCTAAGTTTTGTTTCTAAGACTATTTCTCGGATGATGAGCTAATGTCGATGGGAACAGTCTCGTCAAAGGAGGGCCATGATGAGTCCCACATCGATGACATGAAACTCAGAACATAGTTCTGGAATGATGTGAATGTAGTAACCATAAGACTGACTCAAAAGTACTGACACAGAGACGGTTTTGACTACAGAGGTAAACTTCTTCAACTTCCCTTTGAACATCAAGCGACACAACAAAATACTTGGCAGCATGAGTAAACCAGACAAACACACAGTGCGAAAGTGGACAATGCATTCTTTTGATAGAATCAAAGGAGTGGCATGACTCATGAAAGTGGATCGTCATGGAGATCAGCTAAATACCCAATTAACTGAAATGATATATAGATAAGTGCTATGTTCAAAGGTAATGACAAACTACTATCATTTATTTGCAAAATGATTCCCTTCCCATTTCCCCCATCATGATTGATGAGTGCCTATTTTTGGTTTTACGAGTTCAAAGACGGTAACAAACACTCAGTATAGCTCATCCGAAGACAAGTCCAAACTCATATGTTTTGCGAACCTGAGAGAGGAGGGGTTTGTTCCCAAAAAGGGGTCTCTCAATGTTTAATTTAACAAGTCCAATGAAAGAAAACTCAGTATCGTTCATGTTTAGAGAGTCTGAACGACCACGGAAGAAGACTCCAAAGGGTCCTTTTTCGTATGATTTAGTCCCTGAGGCCCGAAAAAGTATAAAATAATACCTTAGAGAACTCTTCCAGTCATGATTGGCTAAAGTGTTCCTTTTTTGTAAATAGTCCATCCAAGCCGAAAAGGAGATAACCTACTATCAAGGAGACGACTCTTCAAATGCTTTAATGAGCGTGAGGAAGACAAGATTTCTCGACAATCTTTTCATATTTAAGGAGCCCGAAAAGAGTTTAAATAAGACTCCATTAGGTCTCTTTTCACAATGAGAGATTTTACGAGCCTGAAAAGAATCAGAAATGAACTCAGACCTTTGATACTAAGTTTTGAGAGCGTGACCAAAGTGTCGCAATAAAAGCTCGGACTTTTTTTGTTTTATGGTAGTACAAAAAGGTCAAAAACGAACTCCCGAAACCTTACTGCTACTGCTCTTCTATCCTGCAACGATTCAAAAACAAGTGTTAAATGCCCCAATAATTGACATTAAAGGATTACGACTGATAGATTTTGAGTAATAAATGATTTTAAAACAAAACTATAGCATGTCAAACCCGAAAATGTGTATAAAAGTCATGTAAATAGTGAAAAAATCAAAACATTTTACTATTTACCCATAGTGGAGAGCATTTGGAGCATTTTCTTGGCCATATTTTTAGTCACTAATATCGGCAGCTTCCATCGTCGAATTCAAGCACCGTCAGTTCCAGGTAATAGCCTAGACCTTACTCTTTCATCTTATGTCTTCAATTTTGATTTTTAATGGTGTTTTGGACTTGTATGGCAGGCCCTAAAATCATGGGAGCGGGCACCATTCTTATCCCTCACGGGATAAGCGGTACCTCGCTAGAACTGCACCGAAAACATAGTGCATAGGCGGTGCCACCGCCTGTCCTTAACGGGACACAGGAAGTGCCGACTGTGTAGAAATAAAAATAGTCACACAAGAAAAACTAGCTCATTTCAATTGATTTGGATGATTAAGAATGATTCTAACAAGTATTGTGATTTTTTTTGGCAGGTTCTTGCTGATAAAAAATGGTCATATGGAAAGAGAGATAGCATGATAATGATGACACCTTCGTCGAACGAAATGCGGGTTGCATAGCCACATTGAGAGACTGCAGACTCTTAAAATTATTTCTCACACCCAGTATGGTATCGCATGAGCGATTGCTAGAGCATATACTCCGGCTGTGAAATCCATAGCAACAATATTTCGAGCTTGTTGCGCACATTTTGACAGTTGAGGTAGAGGACATCTACTTCCTAATTGGCCTTTCGAGACCGGGTTTTCCCATATCGCTGACTATTTCCTGTGGGGGGGACATTACTACACAGGAGTTGATAGACCGTTAGTGTATTCCTGGGACAAGGACATCAGGGAAGAAAATCCCCATAAAAGTAGTGATGGATGGACCTCTATGGACTGTATTGTTTACCATGTAGAGAGTGGCGAGAAGCCAAGGAGTGCACCAGGAATCTAGAGCACATATTCTCTATGCCATAGAGACCATGGCACCTATAGTATTTAACTGGGCGGAAGCCCTACTTCCGATATTCAAGGATTAGTTGGCCAAGTTTTGTAGGGGAAACTAAAGCAATTTGGTTTCAGTTCCATTCTATCTTGCTTCTTTTTCGAGCAGGTTCCACAAATGAGACCCCAGGTGGTCTTTACAGAGCTGAGAGCGCGGGACCCTCGCATGCAGAGGTGGGTCCGGATTATGGCTCATACTGGAGTGGGCAGGGGGAAGGTAAAGTTCGGTGACCCATTCTTTCAATGGTTGAGAGATCATCTCCTCATGGTGGAGGATTATGCATATGTGGGCACTAAATTCAGCGGTGACCATGACCTACTGCTCCCACGTAGTGGACAATGGGCTGACATTGGTAATAAGCAAATAGACCCTAAAATGGAAATAGTGTTTTTATGTTTTTGATGTTTTATAATTTTTAGGTTAAGTAACGAGACTTGAAAATTTTCATGCAGACATCGGAGCAGCACGACCTGGGGGAGCTTCCCCATTGGACAGATTAGCCGGAGCTCATTTCATATTGCAGGGTGACGATGTGACCAGGGAGTTAGAGGGAAACCTGGAGAGGTTGACCCTAGACATCCATGATGCTTCCATTGATGACCTCCCTTTGAGGTATCAGAGGCCTACAGTGGGAGTACTAGGTCTTTTTAGCAGACTCTACGTAGAGTAGCGCGGGCAGTGATGTGTTACCATGAGCATCATTAGACGATGTGTGCATGATGTATCCACTGAATGTTGATAGATTCAGGATTTTGTATGGTGACTTTTACCTGAAAGCCTACGTGCCTTAGATGAGGTCTCGTGACCTATTTTTTGTAAAACATGTTCATATATATATATATAGACTTTTACTTGGTGTTTATATGTCTCAAATGGTGAATGTATTTTACATGAGTTTTATGGGTCATTAATAGTTTATTTACAATGAACCAAGTTTGATTTTCATGTCATGAATGGGAAATATGCCAATCTAGGATGTAATTAGCCAATGAGTCGGCAACTACATTATGTTCCCTAGGGATATGCCTATAGGTGATAGTTTCAAATGACCTTTCTAACAAGCGTACCCTCTAGAAGAGACGGAGAAGCACAGGATTCCTAATGGTATAAACATGGTTTAGATGACAACCCACTAGTTGTGAGTCCATCAAGACTACCAAATTGTGAACATCTTGAGAGGCAGCTTCAGTCAGAAGACCTATGACTGCTCGATACTCGACAATACTATTGGTAGGGGGACCAATACAAACCACTCCTGAACTGAACAAATCATAAGCTAGGGAATAGAGAACCCAAGCAGCTGAGGAAACATTCAAGGTGTGGCAGAAAGCACCATCAGTGAAACCGTAGAAATCCATCTGCTCTGCATGACCAAAACATGGTATAAATAGATATGGACACTAAACTCAAAACCATATTGAAAATACTTAAGCACACAGAAATTCAAGCAATATACATATATGCAAGATACTATCCAAGAGAGATCTAGGCATAGTACCTCTTTAGGTACAACCCATTGTGAGGCTGCCCTAAAGGGATTCCATCGTAGTCTACGAGCTCATAGGCCCCTTTCTCTAAAACTTTAGAAATAACAAAAGGACCGTACCACATGGATTCGAACATTCCTTTCTCTAGTTTGTCATATCTCTGATCGTAAGTTAAAACTAGGTCACCCTCGTTAAAGGCATGGGGTTGGACGGATTTATCATATTGCGCCTTAACATGTTTCTTGTGTGCCTCATTAGCCAAGGCAGCATCTCTCCTAGTTTCATCAAGGTTGTTCAAGTATAAAAATCTCTCTTCCTCTACGGAAGTGTCTGGGAGAAGTTCGATAGCAATTTTCAAGGATGGAATCTAACATTGAGTTGGTAAGACAACTTCGAGTCCATAGACAAGCTGGAAATGTGTGAAACTAGTAGCTATTTTCACTGAAGTCCTGTAAGCCCAAAGAGTGGAGAAAAGGATATGGTGCCAGTTGGATTTATGGTCTCCAACCATCCGACGAAGCATTGTTTTCAAAACTTTGTTAATGGCCTCTACCTAACCATTAGCTTGCAGATAATAGGGCATGGATTTTTCATGGCGAAAACCTAGCTTGGCACTTAGTTCCTCCATCATTTGATTACGGAAATGTGATCCGTGATTAGTAACTATGGACTACGGGAATCCGAATCTAGCTATCACATGATTGAACAGGGAGAGAGCGACAGTCTTACCATATTCCGCATATGTAGGCATGGCCTCAGCCCACTTTGTAAAATAGTCAACGGCTATGATGATGTAACCATGCCCCCCGGCCGAGGTAGGCTTACAATGCATATAATCAATCCCTCATTTGGCAAATGGGCCAACGACAATGACCGGGTGTAGCAGAGCAGGATGAGTGTGTTTTTTCAGATAAAAATGTTGACAAGGTGGGCATTTGTTGAAACCCTCGTGACAATATTTAAAGACTAAAGGCCAGAAATAGCCAATGAAAAGTATTTTCTGGGCTATAGCCATCCCAGATAAATGACTGCCACATGATCCGGAGCAGCAATCATTCAACACTTGTTCAGCTTCCTCATGGGTGAGGCATCGCCGAAGAACAAAATCGATCCCATGTCTATACAAAGTGTCATTCAAGATGAGGTAGTATTTTGCGTGGTGACGGATACGGTGGCGATTGTCATGGGATAGATTTGGCTGAAATAATTGTGTTTGGAGATAAATGAGCAAATATCCATACCATGGTTTAGTAGTGCTTATCAGGAACATGAATTCATCCGAAAATGAATCACTGGGCTCTGATTCCATCGAAGCACAAGGAAGATCACACATGAGCTCGAAAAAGACCAAGGATTTCTTTGATGTGGCTTTGGAAAATTCAAGATCAAAATCTTGTAGTATGACTATCCATCGGGAGTAATTGCCCCCGAGCACATGACGAGTCATGATATAATACATAGGGTTTTGGTCTGCCAATACAGTGGTTGTGCGGAGCAAAATGTAGTGACGAAATTTTTGAACAACAATGACCGTGGCCAATGCTAATTTCTCCACGCGTGAATATTGGGTTTCAGAATCCATAAGATTCTTACTAGCATAGTAAATCATGTGCTCTTGACCATCGGGATTTTCCTGCATCAAGACCATAACGATGGTAGTAGTGGAGGCAGCAATACATAAGAGAAAATCCTTTGAATAATTTGGGGGGTGTATCATGGGTGAATGAGTCAGAGTGTGTTTCAGATTATCAAAGGCATGTTGGGCTTGGTCATCCCAAAAGAACAGAGTGTCCTTCTTAAGGAGACGCATATAACCATGGTTTTTCTTTGCAAAATTGCACACAAAACAATGGAGAAAATTTGCCTTCCCTTGCAAACTTTGGAGTTCGAGAAGAGTGGTTGGGGCTGGTAGAGCTAAAATGGCGGCAATTTTCAATGGGTCTATCCAGATGCCATCCTTAGAGACCAAAAAACCTAACAGGCATCTCGTCTCAACATAGAAAACACATTTATGTGGATTGAGCCGTATATTATAATGAGGACAACTTAGAAAAATGTCTCTAAGATGACCAGGGTGGTCCTCCCGTCGCTATGAATGAGCATGGAAGTCGTCAAGGTACAGTTCAACAATATGTTTACTATCGTGAAATGCATAGGACATAGCGCACTGGAAAGTGGCTCCAACATTTTTTAAGCCAAATGGTAACTTCCTATATGCAAAGGTTCCCCATGGGCAAATGAATGTCGTCTTGTGCTGATCAATGGGTAAATTCTCAATCCGATTATAACCAGAAAAGCCATCCATGAATGACAAGATGACACTTCCAGCACAGTTGTCGATAATCTGGTCGATATGTGGAGTAGGAAAGTTGTCTTTGGGACAAGCTTTGTTCAAATATCTAAAATCGATACAGACTCTAATGGTGCCCTGCTTTTTATTGACAGGGACAACGTTCGATACCCATTTCGTTAGGGGTACGGGATAAATAAACCCAGCTTTGAGAAGTTTCTCCATTTCAGCTTTAATAGATGCGGCCTTCCATGGATGGACTTGCCTTAGTTTTTTCTTGACAGGTTTAGCAGTGGGATAGGTTTTAATTTCATGGACCACAATGGATGGGTCTATCCCTGGCATTTCTTCATAAGACCAGGCAAACATATCGTGAAATTCTTTGAAAAGTGCCCTGTATGCTTTAGATTCTTTTGCCGAGCAGTTATTCCCAACATGAACATGCTCGATGGTACTAGGATTGGCTGATATGTTAATCATATTTTTCTAAGTAAGTTTGCATAGGTTTCCTTCAGAATCTGTGTCTTGCAACAATATAGGACTTTGAGGTGTGTTGACAATATCAGTGGAAAACAATGATGCAAAGTCATGGTCTACCGAACTGGTGTTGGGGAGGAACAAGGATATATGATGGTGATCCTCCCAGATAGGCTCATTTGTATTCATGATCTCCATAATGGACTCGTCGAAAGGAAAAGCCTGAGAGAGATAATCCAGAATAGGAAGAGATGGTTCTAACCAGTAGGGCAGGTGGTAAGGGTCCGAAGTCACCAGATGAAGTTCATCAGTGTGATCATCGGAAAGGGTTTGAATGATGTTGTACATTTCTTCATGTGGAATCAACGAGGTGGACTCAACAATTAGTTTTCCCTTTGGATCATGATCAAATGAAGCAATCATATTTACTATCGCTGTGCCTGTTTTAGGAGGAGTGGATGGAAAAATCCCCATAAAGGACGAATCCTTCAACATGCCTACCCCAATCGACTGGTAAGGAGGAGGGGACTGGCCTAACATAGGGATGTTATTGGCTATAGAGGTAGTAACATCTGGTGTGTAGAAATAAATATGGTCAATGGTGACAATTCTCCCTAGATGTGGAAATTGGACTGTTCAAAATATCGTCGAAGCGACAACAGTCATGGTGTAAAACCAATTTCTTCCTAGAAGGAGGTTGTAATCTAATGGGGCGTCTACTACTTCTACTTGAATAGAAACAATTTTTACCCCAAGCTCGACTACAAGGGCTGATATGAGACCATGGGGCTAGAAACCTCATTCATCAAAGGCTTTCAGATTTGTAGGTGATGTTACAAGCTCGGGAGAGCCGATAGCTTTCCAACAAGACAGGGACAAAACTGAGTTGAAGCTCCTTCGTCTAAGACAATTCTAAATACCTTCTTTCCGACTACTTTCATGATGATTTGGAAAGCAAGTTTGTGAGGTAGTCTAGACTTATAGTTCTCGACATTGAAATGAATCAAATTAGTATTGTCTAGGTCTAAATCTCCTAACGTAGTTAACAAGTTTTTGCATTGTGTAGGACAACTTTGGAGTACTTCCAAGGTAGACATTGCACATGGTGCCTGAGTGAGATATTCAACTACATTATAAATTTGAGCAGCTCGGGAATTAGGGTTAAAAACAACCTTCCTAAGAGTACTCTTGGGTGGATGCAAAACCATTTCGAGAGTAGGCTTCTCGATGGTTAGGGGGACAGTAGATGAGGAGTTGGGAGAACCAGTAGAGAGCGCTTTCCCTAAAGAAGAATTATATTCTTCCTTGTATGCGAGTTTGTCATAACTCTGACTTCGAGTTTACAAACTAATAGTATCCAAGGACATCATGCGAATTTCCTTTGAAGAACTAGATTTTCCCTGATTAGACATGTGGTCTATCAGTTGTTGTTGAGAAGGAAAAGGATCCGTGAGAACTGCGGGTGCGGGATTATTTTTAAAAAATTGGGTGATTTCGTCCCGACGGGGACACTCTTTTGTGAAATGGTCACCTCCACACAGCAGACATGGATGTTTTTCTTTTCTTTTCCCTTTATCATTATCGTTGGTGGTTGGTTTTGGATTCTCTTGTTGGTTTCCAAGTTTTTTGTTTTTATCTTTACCTTTACTTTTATTGTTGCCGGGTGTTTGAATACTCTGAATAGAATTGACCTCGGTGGAAACCTTGGGAGTCGAAGGAGTAAGGGTGGTAGTTTGGGGTTGCTAGCAGGTTTTGCTGCTGACGCGGACTGGATTGAACCAACAATCCCATCAATAAGGACTTCTGCTGGTGGCTTTGTAGGATCGGTGCTTCGGCGAGGAGCTTGGGGATCAAGTCATACAAAGTTCCAGATTGGGAATAGACCAAGTCTAGATATTGGGCTCGACTAATGGATTTATCTTCAGTAACGGTACTGCCCATAGCCACATCTCGGGCAATCGGAGGCAACAAAGATTCAGTAAACCAATCATCTAATAACTGATCCGGAAGAGGAGCCTTAATAAGTCTTCTCTAACTTCTCCACTCATGGATATGATTGGATATGTGGGTGGAGGTGTTTTATCATAGAAAAGTTAAGAGATCAGTACCTGTTTCATAACGGATAGGAAGTTGAAAGTGCATAAGAAATACAGTTGCCAATGAGCCAAAATCCACAAACGAATGTTGCAAAAGTTCAATGTACCACTTCGCAGCCTGACTGGTCAAAGTTCGTTGAAAGAGTCTTAAATGAACGGAATCATCCATAAGGGAGTTTGAAGAACACCATAAATGGAATGTCATGACATGGTTTTTCATATCATCTCTCTGCTTCCCATCGAACTTCAGAATGTCCGATGGTAACTTTACCGGAATGGGAGTCCACGAGGGGTTATGTCGAATGGGGTCATTAATCAACTTGGACAAATCAGGCAAGTCCAAAGTTGCTAGCAAAGGTAACTGATGATTAGGTTGCACATACTGTTAATATTGATATGGCATAAGTACTAGTAGGACCATAAGTAGACTGATAGACAGGTTGTTTTGATGAATAACTACCGGAAGATCCGCCTGCAGGGGGTTGATTTTCAGGATCAGGACCATTAGGACCACCAGGGCCTTCGGGACCACCAGGACCACCTGGACCCCCAGGAGGCAGACCACCAGACCCTCCAGGACACCTAGGAGGAGGGACACTAGACCCTCCAGGTCCATTAGGAGGGAAGCCACCAGCCCCCCCAAGACCACCAAGACCATTACGGCCATAAGGAGAAAAGCCACCAGGCCGTTTAGGAACATTAGGCCCATTACAACCATAAGGAGGAAAGCCACCAGGCCCTCTAAGACCATTAGGCCCCCCAGGGGGAGGACCTCCATAAGGCGGTCCTCTGGCACCTCCCGCAGTATGTATAGGTATCCCCCCCATAGATGGCATGTAAGACCAATTAGGTTTCCCCCAAGGCGTGAAAGTATTACTAGGATATGGAATTCCAGCATAAGGCATTCCTGTAGGGTTGGGTGGATAATTAATGTTTCCTATAGGTACTTGATTTGTTGTGTAACCATGACCCCAAGAGGTTTGATTGGTTACATGTTGTGCCCCCAAGGGCTGTGTTATCAACCCAAATGGCACTTCTCTGTCTGAGTGTTGACAATTCATTATGTTGGCACACAAAAGGACATTTTAGGATTGAAGTTTGCCAAAACACTATATATGGGCATGACATGTGATGCATTTATCCTTCAACTAGCTTGCCATTTTATTCTTCTAAGTGTAGATTTGCGTACGCGACTATCTCCATTGAAACTCACGTACATACTGTCACGTCCCCATCCTTTGGACCGGAAAAAAGGATGCGATGAACACCACAAGCAACCGGGAAAACAGCCCCGTGAACATAAACAGGAAAAATGCTGATATTAAATTGCTTAAACATATATAGCAGGATGCATAGATTCTTCAATCATACATTCAAATGCATACTAAGATGCATTCCATCATACAAGAAAATGCATAATCCATCATACAGGGATGCATAAAACATCAACATACAACAGAAGCAAACACACATACAATTCCATCATTCAACATGTTCATTACAATTCATTTGACATCAATATAATTGCAGAGATGAAGTAACCACATCACTTATCTTTCAATGAATAACTCGCCCACAACCAGCTATGTCGCTACAACGTTCCACCCAACCATAGGCCAGCGTGCTTATCAATCTCTTAGCACACTGCCACCCCTGAGCTGGGCATGATTCCTCCAAGGATAGGGGTCAAGGCAGGTTTACACACAGCTGAGGGACACAATCAATCAAACCGACACAGCTAGTTTTATCAGGCCATCAACCGATCGGCCAAGCCAGCACAGTCTGAAGACCAACCACTGCATACCCGCAGCAAAACAATCCCTTCACAGTCCTATGAAGAAAGAAAAACAACCGGTGACAGTCCCAAATGAAAGGTGAGACACAGCTCAAGCCTACAAGGAAACTCAGAGTTGTTCTTGGCCCTAACATGGCAAAAACAACTCAGCTGCAACCCAAAACTAGGGTACTCCAACAACCCCAAACACACAATGGATGATAGCCAACAGATTGGAAATCAACAGCCCACAGCACACACAATTCCTCCAGGTAACGACTGGCAACTTACACAGTCCCAAAACAAAGGAGAAGCCAACTCCCAGCGTGGACAGAGGAGAACACAGCCAACAAAACACAGGGAAGACAACAGTTCCAAAACATAATCAATGAGCATGGCTCACAACATGGAAAATGGCTCCAACGGTCTGTGCGTGAGAGCAACTTGTACCAGACCCCAAAACATAGAGGAAAACATATGCACGGGCCACAAATCAGTAAGGAAACTTACACACAGTTCTTGAGTGTAGAAATGGCTCTTGCCCCGAAAATCCTGAGTGACAGCCACGATTTCACCCATTCCATGTGTGAGCATAACCAACACAGAACTCCCGTGCGTGAAGAGAGAGTAGAACGTCTCTCTGCATGAGGATCCCAGTCTACACGTGAGGAGAAACAGATTCGCCTATGCGCACGAATCAACTGACCCTCGAGAGGAGGAACGAGCAGACCATGGGAAAGAATGCCTAGCTATGGAGGAAGTGGAGTGAATGCAGTCATGGGTGGAGTGGGCGCATGAGCAAGGGACTGAAAGTCCTCCACAGCCACCACCACTTCAGCAATAACTGCCCCCAACTAACCCAACAAAAAAATAAAGAGGTTGGAAGAGGTTGGATGAGGCAAGAAAGGTGACAAATCAACAAGGTGGTAAAACATGGGTTTTTTTCCCCAAAAACCAAGGTTTGACATCCCCCACCCCTTATCCTTTGGAACCATGCCCGTTTCATTCAACATTGCACTGCCGTAGCTGGTTGTGGGTTTATTTTATTTGGTGTGCGTGTTTACATGATGTCGAATTATAATGTGGCAAATGGCATGATGAACCATCAGCAACTATCCCCATTGCCGAAACACACACGCAACCAAATCGATGGTGGGGATTTTTCCTTGAGCTCCTCACCACGATTAATTACAATATATACATCATGCAAACGGGTTCAAAACCGAGGACATTACATTCCCCTCCCCCTTGGAGTAACACAGTCCTCGGTGTTTCAGTACATATATATACAATACATATATAATTGCACATCAAAATTTCAAAATTGTAGATCTGTCCCATGTTCAATCATTCATGTTGAACGTTCAAGACCAATCCCCTTGGCTTCCATGGACTTTTCCTACTGGTTCTCAGCTTCCAGCTGATCCCGAAGTCTGGGAACCTTGCGGCTATAGCCTTCATCATGTTCCCTCATTGGGCAGTCCCGGCGTAAATGATGTCCTCCGCATCTCCAGCATCTCGCTGGCTACTTCATATTTACCTGCTCAATTTCCTTTGAGTATTCATGCCTGGACCGTTTCTCAACGGGTCGCTTGGATGAATGTCCCATCGTTGATCCACCTTCCTTTCCTTTGCCGATTGCTCCCAGAAGGATTTTCACCTCCCTTTGCAAACCAATAGAGTCTTGCAAAATATGGTGGTTCATTTCATTCTGCCTTCTCTGTATCTTGAGCATCTCCCCAAGATTCTTTTGGGTCTTGGAAATAATCTGAAGGAGACTTCTAGCTAAGTCCAACAACTTTTGATCTGCTACCATATTCAACGTGCACCACCTGGTTTCACTTTTCTCACCTGTGAAATGCACCATTGAAATTTTTATCAGACCAAGCATAATATAGACATTAAAATCAGTCAGTTAATTACCCAATTGGCATGACAGTCCAAGCCTCATCAAGGATACTTTCATATTTTTCATGCCTTCCCAACAGGCTCATGAGCTCATTCATGTCCATTCCTGGGCAGGGAATTAACTATTCCAGCATTCACAATTTTTACTTAAGCAAATACACACATTTCATTCTCAATCATACATGCATTAAACAATCCTTTGTTTTCACAATGCATAAATGTATATGTATATATATAATCAAAAGGCAAGAGAGAGCAGTAAGAGTTTTTCCCTCTTTATTTTGTTCCATCCTGGAACCCACACCATCACTGTGGCTTTTCATGCTCTCAGCCTCTTTCACTTCACCGTGAATGCTGGACCAATCCTTCTTGGTCATGACACTTAGTGTCTTTGGTCTATTCCAGACCTCTAAACCATGGAGTCTCTCCACATGGTTTGTCTCGGCTTCTAGGACACCCCGTCTTACTAGCACCTTTTTCATTACCACTCAACCCGAGCTTTCCAGGACAGTCACATGTCCACATGCATCACTAGGATGCTCTCATAGTCCTCGCTCCCAGTGATACCTATATCCAACATTGAATAGATTCACATGTTTAGTTTATTCTCATTAGTTTTATCTTGTTCTAGAGATAAAACATCATAACCAAATCATATACACATGTTTAGTCATAAGCAAAATAATCCAATACTTATCTGTATTGTGCGTTTCCTTGTTCGTCCACAGGATCCTGCTTCACTTTGCAAGTTTTGGGATCACCTATGGACTTAGATGTTAGGTCAGCACACCGGCTGCTCCACAACATCAATTTTTTTAATGTCCAGCCAGTACATCCTTATGTCGACTAGGCTTGGAACTTTATCATGACCATTTCCAGGTCTAGGATCTACTATGGATCCTCAAGCATATAACAGCCCAACATACACTTATACCGACATACACTTATATCAACAATAACCCTTAATCCTCAACCCCTCACAACAACCATTTACCATTTACCTTTACCTTCAGCCTGTCAACACAAGCAACACAAGCAATACAAGCAAACTCATCAGCGTTATTGCTCAAAAACTGTAATCACATTTCTCATCATTCACTATCAAGTATTGAGACACCAGGAGTGCGTCCACTCCCTAGAGTGTAATCAATATTGAAAATCCTTTCATGATCCAACATCGAAAAAGTGTGCCCCCATTCCCGGTGTGTGCCATGTAGGCCCTATTCATACTCAAGCAATCGGTCATAATGGATATTAAATCAAAACATGTTCTGCATATGGAATTTAATAATTAAACATGCATATTCTTAGCAAGGGTCACAGAACACTTATCCTTTTGCCGTCGCAGTATGCCTTTGTTAAGGAGAAATGGAGGCTCCTTCCCTGAGTTAACAGTCCCTCAGTTAGCCATCCCAACTCCTTTTACATTTCATATTCACACATGTCTTACCGACATACTTTATACCATCTCACTCATGTTACTATTGAACATGCAGTGCAGATGAGACATTTCCAAAATGTCCAATGGTGTTTCACCCGAAACCCATTTCCAAGGGAAAACCTTCCCATGAAGTTTGGCTCTTGTAGGTCATCACACATGATCTTCCTGCAGTGTGTACCCCTGACACATTCATCAAATAGCCAAACAGTCAATCATTACCTGATACTACAATCCAAATTGATCGTTCCATAACCAAGCAATGACATAGAAATCAAATTCATTAGGAATTTGCAATTCTATCTACTACAGAAATTGACTTGTTCAATTGTGGGTTTCTTGTAAGCAGCACTACTATTCCCATTATAATTTTATGCTTACTATCATAACATGAATACCCACTTACCATGCGTCCCTCCTAACACAATCTCATACAGGCCAACAATGATTAGTAGTCGTCAGCAATTCCTTTAAATTCAAAGTTCACAATTCAAATTTAACAATCCATTATGCATACCAAATATTTTCACAACCATGAGACTCTCCTCATAAAGTTTGGCTCTTTCACATGGTAGATTCTGGCATTGGTCAGGGTCTTACCTCTCACTACCATGCTCGAAATAATCTACCTGAAACATGAGTTTCAATCAACCAAACACAATCTTATGCAAGCCAACAGTGGCTAGTGGTTGTCAGCAATTTCTCAAATCCGAAATTCACAATTCGAATTTTAACAACATATTATGCATATCGTATGGTATATTCTAGCATTGGTCAGGATCTTACCTCTCACTGCCATGCTCAAAATAATATACCTAAAACATGAGCTTCAATCATCCAAACACAAGCTTATGCAAGCCAGTAGTGACTAATAGTTGTCAGCAATTTCTTAAATTTGAAATTCACAATTCAAATTTAATAAGCTCTTTCACATGGTAGATTCTAGCATTGGTCAGGGTCTTACCTCACACTGCCATGCCCGAAATAATCTACCTGAAACATGAGCTTCAAACAACCAAACACTTGGTAAGTCTGGATGCATATAACCTTTTCATTGCTACAACCGTCACTAAAGCATTTTCAGAATATAACATTCAAATACTTCCAGCTGTTAGTCACAAATATATTACCAAAACTCATTTTCTTCATGCAATCATCATCATTCTAACATTGCAAGGTATAGTCACAGCATTCATGCAATTAAATGAAGTGGTTAGATACTCCTTACTTCACAAGCGTATCATTCATACCACCTTGTTCTTCCATGGAGCATTTCTGGCAGCCAATTGATCATGACTATCCTCTTTATGCACTTACTATCCTACATTCATAACAGCCTTTGAAACAGTTCCAGAATCATCATCAATTCATCATTTCAGCCATTAGTTATTCACAATATCTCATGCACTCATCTTAATACATTCAACATACCATGGCCTAGCCATGTCTACTTCACATAGGATGCATTATTATAATCAATATCATCAACATATATAGGCATGACACCTTTTTATATTCTAGCATCCACATGGTATGAGGTCTCTTACCTTTACCAATCCATGGAATTCGTCATAAGAAAACTCTTACCTGCATGGGTCATACTTACACCCTTGACATGACCAATTTGGTTGGTCCTTGCAGGAGATTGCAGCATTTTCTCACCAACTTTTATCCTGGACTTGTTGCTTTATCCTTTTCTTCATAGGGTTGCTGGTCACATTCATCAGCATCAGCAACATATTCAGCTAGGTCCATGTCATCATTGGTTTTCCCACTAATGCCAACATCAAAGCAAGGATTATCATTAGTGGTTCATACAGAACATATAATTTTCAATACTCTTACGAACATGCAATATCCTATGCATGTAATACATATCCTCATGCATTTCATGCATAAAACTCAGGAAATGTAACATAGTTAGCAAGATAGGGTTTTTAAGGAAAACTTCCCTTTTCCAAATCCCTCATCCTTGCATGGAATTCCTCTTCCACATTGCAGCTGGTTGACTTCATAGTCCTTGCATCCCTTGGGCATGCAATTGTCCAGATTTGTCCATTTGATAGCAGCGGCCATCATTAGCACTTTTCTGCTTCATGCTCAGATTCTGGTCACTTATCCTTGTTCCCTACTGGATAAGCTTTCCAACGCCTATCCATATGCTTCATTCCGACCTCGGGTGTGAAAGCCATGCCACTTCTAAGAGTGAAGACTTTCACCCAATCTCAGGCAAAGCACACAACTGTATTTTGGTCCAGAATGCTAACTTCAGCCACCAGAATGACTGTCTCAGGGGACAACAGGGGTCAAGGGGGCTTGCCCCCTTGTGGCTTGCCACTGCAGGGTGGGTCGAGGGCAGTGCCCTTGTTTTTTTTTGTTTTCTGTTTTTGTAAATATTTGACTTTCACGCAATTTGGTGCATATGAAATCACTGCATCTTTCTCCTTTTCAGCCCATGAAAATCCACTGAAAACAGCTCAAAATTCCACTGAAAACCGTCAAAATTCGCTGAGAAATCCCACGAAAAACTCAAACTTTTCTTGCGCAGAATCGGCTCTTGGAACCACTAATTCTTCCGCAACGGTGACTCTCGAAACACTTTCTCTTCCGCAACGACGGCTCTCGGAACACTTTTTCTTCCGATTGGTGAATTGAATTTTAACTTAACTTCTTTCTTCATCAGCGTCGGAGGTCTTTCTCATCAGAAGACTTAACGCTTTGGCTTCCGCAGCGGCGGCATGCCAAAAAACTATTTCTTTCGATAGCCGATTTGCTCTCGGACTTAGAAAAATTTCCAAATTTCTCCCTTCTTCACCATTTGATCGGCTCCGTCGCTTCTTTTTGTCAGCGACTTAGTCCTTTCCGCAACCGCAACAGCGGCCCACCAACTCCATTCATATTTCGATCGGCGGCCCAACCTGATCGGCATCGGAAGACTTTTATCGGAAGCCTAATGGCTTTGGCTTCCGCAACGGCAGCGCACAAACCATTTTTCCTTCCGATTGGCTGCTCTTTTCTCAAAGAAATTTTAACTTCGGGTGTCAGTGTTCTTTGCCCTTCGGAAGGATTTGTGCTTTCACTTCTGCAATAGTGGACGCTCAATCACTTCTTCTTCCAACTTCGGGCCTTAAACAATTTTTTTTAACTTTCTTTCTTTATGTCGGAGGCCTCACCCGTCGGCTGTGAAGTTGTTTCTCCATCAGCAACGATGACTCACGAACCACTTTCCCTTCCGAAACTGCGGCTTACGAATCGCTAACTCCTTCCGCCAGTCGACGATTTATGCTTTAGGAGAATTTCAACTTCCGGTGTCGGCGACCTTTCCACATCGGAAGCTTAGTGCCTTTGGCTTCCGCAACGACAGAAGTTTACTTCGTCAACTCTTCCGATTGGTGAACTAACTTCGATCCTTATCCTTTTTGACGTGTTGGTGATCGGATGACTTAACGATTTGGACTTCCGCAACGACGGACGGGAAACCTCTAACTCTTCTGCTACAGCGAAAGCCCACTTCACCAACTCTTCCGCAACGGCGGAAGTCAACTTCGCTGATTGTTCCGATGGGGGACACTTAAACAAAATTTTCAAAATTCCTTTCGTCGGCAATTGGATCCATTGTTGCATTGGCGGTTTAGTCCCTTCAGCAGCCGCAACGGCGGACCAGAAACTGCTAAACCTTCCGCCTGTCCAACACTTAGGCGATTTTCTTTGAAGTTTCCAATCTGATTTTTGCTGGGCAGGAAGAGGTTCTGCATTTGTCACTGCACCTTCTTGGCCCATAGAGACCCATTGTTTCAACCTTGTGCTCTGATACCATACTGTCACGTCCCCATCCTTTTGACCGGCAAAAAGGACGCGACGAACACCACAAGCAACCGGGAAAACAGCCCCATGAACATAAACAGGAAAAATGCTGATATTAAATTGCTTAAACATATATAGCAGGATGCATAGATTCTTCAATCATACATTCAAATGCATACTAAGATGCATTCCATCATACACGCAAATGCATAATCCAGCATACAGGGATGCATAAAACATCAACATACAGCGGAAGCAAACACACATACAATTCCAGCATTCAATATGTTCATTACAATTCATTTGACATCAATATAATTGCAGAGATGAAGTAACCAAAGCACTTATCTTTCAATGAATAACTCTCCCGCAACCAGCTACATCGCTACAACGTTCCACCCAACCATAGGCCAGCGTGCTCATCAATCTCTCAGCACACTGCCACCCCCGAGCTGGGCATGATTCCTCCAAGGATAGGGGTCAAGGAAGGCTTACACACAGCCGAGGGACACAATCAATCAAACCAACACAGCTAGTTTTATCAGGCCATCAACCGATCGGCCAAACCAGCACAGTTCGAAGACCAACCACTGCATACCCGCGGCAAAACAATCCCTTCACAATCCTGTGAAGAAAGAAAAACAACCGGTGACAGTCCCAAACGAAAGGTGAGACACAGCTCAAGCCTACAAGGAAACTCAGAGTTGTTCTTGGCCCTAACATGGCCAAAAAAACTCAGCTGCAACCCAAAACTAGGGTACTCCAACAACCCCAAACACACAATGGATGATAGCCAACAGATTGGAAATCAACAGCCCACAGCACACACAATTCCTCCAGGTAACGACTGGAAACTTACACAGTCCCAAAACAAAGGAGAAGCCAACTCCCAGCGTGGACAGAGGAGAACACAGCCAACAAAACACAGGGAAGACAACAGTTCCAAAATGTAATTTGTGAGCACGACTCACAACATGGAAAATGGCTCCAACAGTCTGTGCGTGAGAGAAACTTGCACCAGACCCCAAAACATAGAGGAAAACATATGCACGGGTCACAAATCAGTAAGGAAACTTACACACAGTTCCTGAGTGTAGAAATGGCTCTTGCCCCGAAAATCCTGAGTGACAGCCACGATTTCACCCATTCCCTGCGTGAGCATAACCAACACAAAACTCCCATGCGTGAAGAGAGAGTAGAACATCTCTCTGCATGAGGATCCCAGTCTACACGTGAGGAGAAACAGCTTCGCCTATGCACGTGAATCAACCGACCCTCGAGAGGAGGAACGAGCAGACCATGGGCAAGAATGCCTAGCCGTGGAGGAAGTGGAGTGAATGCAGTCGTGGGTGGAGTGGGTGCATGAGCAAGGGACTGATAGTCCTCCACAGCCACCACCACTTCAGCAATAATTGCCCCCAACTAACCCAACAAAAAAATAAAGAGGTTGGAAGAGGTTGGATGAGGCAAGAAAGGTGACAAATCAACAAGGTGGTAAAACATGGGTTTTTTTCCCCAAAAACCAAGGTTTGACATCCCCCACCCCTTATCCTTTGGAACCATTCCCGTTTCATTCAACATTGCACTGCCGTAGCTGGTTGTGGGTTTATTTTATTTGGTGTGCGTGTTTACATGATGCCAAATTATAATGTGCCAAATGGCACGATAAACCATCGGCAACTATCCCCATTACCGAAACACACACGCAACCAAATCGATGGTGGGGATTTTGCCTTGAGCTCCTCACCACGATTAATTACAATATATACATCATGCAAATGGGGTCAAAACCGGGGACATTACACATACACGACTATCCTAGTTGACAACTCATGTACTATATGTGACTATCTCCATTACAACCTGCGTACAGATCTGTACGTGGGTTTCCTTTAAAAGACTTGCGTGTCATACGTGGGTTGCTTATAATAATAGTCGCGTACACCTCCATTCTACATTAAAAAATATAAATCATGATTAATGGAGATTAGTTGAGCCCTAATCATTAACCATCTCAACTATCTCAACCTCCTCAACCTTTGAAACTACTCTATTTCCCAAAGTATAAATAGAGGCCTTGGGGAGGGCATTAAGGAATCAATTTTGGAGAGCAAAGTTATGCTAGTGGTATATCTTCAGAATTCTTGGAGCAGCAAAACTCAGAGTCCTTTGCTTGCAGAGGATTCCTTGTCTTAGGCATTGGGTTGTAGACTTATCTCATTCACTAATTGTTAATAAAGATAATTCTTCTTCCAACATTGTGTTGAGTCTCTTTCATGTATTAGGGTTTTATGAATATATTTGATTAAGCACTATATATGTTATTTATCTAACTTGTTATATATACATGCATAAGATTGTACTTGGAGAATTTTCTCTTTGCAGGTGAAGGAGGTGCATCTCTGAAAGCTTTGGAGAGAAGCAGAGCGGAAGAAGATAAAGCTTGGATCAACCGTCGGTAATCGGGTGAGTCCAATATTTATTCCTATTTCCTTTCTTCATTTAACTAAAGCTAATTGTCTGCAAGATTTAGAAGTAAGTTGGTAATCCCAGACCCTAGGTTATAACGGTGTTTATTCCTAAACAACATAACTGGAGACTCCACTGGGGAGCCCAGACTGCTATGGATTAACTCTGTAGATCCTTGTCCAGTCTTTGCTTTGATTCAGTGTGTGGTGTCTTGTCTTGGTTCATACTTGCAGTGGTGTTTGAAGACCTTTGTAATTTTTCTCTTTTTTGAAAAATTTAACTCTTGTACGCGGGTTGCTATGCTACACAGTCACATACAGAGGTCTGTGTACATGGGTTTCTCTATTGCACAGTTGCATACAGTACATGGGTTGCTCTTGTACACAGTTGCGTACAAGCCTGAGCAACAAATTTTTTGGGTTAGGGTTTGTTTGTCCCTGTCCCTCTGTGGATTTTGTTTTGCTTAGTGGTCTTTAATTTTAACATTGCACTATAAGTTTGATAACCCTGTTAGCCATACTTTGTGCTTCCTAGTAATCCCTTGAGTTTTTATTGTTTGGATTGTCTTTTTGTTAGCAACTTGAAGTGGATTTTCCTGTTGGGTGAGAGGTTTGAGTGCTGGTTGTTTGAATCAGTGATCAGGGTTCTAGACACCATTTTATCCTTTTTTATCTCTGGATAGGGATGGTTTGTCACTTGCCTTTGTTTGATTTTAGTGATTTCCATTCATTGTGTCTTCCCAAGCTAGGTTTTTCCAAGTCTTCCTTAGGTGGTTGATCTTTGGTTTTATGAATCTTCTTTGCTTCATTTTGCGTACTTTATAAAGTTAATTTATTCAAGCATACTCAAGAATTGTGCATTTAGGTGCATAGTAGTTTTGGAGGAATTTGAAAAGTGAAAAGAAAACATTAGAAACTTTTTCTTTTGATTTGCAATGAGTAGTTTTATTTTCAGTTTTTAAATAAGATCTCAAAAATTACAAAAATATAGTCTTATTTTTCTCTTTATTAGTTGCATTTTTCATCATTTTATGTTTACAAAAAAAGAAAAGAAAAGAGAATCTTGTTTTAAGTAGTGATCATTTTCTTTGAAATTCATTTATACACCTGTTATTTTTACATTTCTTATCGAGTAAATAACATCATAGTCTTTCACTCCACTTGCCTTCTGAGTAAAAAATAGCCCTTAAAATGAACGCTATAATTAAAATTTATTAGTAATTTTTGTTTTATAGGGCCACACACCTACTAGCTTAGGATAGACTTGTGGGATTGGAAGTGTAAACTCCCCATAAGTATTTAAATTCAGACATAGTGGACCAATCGATAGGTAAATCCTTCTCTTTATCGATAGTATCTGGGAAGCTCCTCTCAAATGGGAGTCAAGCACGAGGCCGCATGGAGGCATTGGACTGAGGAGATAACCCTCCGATTCCTTGTCGAAACGTAAACCAATGTTTTTACGCATCTGGGGATTCTATCCTAGATAGAGTTTCAATCTCAGCTACCCTACCCATGTACGAATCAGGCTTGCGACTGTCCCCCCAGACTGTTGGTATAGTTAAGGTAGCCTCTAGTCTCTTGACATCTAGGGTTCATGCACAGGTAAACCGAAAGGCTATTTCTGGTTCACCTTGGACGGGCTTGGAAGGTAACCCTTATTGAAAGTGTAGGAGGGTGGTGGGTGATTCCTCCGCTTGTGCCTAAGAACCTCTTCAAGTGTTAACACCCAAAAATGGTTAACTACCTCATCTACCCCATTTCATGGCTCATTCGTCCATTTACCTACCATATTTCCCTGAAAATCCCACTAAA
>LPNX011073342.1:28895-73246 GCA_001517045.1 Pseudotsuga menziesii | reverse complement strand
ATATATATATATATATATATATATATATATATATATATATATATATGTATGTATGTATATATATAAACTCCTAAACCATAATCTCTCTCTCTCTAAAACCCTAATCCCGAATCTCTTTTTCTCTATAAACCCCTAACACCCAATATTTGTCTCTCCCTCTCTCTAAACCCCTTAAACCAAGTATCTCCCTCTCTCTCTCTCTCTCTCTCTCTCTCTCTCTCTCTCTCTCTCTCTCTCTTTGTCTTTCTCTCTCTGAACCCCTAACACCTAATATCTCTATATCTAAATACTTGGCCTAAAACCTTTTTTTCTCTCTAATCCCCTAACCACCAATACCTTTCTTTCTATCTCTCTCACTCCTCAAACCCCTAACCCCTAATATATTTCTCTATAAACCATGAATATATCCCTAACCCTCGACTTACAGTCTCCCTCTCTCTCTCTAAACCTCTAATATTCAATAATTGTCTCTTTCTCTCTCCAAACCCCTAATCCCCAATCTCTCTCTATCTCTCCCTAAATTCTTAACCTCCAAACTCTCTCTCTCTATAAAGCCATCGCCTAACTATTATAGCTCAAAATGACACACCTCTTCCTGTGACCACTTTCGTATGTTTTCGTCGCATGTCGACACTTCCATGACGACACTTCATGAAAAGTCACTAAACGTCACTGAAAAAACACCTAACTTGGAGGACGCATATCTTTAGTTCTGTAACTCCGTTTGACCTGATCTTTACACTGTTGGAAATATATTTCTGTCAGCTAAAACTTTCTAGAATATACCAAAGTCTGAAAATGCCCAAAAATATCCTAAAAATGAGTTTTTCATGTGTATGCAACTTTACTTAAGGAAAACCTACGTACGTACGCGAGTTGCTATATATAATAGTCATGTATGCCTTAAATGTGTGACTTTTCTACATTGAAACCTATGTGTACTCGTCGTGTACATGACTGTTGTTTCTGCAACCTGCATATGCCTCTTAAAAATGTCAAAAAACACGTCTTTTAAAATTTGGGTAGTTTGGGTAGTTATGCAACTGACTCCTTCAGTTGTAACTACTTTGTATTTGCCCCTAACACTTCCTTAAACATATAAATAGAGGTAGGGAGTGTTAACACTCAAAATGTACCCAGGTTGTAAGAGGTAAATCCCAAGGTAACAACAAAAACCACTTTTATAAAGAAACTGGCTTTTCTTTCCAGAGAGGGATCTCTTGAATACAGATTTTACAAGGACAGAAATATATATCAACACTCAAAGATTATAGAGGTGGTTGAAACAATACAAATAACCATTGGGCATGGAGTCACATATAAATAAATAATAGAAAATCGTATGCACAGAAACTCATCAGAGGAAAGATAACCATTCGGTCACTGTCATTCATTTAATCCATTTGGAGCAGAAGAAGTAGAGCATACTCCATCAATACAGAGCATCAAAATATGAATTCAATATTGACTTTAGCAGAAAAGTTTATAAAATATTTGAAACAATGACTAGAGCATAATGAATATGAATTCCAATCATTTAACACTTGGTTCCAAATATGAAGAAAACAGAATGGAGTGAACACATGAAAAACAATCACAAAGAAAGAAGCACATACTGTAATACAAATGGTGCAGGAATCTCTAATAATCTCTTTGCATTCAATTTCTTGCTCAAAAATATATGTCTTTCAAAACACTTAACAACCGGACGGGTTCCAACCCCCATCTCATAAAATAGATGCAAATATATACATAAAATGATTTGATCTCCCAAGAAGATTCATAACTGAATGATCGGCTTAATTAAAGTCTTGTAACTGAATTCCTAACTTTTAGGAATAAACTACAGCTTCAATCCTAACAAATCATTAAGCTAAAATCAACTTGGTAACAGGTCCTCATCCAATCAGCTCCTTGGCGCGCGACATCTGTTCTCATGAATGAAGGATGTATTTTGTCTTCCCAAACCTTTCCACATCTTTCCATTGCTCCGCGCTTGGGGTGTCATATTCCATCATCTCTTGAATTGACACTTCCAAATCCATGTAAGCTTCGTATGATACTTTGGGAAATCCTCTCCTGGTGATTAGGAACTTTTGTAAGATTTCAAAATCCTCCGTCAATTTGTCCACAATAGCTTTCCCTGTTAGGCCTTTTTCCAAATCATCAAATTTGGAATGATCCATGCGGCTTTGAACTAACAAGTTGTGATAGTGCTCCTGAAAGAACATCCATCCTTCCTCGTCCCAAAAGGATGGTAGACCATCCTCAAATATCTCTTTGAAAACCTGCTTGAAGCTACTAACCTCTGAAAGCATTTCATTTGCCTTGTCCTGGACCATCTTCATTAAATGGTGCTTGTGGATAAATATTTTAGCCCACAGAACTATTGATATTCTATCCTTTATTCCCATATCATGTAATTTCTGGTATGTCAATGAATTTAGAAAATTCAGTGTGTTCTGGGCTGTGGTAAGGGGTCTTCTCTCCATGTGTTCATTCACTAACTTTAGTCTTTGGTGAGCCAAATTGATCAACATGTTTTGATCATCGATAAAGTTCATATGGTGCCTAAATTTAGTGATTTCTATAGATAAGGTGTCCTAAATGATGTGCTTTGCCCCTTGGAGAGGACCGTTCCCAATGTTTCTTTCTTTTAGTTCATTGAATTTCTTCTGCAACCGATTCCTGTCTTGCAATATTTTATTTTTATTCTCACTTAATTTGTCCAATTCAGACTTGATCTTTTCATTCTTCGCCTTTAACTCTTTTATTTCTTCATCCTTTAAGCTGACCTGGGACATAGGTATTGACAAGTCATCCGCAGAAAAGTCATTCAATGGTTTATCAATATTTACAATAGACAGATCCTCATCAAGTGCCTAAATTTAGTGATTTCTATAGATAAGGTGTCCCAAATGATGTGCTTTGCCCCTTGGAGAGGACCTTTCCCAATGATTCTTTCTTTTAGTTCATTGAATTTCTTCTGCAGCTGATTCCTGTCTTGCAATATTTTATTTTTATTCTCACTTAATTTGGCCAATTCAGACTTGATATTTTCATTCTCCACCTTTAACTCTTTTATTTCTTCATCCTTTAAGCTGACCTGGGACATAGGTATTGACAAGTCATCCATAGAAAATTCATTCAATGGTTTATCAATATTTACAATAGACAGGTCCTCATCAATAGGAGTCTGACTCATCAATTCTTCCATGATTTCCTTTTCTTCGTTTTGGTCCCTTTTCAGCAAGGCAAATTGAGATATCAGTTCACTTCGTTCGGCTTCCCATCTATGCTTTTCCTCCTGCAACTCGACATCTTTTCATTTATGCTCCGTCATCTCATGTTGCATCTTGTTTTTCTCGTCTTGCAGTGCCAAAAGTTCAAATGATTGAACATGCTCAGAGCCTAGGATCTTCAATTTTTTCTTCAGAACTTGGAGAGCATTGTCTTTTTCTTACAACATTCTTCTGGCAGCTTAGGTGTTATCTTTCTCATTGCCTGAACTAATAATATCTACTTGTAGCTTTTTAATCTGAATGGTATTGGCCTTATTTTCAACTCTTTCATGTTTCAATTGAATCTCTAACTTATCTACCAAAATTTGTAGTTTATTGATTCTCATCATATCCTGTAATAGATCTGAATATATAATATCACTTGTTTGCTTATGAAGCTGTATCTTGTTAGGTACACTAATCTTGTACAACCTTACTTCCATCTCTGTCATCTTTTTATCATTAACCATGGCCAATTTGAAGGTGTTTCTTTCTGTATCTCGGGCAGAAATCAAAGAGGTTTTTGGATTGCTTAAATTCCTTACCCGTGGGAGAAAAATTCTTGTCTCTTCCAGAGACTGGTTTCTTTTCTCCATGTAATTGGCCTTGAGTTCCTCTTTGGACTTAAAAATTAAGATTGGTTTTGAACTATCTACATCCTTGAAATAAAATTGATTTATTTGTACAGATTTAGTTGGGACTAAAGCAACTTTCTTAAAATCGTAAAAAATTTCTTTACTTGAAACTCCACCAACTTGTAACAAATTCGCCTTTTTGTGTGACCCATCTTCATATACTTCCATGCTTTCAATCTCAGACAGACTCCTCTTAATCAAAACATTAGGACCTTCTGACACTTGTGATACTATAACTGGTAAAGCACTTGCATTTCCACCGGACCCTTGAATTTCCATAAACTGCAACAAATTTGTTGTTTCATTTAATCCTTCAATAAACTGGTGTTCAAAAGGTTTGTTTTTGTTGGCCTACTTCCTTAGGCAAATTATGTGGTGAGGATCATAATTTTCCTTCGGCTCTTTTTGAAATTCCATGTTTCCCAATAACCTTTCAATAAACACTAAGGCACCTTTATTTTTGAAAATAAAGGAGCCAACCTTGAGAGGGAATTTAATATTTCAAGATTTTTTAAAGGCTCCAAAATGTTCTTCCTCTGAGTGTAGCATTTGCCTCATGAAATCCAATGCAAAAAATATGGGAGTGAGGAAAGCAGGTAACTTATATGGTTCCCCAGTGAATCCATATATCCTCAAAATAGTATAATCTTTGTGCAGGAACTAGTCTCCAACTCGATCCTCAGGCGAGGACTGCATCAAACATTTCATATCTTCTAACACACGGGGCAGTGCTTCATCGAACAACATTTTATATATCTCTGACATGATTGAATTAGCAAACTCAAACATGCTAATCTGCTTGGGCAAATCAGAAGAGAAGATGGTACTCAAAAACTGTAATTCAGTGACATTTGAACACAACAACATGTTCAACAGGTAAGTTTGAAATTTAAAGAACCAGACTTTCAGGAATTCACTTAACTGAAGGTGTATTTCTTCCGCCAAGTACTCATCTAGACTAAATACAGAAACGGATTGAGACTCTGAACCAAATGAACTCATTTTTAACAAAAACCCAAGGATGACTTCAGTGACGCGACAATCATCGTCAAGACCCAAAATTTGACAGACCAGCGATACCACTAATTGAACTTCATTTTTGAAAATATGAACATGGTAAGGTAGGAAAAGACCATCTAATGACTGACCCTCTTTTAAAATACTGGACAGAAATTGGCAACGGACTTCAGAGATACAACTTTTGTACAATTCAGCAAGAATAGACTCATTTATAGGTTCACGGTTGTCAGGGTAACTGTAGGGCAGGTTTAAATTTTCATGAATGACGTTGGCATTGATTTTACAGAGTATTCGAGAAGTAGACTAACTCACAATGACTCTTTGAGAAGGGGAACAATTGACCGCGCACCATTCTGTGAATTCTGGGAAATGCAGGGTTTGTTCGAGAGCAAAATAATACAAGAAGGATTTACAGACATTCAAGACATCATTTACTTGTGAATGGTAGTGCCACAACCTTTCTTTACTGACTGAAATGGTTCCTATGGATAGAAAAGGGTCACAGATGCTTCTGTCTCTATCAACTAAATAATCTTCCCTGTCATCTATAATACGGCCAGACTCTTGTGATTCCTTCTGTTGGTCCATAATTCAATTGATAATGGCAACGAGATGGACGAATTATGGGCATTTATGCCTTACCTGTTTACTGCGGATGTGTGTGCTTGAAATTTACAGTCGAAGGTTGACGAATCTGAGGTCTTTTTCACTCGTCCGACGCCAATAAAATAACCACGGAACAAGTCAACTTCCCTTTTATAGGACCCCACTTCCGAGCGTCCTTTTGGCAGTTTCCTCTAAACCACTTTCACCTCCGAATTTCACCACGATTGGCCACATGGATAGTGGTTTCTATTCTGCAACTGCTCTTTACCTTTATCTATCGTGCACCTTCCCGCTCCGGACTTATCTGTGACTGTTGATTGATTTCACCTTTATTTCTCCGCCGTCAGATCAGGTGGCACGTAACCAATTCCGCTGAGCATCGTGGTCTTATCCATCATGCAAGTTTATGCTCCGAATTCATCCACAACCGTTGATTGAATCTACCTTTATTTCTCCGCTGTTGGATCAAGTGACATGCACTCAATTCCGCCAGGCTTCATTGTTTTAACAAGCGCGCGGGTTCTCAAAGCAGAGCTTATACAGATAGTAGATCTCATCTAGTTGGATCGACGACCGTTGATCCATATAATATGCTAAACGCCTGCATATACTTATCTTCTTCGCATCTTTTAGGGAGCGGATATAATACAGACCATTGATCTTCACCTTTTCATTTCACACCTTTAGATCCTTTGACAAATCATCATTTTTCACCTTTTACCATGCTTTCATACTATAAAATTTAACCAAAGTTTGACAAATGACCATTATTTTATCCACACCATGGTCTTTTTTCTCCCCTGCTAAATAATGGTGTTAACAGCTGGCTCCATCTAGGGATGATATCCTCCCTACGAGGTATCAAAGAACTCGTAGACCAGGTGCATGTTTTTTTTTATTTTTTACAATAACTTTCAGAAAACTCATCTTTTGTTTTTCATAGATATATTATTTTTTGTTTTGAGAAAGGAAATCATGCCTCCTGTACCTTAGGGCCTTCACTGCAGGATTCAAATACATTAAGCTTACCATTCATGTTAACTTTGTAAAGATAAATAAGTATTTACAGGCTATAGTACAAATTTTACCTTCCTCCTTCGGACAGGTAATGTTTCAGGTACCTTCCATTGACGGGATTACTATCCAGAAGAACCCCATTCGGATAATCCAACAGAAATGTGTTTTTCCCTCTGTAACCAGCAACAACATAAGGACCTACCCACATATGGTCAAATTTCCCATGTTTGTCCTCTTTTGGAGCATCCCATTTCAGGACCAAATCATTAATCTGAAACTGTTCTTCTTTGATTCTCCTATCAAAAGTACTCTTCATTTTCTCCTGATGTGATTGCACCCTGTCATAAGCTTTATTCCTTTGCTCATCCAGGTCAATAATCTGATTTATCCTCCTTTGCATATAATTTGGTTCTTCTTGTTGATCTTGGAAATACCTCATGACTGGGACACCTAACGATGCTGGAAAAATAACTTTAGTCCCATACACCAGTTGGAACAGAGACATGCCAATCGCCCTTTTGGTACTAATCCTGTCAACCCAGAGAGCATACTTGAGCTTGTTGTGCCAGGACCTTTTGTTATCTTCTAACAGCTTCTTGATGATCCTTACTAGGCTTTTATTAGAGGATTCTGCCAACCCATTTCCCTGCGGATAGTAGGTAGTTGAATGATTGAGGCGTATATGGTACTTGTGATAGAAATCAATCATTTTCTTGGATTTAAACACAGTTGTATTATCTGTTACTATTCTTCTGGGGCACCCGAATTGAGCCAATATATTTTCCTCAAGAAAATTTGTGATTACACTCTCTGTGGCTCTTCTAGTGGGGATAGCTTCAATTCATTTTTTAAAATAGTCTGTAGCTGTCAAAATCCATTTGTTTTGTCCTGATGAATTGGGATTTATTTCTCCAATAAAATCCAAACCCCACTGCTGAAAAGGAGCTTCTACTGTTATAGGATTCAAAGGGAGAGGAAGTACCTTTCTCTTTTCGTCAAAAATCTGACATTGATGACACTTGCTAGTTTCTTTATACACATCTAAGAATAATATAGGCCAATAATAGCCTTCTCTTAGAATTTTGTTTGTCGTCACCTTACAAGAATGATGTCCCCCACAATCTCCCTTATGAAATTATTTGACTGTATGCTGAGCTTCATTTTCCAAAAGACAATTCAACAACACTCCACCGGGGTATTTCCAATAAAGGTATTGATTTAGAATACAAAATTTGGCAGCTTTTAATTTTATGGATCGGGCTCTTGACTTACTCAACCCCTCCGGTGCTTGCAAATTTTGAAGGACATATACAATATTAGAATACCATGGAGAAGCCACAAAATCAGCCATTATTTCTACTTCTGTATCTAACTGATTAGCTTGATGAGATAAGAAATTAATTTGCAAAGCTTCACAGTATGAATTAGCCATCATTTTAGCTAATCCTTGTCCTTTAATCAACTTTGTGGGATTTAGTTCAATATCATACTTCAACAATGTAGCAATCCATTTTGCTCTCCTACCTTCTGGATCTGGTTGTGTCAAGATTCCCTTTACTGTAGCAGATGGAACATGTGCAATTATATGTGAATGCGGAATGTACACTCTGAAATCCTTTAGTTCTTTGACCAAGGCATAAGCTTGTTTCTCCGTAATGTCATATTTCAATTCTCCATCCCTTAACATTTTGCTAAAAAATGCTATGGGTTGTTCCAAATTATCATCATTTTTCTTTAACAGAACTGCTGCTATAGTATATTCTGAAGCATATGAAAATACTGAGAAGTATTTGGTAAAATCTAGGCTCACCAACACAGGAGCCTCTGATATTGCTTTTTTTATTTCGCAAAAGGAATTTCTAGCTTCAGCATTCCATTTTATCTCGTGACCTTTCTTCAACATATTTGTGGTATTCATTAAGATCTTAGCAAAACTTGGCACAAACCTTCTGAAAAAATTTACCTGCCCCAAGAATTATTGTTTCTTTGTTTTGCTCCTGGGTTCACCCACTTTCAAAATTGCACTCACCCTTTCAGGATCAATTTTTATTCCATCTTTTGATATTATATGGCCCAACAACTTTCCTTATTCCAATGCAAAATTGGACTTCTTTGGGTTCAATGATATGCCAAATTTCCTACATTTCATGAAAACTTTCTCCAGATGACGCAGATGCTCTCTATCAGATTTTGAATAGACTGTGATATCATCCATGTATATTACTACAAAATTCCCAATTTCCCCTACAAAAGCAATGCCCATAGCCCGTTGGAAAGTATCTCCTGCGTTCATTAAGCCAAAAGGCATTTTTGCATACATAAAAGTGCCCCAAGGTGTAGTGAAAGCAGTTTTTTCTTGATCTTCAGGTAATACTTTGATCTGATTATAGCCAGAAAAACCATCCAACATTGAAATTATTTTGGCTGCAACTACTTTCTGCAATATATGATCCATCTTTTGCAAAGGATAGTTGTCCTTCATAGACACTTTGTTCAAGTTCTGGAAATCTATACACAATCTTATTTCACCATTCTTCTTCCTAAGAGGAACAAGGTTTGCAACCCACTTTTAAAACCTTAGAGTGACAATGATCTTGGCATCAAATAACTTTTTAATTTCCTTCTCAATAATAGGGAGAAACTTAGGGTTTATCCTCCTGAGCTTCTGCTTGAAAGGTTTCTCTCCAGGCTTTATGGGAATATCATGCTGTATAATAGATGTATCATACTCCTTCAGGTCTTCATAACTCCACACAAATACATCCGTATATTTTTTCATTAATTTCACATACTCTTCCTTTTATTTTTCAGGCAACTTCTTGGACAACTTCACAATCTTAGGATTTTCTTCCGTGCCAATATTCTTATCTTCAACAGCATTCTCAATGGGCTTTACTTTGGGATTCTTAGCTACATCATTCTGATCGAAATTTTTTTCTAAAGGAATTAGTCCTCTTGGTATGAAATTGTTTTTTAACTGGATAATATATTTACCTCCTAAGGTTCTCTTTAACTTTTCAATACCATTTCCTTCTTCCTCAAGCTCTTCATCATCTTGAGGGCTCTCACCATTGTCATTTTCGGTGTCAATGGGAGTATTTACAAATTCTCCTGAGAGCTCTTGGAACCTTCTAATATGCATATCATCTTCGAACACCTACCAGTATTTAGAATTATCAGGAATAGATGGTCTATTCACAGTTTCCACCCGGTATTCCCTTTGACCAGCAACAGGGGTTTCAAATTTTCCAGCGGCCACGGCTAAAGAATCAGCCACTAAATTTTCATTCCTGGGAACTACCTAAATTGCATGCTCTGTAAATAAGTTTCCCAACATATCCCATACCTCATTTCTATAAGCCCTCATCTGAGGATGCCTGGTTTGATAAATTTCATTTACCTGATTTATCACCAACTCTGAGTCCCCCAAGACTCTTATTTTTTGAGCTCCTAAATCTTTCAAAGTATGCAATCCCAGTAACAAAGCTTCATATTCTGCCACATTGTTTGCGCACTCAAACGTTAATTTATATGACAAAGCTTTGAAATCCCGAATTGGAGAAATTATATACACACCAGCTCCAGCACCTATTTTTGCAGCAGATCCGTCAAAGTACATAATCCACTGACCTTCCCTTTTTTGCTTCTCTTCCAAAGCATCCTTCTCTAGCAATTCCTTTTCTTTACTCTCCTTAGACTTCTTCTGCAATACCTCTTCTATATCATGTGGGACAACATCATTAAAGAAAATAGAAGACCCTAAATCATTATCAACAGCATATATGTGGTGAATCTCAGGTTTATCTTGTCTGCTTACTACATAAGGAGCTCTTTTTTCACTATATAACCTTTTGCTCCCATCTCGAACAGGAATTGTAGCATAAGACATATCCATCTGTAAACTAGCTTTCAACTTGGAAGTCCAAGATCTTGACAAAAGCACCTCGAACTTAGGTGGAATATCAACCACGACCACATCCATGACTATAGTTTTAGATGGCAATTTATTTATGGTTACCACCATATCTTTAATCAAACCAAGGCATTTTACTCTTTTAGAATCAAATGAGTACAAATCTTTATAAGGTCTTGTTACTTCTAATCCTAAACTCTCTACCACTCCTTTCGGCATTAAGTTGTGTGATGCCCCTGAGTCTAGCATAGCATTGTGGACCGCCTTATCATGCACATTTAAACTCAAATAGAAAGGGGGGACTTCTTCACTTTCTAAATTTTCAACCTTTGACCCAAACGAAATAGCAGGGTTATCATCATTCAATTCCAAAATGTCAGATTTCCATTCTCCTTGATTTTTAACCATTTTTGTGATAGCGTTTCTGTATTCAGTGTTTCTCAATAACTCATTAAATGGAACAGATATTTTTAGCTTTGAAAGTTCATTTTGTAAATTGAAGCCAGAACCAATTTTTTCCAAATCAACCGGAGCCGCCTGCTTTATTGCTTTATCTCTTTGTACATCATTTTCAACCTCTTTATTTACAAGAGATTCTTTTTTGCAATTCTTTTCCCTTTTCTACATTCAAAGAACTAGTGGAAGGCTGATTTGGGTTTGCCTTTCCTTTATTTATGAGGACATCCCTGTTCCTTAGTCTGATTTTCCTTTGCACATCATCCATAGCATGCAAATAACCCCTTTGATACTGCTCAGTATCCATTTAGAATTCTTCACTTCCATCTCCCTGTCCAAACATGTTATTCTCTTCCTCAGTAAGATATATCTCTGAGTCTTATTCTCCAAAAACATGAATCTCATTTTCAGCGGGATTTGCTTCATCAGCAACATAATTTTCTGGGAATGGTGGATGAATTTGTTGTTCCTCTTGATTTCTTGGATTTCTTACGTCTCTTTGTCTATTTTGGGGAGGAACCAGAGGGTTCGGTCTTCTAAAATTAGGATTCCTAATCTGAGGTTCAACTTGTTCTCTATTGAATCCTTTATTATCCATAGTTAATCTATCCATCAACTTTTCCATGGTTTTCAACATCATTTCAAATTTGACATCATTAGTAGAAGAAGATGTAGAAGGAAAATTTTCTTCTTTTTTCCTTTTATCAATATCTCTATGTTTCATCTTTCCACTTGCCATCATATTTGCTTCTACTTCTAGAGCATTTGTAAACATAGCAGCAAGAGTTGCTGATTTTCTTTCTCTTAATGAAAATGCAAAGTCATTATCAAAAGCTCCAGCATAATGTAATTTGGCTGTGGCTGCAGAAGGTTTTATGTCCTCCGGAATGGAATTGTAAACCCTCATGAACCTGCTCGAAAACTCATGGATAGATTCAAAACCTCCCTTTTTGAGACTGTTATACTGATATAGGAGATGCAAAGGATTCTGTTTATCATCCCACCTATCTAGGAAAGCATTTTGGAAAGCCTGAAAATTCACTATAGACCTATTTGGAAAATATTTAAACCATTTCTTTGCCTCAGCTGACAAACTTTGGGCAAACAAACGCATTTTAACATCTGGATAATCAAATTATTCTAAGTAGATGAAATCTTCAAACTTGGCAACATACTATTTTGCGGTTACGTCACCCTCTCCATCAAATAAAGAAATTCTTTGGGAATAGTTATGAGGAAGGTCATGTAGTAAAGGAGGCAAACGCAAGGTAGAAAATCTGGTTGCCTTTGGTCTAGGTGGATTCACAGGGACTGAAGAGCTTTGATAATTTTGAGAGGTAAATGTTTCAACTTTAGTATCTTGCTGTAAATCTCTCCAAAGGGAATCCAACAAATAAGATTCTAACCTACGAGGATTGAATTCAGTATTCTTAAGGTCAGACTCAGATTTGGTTCTCAACATACTTTTCCCAGTGTTAACTTCCCATTCTGGATCAATATGAGAATCTTGAGATGATGATGCACCAAACAAAGGAAAATCTAACTTTTCTTTATTTTTTCTCTTGAATAACTTTTCTGGGTCTTCAAAACTTTTCAATATTTTGGTATCAGAGTTACCTCGCGTGTGTCTTCTCGAAGCCAGAATGACTCCTTGAGTTCTGAACAAATTTTACAATGGAGTCGCCAGGGAAAATATACAACCTTTTTACTGTTAAAGATTCCTGATTGCCCATAGAAATCTTCCTTAAACACTGTCGTTCTCCTAGGGCAGATATGCACCTTCGTTCCCCGGCAACGGCGCCACTTTGTTAACACTCAGAATGTACCCAGGTTGTAAGAGGTAAATCCCAAGCTAACAACAAAAACCACTTTTAGAAAGAAACTAGCTTTTCTTTCCAGAGAGGGATCTCTCGAATACATATTTTACAAGGCCATAAATATATATCAACACTTAAAGATTATAGAGGTGGTTGAAACAATACACATAACCATTGAGCATGGAGTCACATATAAATAAATAACAGAAAATCATATGCGCAGAAGCTCATCACAGGCAAGATAACCATTCGGTCACTGTCATTCATTTAATCCATTTGGAGCAGAAGAAGTAGAGCACAGTCCATCAATACAGAGCATCAAAATATGAATTTAATATTGACTTTAGCAAAAAGGTTTATAAAATATTTGAAACAATGACTAGAGCATAATGAATATGAATTCCAATCATTTAACATTTGGTTCCAAATATGAAGAAAATAGAATGGAGTGAACACAGGAAAAACAATCACAAAGAAAGAAGCACAGACTGTGATACAAATGGCGCAGGAATCTCTGATAATATATTTGCATTCAATTTCTTGCTAAAAATATATATGTCTTTCAAAACACTTAACAACCGGACAGTTTCCAACCCCCGTCTCATAAAATAGATGCAAATATATACATAAAATGATTTGATATTCCAACAAGATTCATAACTGAATGATCGGCTTAATTAAAGTCTTGTAACTAAATTCCTAGATTTTAGGAATAAACTACAGCTTCAATCGTAACAAATCATTAAGCTAAAATCAACTTGCTAACAAGTCCTCGTCCAATCAACTCCTTGGCACGTGACATCTATTCTCATGAATGAAGGATGTATTTTGTCTTCCCGAACCTTTCCACAGCTTTCCATTGCTCCGCGCTTGGGGTGTCATATTCCATCATCTCTCAAATTGACACTTCCAACTCCATGTAAGCTTCGTATGATACTTTGGGAAATCCTCTTCTGGTGATTAGGAACTTTTGTAAGATTTCGAAATCCTTTGTCAATTTGTCCACAATAGCTTTCCCTGTTAGGCCGTTTTCCAAATCATCAAATTTGAAATGATCCATGCGGCTTTGAACTAACAAGCTGTGATAGTGCTCTTGAGAGAACATCCGTCCTTCCTCATCCCAAAAGGATGGTAGGCCGTCCTCAAATAGCTCTTTTAAAACTTGCTTGAAGCTATTAACCTCTGAAAGCATTTCATTTGCCTTGTCCTGGACTGTCTTCATTAAATGGTGCTTGTGGATAAATATTTTAGCCGACAGAACTATTGATATTCTATCCTTTATTCCCATATCATGTAATTTCTGGTATGTCAATGAATTTAGAAAATTCAGTGTGTTTTGGGCTGTGGTAAGGGGTCTTCTCTCCATGTGTTCATTCACTAACTTTAGTCTTTGGTGAGCCCAATTGATCAATATGTTTTGATCATCGATAAAGTTCAAATGGTTCCTGAATTTAGTGATTTCTATATATAAGGTGTCCCAAATGATGTGCTTTGCCCCTTGGAGAGGACCTTTCCCAATGTTTCTTTCTTTTAGTTCATTGAATTTCTTCTGCAGCTGATTCCTATCTTGCAATATTTTATTTTTATTCTCACTTACTTTGGCCAATTCAGACTTGATCTTTTCATTCTCTGCCTTTAACTCTTTTATTTCTTCATCCTTTAAGATGACCTGGGACATAGGTATTGACAAGTCATCCGCAGAAAATTCATTCAATGGTTTATCAATATTTACAATAGACAGGTCCTCATCAATAGGATTCTAACTCATCAATTCTTCCATGATTTCCTTTTCTTCATTTTGGTCCCTTTTCAGCAAGGCAAATTGAGATATCAGTTCACTTCGTTCGGCTTCCCATCTGTGCTTTTCCTCCTGTAACTCGATAGCTTTTCGTTTCTGCTCCATCATCTCCTACTGCATCTTGTCTTTCTCTTCTTGCAGTGCCAAAATTTCAGATGATTGAACATGCTCAGAGCCCGGGATCTTCAATTTTTTCTTCAGAACTTGGAGAGGATTGTCTTTTTCTTCCAACATTCTTCTGACAGCTTGGGTGTTATCTTTCTCATTTCCTGAACTGATAATATCTACTTGTAGGTTTTTAATCTGAATGGTATTGGCCTTATTTTCAACTCTTTCATGTTTCAATTGAATCTCTAACTTATCTACCAAAATTTGTAGTTTATTGATTCTCATCATAGCCTGTAACAGATATAAATAAATAATATCACTTGTTTGCTTATGAAGTTGTATCTTGTTAGGTACACTAATATTGTACAACCTTACTTCCATCTCTGTCATCTTTTTATCATTCACCATGGCCAATTTGAAGGTGTTTCCTTCTGTATCTCGGGAAGAAATCAAAGAGGTTTTTGGATTGCTTAAATTCCTTACCTGTGGGAGCAAACTTCTTGTCTCTTGTAGAGACTGCTTTATTTTCTCCATGTAATTGGCCTTGAGTTCCTCTTTGGACTTAAAAATTAATCTTGGTTCTGAACTATCTACATCCTTGAAATAAAATTGATTTATTTGTACAGATTTAGTTGGGACTAAAGCAACTTTCTTAAAATTGTCAGAAATTTCTTTACTTGAAACTCCACCAACTTGTAACAATTTCGCCTTTTTATGTGACCCGTCTTCATCTACTTCCATGATTTCAATCTCAGACAGACTCCTCTTAATCAAAACATTAGGACCTTCTGACACTTGTGATACTGTAACTGGTAAAGCACTTGCATTTCCACCGGACCCTTGAATTTCCATAAACTGCAACAAATTTGCTATTTCATTCAATCCTTCAATAAACTGGTGTTCAAAAGGTTTGTTTTTGTTGGCCTACTTCCTTAGGGAAATTATGTGGTGAGGATCATAATTTGCCTTCGGATCTTTTTGAAATTCCATGTTTCCCAATAACCTTTCAATAAACACTAAGGCACCTTTATTTTTGAAAATAAAGGAGCCAACCTTGAGAGGGAATTTAATATTTGAAGATTTTTTAAAGGCTCCAAAATGTTGTTCCTCTTAGTGTAGCCTTTACCTCATGAACTCCAATGTAAAAAATCTAGGAGTGAGGAAAGCAGGTAACTTATATGGTTCCCCAGTGAATCCATATATCCTCAAAACAGTATAATCTTTATGTAGGAACCAGTCTCTGACTCGATCCTCAGGCGAGGACTGCATCAGACATTTCATATCCTCTAACACACGGGGCAGTGCTTCATGGAACAACATTTTATATATCTATGACATGATTGAATTAGAAAACTCAAACATTCTAATCTGCTTGGGCAAATCAGAAGAGAAGATGGTACTCAAAAACTGTAATTCAGTGACATTTGAACACAGCAACATGTTCAACAGGTAAGTTTGAAATTTAAAGAACATGACTTTTGGGAATTCACTTAACTGAAGGTGTATTTCTTCCGCTAGGTACTCATCTAGACTAAATACAGGAACTGATTGAGACTCTGAACCAAATGAACTCATTTTTAACAAAAAACCAAGGATGACTTCAGTTACACGATAATCATCGTCAAGACCCAAAATTTGACAGACTAGGGATACCACTAATTGAACTTCAGTTTTGAAAATATGAACATGGTAAGGTAGGAAAATATCGTCTAATGACTGACCCTCTTTTAAAATATTGGATAGAAATTGGCAACGGACTTCAGAGATACAACTTTTTAACAATTCAGTAAGAATAGACTCATTTACAGGTTCACGGTTGTCAGGGTAACTGTCGGGCAGGTTTAAATTTTCATGGATGACATTGACATTGATTTTACAGAGTATCCGAGAAGTAGACTGACTCACAATGACTCTTTGAGAAGGGGAATAATTGACCGCGCGCCATTCTACGAATTCTGGGAAATGCAGGGTTTTTTCGAGAGAAAAATAATACATGAAGGATTTACAGACATTCAGGGCATCATTTCCCTATGAATGGTAATGCCACAACCTTTATTTACTGACTGAAATGCTTCCTATGGACAGAAAAAGGTCACAGATGCTTCTGTATCTATCAACTAAAATAATCTTCCCTGTAACCTATAATACGACCAAACTCTTGCGATACCTTCTGTTGGTCCATAATTCAATTGATAATGGCAATGAGATGGACAAATTATGGGCGTTTAAGCCTTACCTGTTTACTGCAGATGCGTGTGCTTGAAATTGAAAGTCAAAGGTTGACAAATCCGCAGGTCTTTTTCACTTGTCCGGTGCCAATAAAATAACCATGGAACAAGTCAACTTCCCTTTTATAGGAGACCCCACTCTAGAGCGTCCTTTTGGTAGTTTCCTCTAAACCACTTTCACCTCCAGATTTCACCATGATTGGCCATGTGGATAGTGGTTTATATTCTACAACCACTCTTTACCTTTATCTGCCATGCACCTTCCCGCTCCGGACTTATCTATGACCATTGATTGTTTTCACCTTTATTTCTTCGCCGTCACATCAGGTGGCACATATCCAATTCCGCTGAGCATCGTGGTCTTATCCATCGTGCAAGTTTATTCTCTGGATTCATCCACAACCATTGATTGAATCTACCTTTATTTCTCCACCGTTGGATCAAGTTACACGCACTCAATTCCGTTGGGCTTTGTTGTTTTAACAAGCATGCAAGTTCTCAAAGCGGAGCTTATACAGACCATAGATCTCATATGGTTGGATCGACAACCGTTGATCCATATACTATGTTAAACGCTTGCATATAGTTATCTTCTTTGCATCTTTTAGGGAGCGCATATAATACAGACCATTGATCTTCACCTTTTCGCTTCGCACCGTTAGATCCTTTGACAAATAATTGTTTTTCACCTTTTACCATGCTTTCATACTATAAAATTTAACCAAAGTTTGACAAATGACCATTATTTTCTCCCCACCATGGTATTTTTGCTCCCCTGCTAAATAATGGTTTTAACAGCTGGCTCCATCTAGGGATGATATCCTCCCTGCGAGGTATCAAAGAACTCGTAGACCAGGTGCCTGTTTTTTTTTCATTTTTTACAATAACTTTCAGAAAACTCATCTTTTTTTTTTGTAGATATATTATTTTTTGTTTTGAGAAAGGAAAGAACGCCTCATGTACCTTAGGGCCTTCACTGTGGGCTTCAAATACATTAGTATTACCATTCATGTTAACTTTGTAAAGAGAAATAAGTATTTACAGGCTATAGTACAAATTTTACCTTCCTCCTTAGGACAGGTAATGTTTCAGGTGCCTTCCATTGATGGGATTACTATCCAGAAGAACCCCATTCGAATATTCCAACAGAAATGCGTTTTGCCCTCTGTAACTAGCAACAACATAAGGACCTACCCACATATGGTCAAATTTCCCATGTTTGTGCTCTTTTGGAGCATCCCATTTCAGGACCAAATCATCAATCTGAAACTGTTCTTCTTTGATTCTCCTATCAAAAGTACTCTTCATTTTCTCCTGATGTGATTGCACCCTATCATAAGCTTTATTCCTTTGCTCATCCAGCTCAATAATCTGATTTATCGTCCTTTGCATATTATTTGGTTCTTCTTGCTGATCTTGGAAATACCTCATGACTGGGACACCTAACGATGCTGGAAAAACAACTTCAGTCCCATACACCAGTTGGAATGGAGATACGCCAATCGCCCTTTTGGTACTAATCCTGTCAGCCCAAAGAGCATACTTGAGCTTGTTGTTCCAGGACCTGTTGTTATCTTCTAACAGCTTCTTGATGATCCTTACTAGGATTTTATTAGAAGATTCAGCCAACCCATTTCCCTGCGGATAATAGGCAGTTGAATGATTGAGGCTTATATGGTACTTGTTACAAAAATCAATCATTTTCTTGGATTTAAACGCAGCTGCATTATCTGTTACTATTCTTCTGGGGCACCTGAATCGAGCCAATATATTTTCCTCAAGAAAATACATGATTACACTCTCTGTGGCTCTTCTAGTTGGGATAGCTTCAATTCATTTTGTAAAATAGTCCGTAGCTGTCAAAATCCATTTGTGTTGTCCTGATGAATTGGGATTTATTTCTCCAATAAAATCCAAACCCCACTGCTGAAAAGGAGCTTCTACTATTATAGGATTCAAAGGGAGAGGAAGTACCTTTCTCTTTCTGTCAAAAATCTGACACTAATGACACTTGCTAGTTTCTTTATACACATCTGAGAATAATGTAGGCCAATAATAGCCTTCTCTTAGAATTTTGTTTGTCGTCACCTTCCAAGAATGATGTCCCCCACAATATCCCTTATGAAATTCTTTGACTGTATGCTGAGCTTCATTTTCCAAAAGACAATTCAGCAACACTCCACCAGGGTCTTTCCAATAGAGGTATTGATTTAGAATACAAAATTTGGCATCTTTTAATTTTATGGATCGGGCTCTTGACTTACTCAGCCCCTTCAGTGCTTGCAAATTTTGAAGGACATATACAATATTAGAATACCATGGAGAAGCCACAAAATCAGCCATTATTTCTACTTCTGTATCTAACTGATTAGCTTGATGAGATAAGAAATTAATTTGCAAAGCTTCACAGTTTGAATTAGCCATCATTTTAGCTAATCCTTGTCCTTTAATCAACTTTGTGGGCTTTATTTCGATATCATACTCCAACAATGTAGCAATCCATTTTGCTCTCCTACCTTCTGGATCTGGTTGTGTCAAGATTCCCTTTACTGCAGCAGATGGAACATGTGCAATTATATGTGAATGCAGAATGTACACTCTGAAATCCTTCAGTGCTTTGACCAAGGAATAAGCTTGTTTCTCCATAATGTCATATTTCAATTCTCCATCCCTTAACATTTTGCTAAAAAATGCTATGGGTTGTTCCAAATTATCATCATTTTTCTGTAACAGAACTGCTCCTATAGTATATTCTGAAGCATATAAAAATACTAAGAAGTCTTTGGTAATATCTGGGCTCACAAACACAGGAGCCTCTGATATTGCTTTTTTGATTTCCCAAAAGGAATTTCTAGCTTCAGCATTCCATTTTATCTTATGACCTTTCTTCAACATATTTGTGCTATTCATTAAGATCTCAGCTAAACTTGGCACAAACCTTCTCAAAAAATTTACCTGCCCCAAGAATGATTGTATCTCTTTTTTGCTCCTGGGTTCACCCACTTTCAAAATTGCACTCACCCTTTCAGGATCAATTTTTATTCCATCTTTTGATATTATATGGCCCAATAACTTTCCTTCTTCCAATGCAAAATTGGACTTCTTTGGGTTCAATGATATGCCAAATTTCCTACATTTCATGAAAACTTTCTCTAGATGATGCAGATGCTCTCTGTCAGATTTTCAATAGACCATGATATCATCCATGTAGATTACTACAAAATTCCCAATTTCCCCTACAAAAGCAATATCCATAGCCCGTTGGAAAGTAGCTCCTGCATTCATTAAGCCAAAAGGCATTTTTGCATACATAAAAGTGCCCCAACATGTAGTGAAAGCAGTTTTTTCTTGATCTTCAGGTAATACTTTGATCTTATTATAGCCGGAAAAACCATCCAACATTGAAATTCTTTCAGCTCCAAATACTTTCTGCAATATATGGTCCATCTTTGGCAAATGATAGTTTTCCTTCATAGACACTTTGTTCAAGTTCCGGAAATCTATACACAATCTTATTTCACCATTCTTCTTCCTAACAGGAACAAGGTTTGCAACCCACTTTGAAAACCTTAGAGTGACAATGATATTGGCATCAAATAACTTTTTAATTTCCTTCTCAATAATAGGGAGCAACTTAGGGTTTATCATCCTAAGCTTCTGCTTGAAAGGTTTCTTTCCAGGCATTATGGGAATAGTATGCTGTATAATAGATGTATCATACTCCTTCAGGTCTTCGTAACTCCCTGCAAATAGATCCGTATATTTTTTCATTAATTTCACATACTCTTCCTTTTCTTTCTCAAGCAACTTCTTAGACAACTTCACAATCTAAGGATTTTCTTCGGTGCCAATATTATTATCTTCAACAGCATTCTCAACAGGCTTTACTTTGGGATTCTTAGCTACGTCATTCTGATCGAAAAGTTTTTATAAAGGAATTAGTCCTCTTGGTATGAAATTGTTTTTTAACTGGATAATATCTTTACCTCCTAAGGTTCCCTTTAACTTTTCAGTACCATTTCCTTCTTCCTCAAGCTCTTCATCATCTTGAGGGCTCTCACCATTGTCATTTTCGGTGTCAATGGGAGTATTTACAATTTCTCCTGAGAGCTCTAGGAACCTTCTGATCTACATATCATATTTGAACACCTGCCAGTATTTACAATTATCAGGAATAGATGGTCTATTCACAATTTCCACCTGGTATTCCCTTTGACCAGCAACAAGGGTTTCAAATTTTCCAGCCGCCATGGCTAAAGAATTAGCCACTAAATTTTCATGCCTTGGAACTACCTGAATTGCATGCTCTGTAAAGAAATTTCCCAACATATCCCATACCTCATTTCTATAAACCCTCATCCGAGGTTGCCTGGTTTGATAAATTTCATTTACCTGATTTATCACCAACTCTGAGTCCCCCAAGACTCTTATTTTTTGAGCTCCTAAATCTTTCAAAGCATGCAATCCCAGTAAGAAAGCTTCATATTCTACCACATTGTTTGTGCACTCAAACGTTAATTTATATGACAAAGCTTTGAAATCCCGAATAGGAGAAATTATATACACACCAACTCCAGCACCTATTTTTGCAGCAGATCCGTCAAAGTACATAATCCACTGACCTTCCCTTTTTTGCTTCGCTTCCAAAGCATCCTACTCTAGCAATTCATTTTCTTTACTCTCCTTAGACTTCTTCTACAATACCTCTTCTATATCATGTGGGACAGCATCATTAAATAAAATAGAAGACCCTAAATCAGTATCAACAGCATATATGTAGTGAATCTCAGGTTTATCTTGACTACTTACTACATAAGGAGTTCTTTTTTCACTATATAACCTTTTGCTCCCATCTCAAACATGAATTGTAGCATAAGACATATCCATCTGTAAACTACCTTTCAACTTAGAAGTCCAAGATCTTGACAACAACACCCCAAACTTAGGTGGAATATCATCCACGACCACATCCATGACTATAGTTTTAGATGGCAATTTATTTATGGTTACCACCATATCTTTAATCAAACCAAGGCATTTTACTCTTTTAGAATCAAACGAGTACAAATATTTATAAGGTCTTGTTACTTCTAATCCCAAACTCTCTACCAATCCTTTCGGCATTAATTTGTGTGATGCCCCTGAGTCTAGCATATGATTGTGGACCAACTTATCATGCACATTTAAAATCAAATAGAAAGGGGGAACTTCTTCACTTTCTAAATTTTCAACCTTTGACCCAAACGGAATAGCAGGGTTATCATCGTTCAATTCCAAAATGTCAGATTGCCATTCTCCTTGATTTTTAACCATTTTTGTGATAGTGTTTCTGTATTCAGTGTTTCTCAATAACTCATTAAATGGAATAGAGATTTTTAGCTTTGAAAGTTCATTTTGTAAATTGAAGCCAGAACCAATTTTTTTCACATCAACCGGAGCCGCCTGCTTTATTGCTTTATCTCTTTGTACATCATTTTCAGCCTCTTTATTTACAAGAGATTCTTTTTGCAGTTCTTTTCCCTTTTCTACATTCAAAGAACTAGTGGAAGGCTGATTTGGGTTTGCCTTTCCTTTATTTATGAGGACATCCCTGTTCCTTAGTCTGATTTTCCTTTGCACATCATCCATAGCATGCAAATAACCCCTTTGATACTGCTCAGTCTCCATTTCAAATTCTTCACTTCCATCTCCCTGTCCAAACATGTTATGCTCTTCCTTAGTAAGATATATCTCTGAGTCCTATTCTCCAAAAAGATGAATCTCATTTTCAGCGGGATATTCTTCATCAGCAACATCATTTTCCGGGAATGGTGGACGAATTTGTTGTTCCTCTTGATTTCTTGGTTTTCTTATGTCTCTTTGTCTATTTTGTGGAGGAACCAGAGGATTCGGTCTTCTAAAAATAGGATTCCTGATCTAAGGTTCAGATTGTTCTCTATTGAATCCCCTATTATCCATAGTTAATCTATCCATCAACTTTTCCATGGTTTTCAACATCATTTCAAATTTGACATCATTAGTAGAAGAAGATGTAGAAGGAAAATTTTCTTCTTTTTTCCTTCTATCAATATCTCTATGTTTCATCTTTCCACTTGCCATCATATTTGATTCTACTTCTAGAGCATCTGTAAACATAGCAGTAAGAGTTGCTGATTTTCTTTCTCTTAATGAAAATGCAAAGTCATTATCAAAAGCTCCAGCATAATGTAATTTGGCTGTGGCTGCAAAAGGTTTTATGTCCTCTGGAATGGAATTGTAAACCCTCATGAACCTGCTAGAAAACTCATGGACAGATTCAAAACCTCCCTTTTTGAGACTGTTATACTGAGATAGGAGCTACAAAGGATTCTATTTATCATCCCACCTATATAGGAAATCATTTTGAAAAGCCTAAAAATTCACTATAGACCCATTTGGAAAATATTTAAACCATTTCTTTGCCTCACCTAACAAACTTTGGGCAAACAAACGCATTTTAACATCTGGATAATCAACTTCTTCTAAGTCGATGAAATATTCAAACTTGGAAACATGTTGTTTTGCTGTTACATCACCCTCTCCATCAAACAAAGAAATTCTTTGGGAATAGTTCTGAGGAAGGTCATGTAGTAAAGGAGGCAAATGCAAGGGAGCAAATCTGGCTACCAGTGGTCTAGGTGGATTCACAGGGACTGAAGAGCTTTGAGAATTTTGAGAGGTAAATGTTTCAACTTTAGTATCTTGCTGTAAATCTCTCCAGAGGGAATCCAACAAATAAGATTCTAACCTACGAGGATTTAATTCAGTATTCTTAAGGTCAGACTCAGATTTGGTTCTCAATAGACTTTTCCCAGCGTTAAGTTCCCATTCTGGATCAATATGAGAATCTTGAGATGATGATGCACCAAACAAAGGAAAACCTAACTTTTCTTTATTTTTTCTCTTGAATAACTTTTCTGGGTCTTCAAAACTTTTCAATATTTTGGTATCAGAGTTACGTTGTGTGTGTCTTCTCGAAGCCATAATGAATCCTTGAGTTCTGAAGAAGTTTTACAATGGAGTCATCATGGCAAATATACAAACTTTTTAATGTTAATCCTAATTGCCCACAGAAATCTTCTTTAAACACTGTCATTCTCCCAGGGCAGATATGCACCTTCGTTCCCTGGCAACGGCGCCAGTTTGTTAACACTCAGAATGTACCCAGGTTGTAAGAGGTAAATCCCAAGGTAACAACAAAAACCACTTTTAGAAAGAAACTGGCTTTTCTTTCCAGAGAGGGATCTCTCGAAAACAGATTTTACAAGGCCAGAAATATATATCAACACTCAAATATTATAGAGGTGGTTGAAACAATACACATAACCATTGGGCATGGAGTCACATATAAATAAATAACAGAAAATCGTATGTGCAGAAGCTCATAAGAGGCAAGATAACCATTCGATCACAGTCATTCATATAATCCATTTGGAGCAGAAGAAGTAGAGCACAGTCCATCAATACAGAGCATCAAAATATGAATTCAATATTGACTTTATCAGAAAGGTTTATAAAATATTTGAAACAATGACTAGAGCATAATGAATATGAATTCCAATCATTTAACACTTGGTTCCAAATATGAAGAAAACAGAATGGAGTGAACATAGGAAAAACAATCACAAAGAAAGAAGTAGAGACTGTAATACAAATGGTGCAGGAATCTCTGATAATCTCTTTGCATTCAATTTCTTGCTCAAAAATATATGTCTTTCAAAACACTTAACAAACATACAGTTTCGAACCCCCATCTTTTAAAATAGATGCAAATATATACATAAAATGATTTGATCTTCCAAGAATATTCATAACTGAATGATCGTCTTAATTAAAGTCTTGTAACTGAATTCCTAACTTTTAGGAATAAACTACAGCTTCAATCCTAACAAATCATTAAGCTAAAATCAACTTGGTAACAGGTCCTCATCCAATCAGATCCTTGGCGCGCGACATTTGTTCTCATGAATGAAAGATGTATTTTGTCTTCCCGAACCTTTCCACAGCTTTCCATTGCTCCGCGCTTGGGGTGTCATATTCCATCATCTCTCGAATTGACACTTCCAACTCCATGTAAGTTTTGTATGATACTTTTTGCAATCCTCTCCTGGTGATTAGGAACTTTTGTAAGATTTCAAAATCCTCCGTCAATTTGTCCACAATAGCTTTCCCTGTTAGGCCTTTTTCCAAATCATCAAATTTGGAATGATCCATGCGGCTTTGAACTAACAAGCTGTGATAGTGCTCCTGAGAGAATATCCGTCCTTCCTCGTCCCAAAAGGATGGTAGGACATCCTCAAATAGATCTTTGAAAACATGCTTGAAGCTATTAACCTCTGAAAGCATTTCATTTTCCTTGTCCTAGACCGTCTTCATTAAATGGTGCTTGTGGATAAGTCTTTTAGCCCATAGAATTATTGATATTCTATCCTTTATTTCCATATCATGTAATTTTTGTATGTCAATGAATTTATAAAATTCAGTGTGTTTTGGGCTGTGGTAAGGGGTCTTCTCTCCATGTGTTCATTCACCAACTTTGGTCTTTCGTGAGCCAAATTGATCAATATGTTTTGATCATTGATAAAGTTCAGATGGTGCCTGAATTTAGTGATTTCTATAGATAAGGTGTCCCAAATGATGTGCTTTTCCCCTTGGAGAGGACCTTTCCCAATGTTTCTTGCTTTTAGTTGATTGAATTTATTCTGCAGCTAATTCTTGTCTTGCAATATTTTATTTTCATTCTCACTTACTTTGGCCAATTTATACTTGATCTTTTCATTCTCTTCCTTTAACTCTTTTATTTATTCATCCTTTAAGATGACCTGGGACATAGGTATTGACAAGTCATCCGTAGAAAAGTCGTTCAATGGTTTATCAATATTTACAATAGACAAGTCCTCATCAATAGGAATCTGACTCATCAATTCTTCCATGATTTCCTTTTCTTTGTTTTGGTCCCTTTTCAGCAAGGCAATTTGAGATATCAGTTCACTTCGTTCGGCTTCCCATATGTGGTTTTCCTCCTGTAACTCGATAGCTTTTCATTTATGCTCCATCATCTCCTACTGCATCTTATCTTTCTCTTCTTGCAGTGCCAAAAGTTCAGATGATTGAACATGCTCAGAGCCTGGGATCTTCAATTTTTTCTTCAGAACTTGGAGAGCATTGTATTTTTCTTCCAACATTCTTCTGACAGCTTGGGTGTTATCTTTCTCATTGCCTAAACTGATAATATCTGCTTGTAGCTTTTTAATCTGAATGGTATTGGCCTTATTTTCAACTCTTTCATGTTTCAATTGAATCTCTAACTTATCTACCAAAATTTGTAGTTTATTGATTCTCATCATAGCCTGTAACAGATCTGAATAAATAATATCACTTGTTTGCTTATGAAGCTGTATCTTGTCAGGTACACTAATCTTGTACAACCTTACTTCCATCTCTGTCATCTTTTTATCATTAACCATGGCCAATTTGAAGGTGTTTCTTTCTGTATCTCGCTGCAGAAATCAAAGAGGTTTTTGGATTACTTAAATTCCTTACCCGTGGGAGCAAACTTCTTGTCTCTTCTAGAGACTGCTTTCTTTTCTCCATGTAATTGGCCTTGAGTTCCTCTTTGGACTTAAAAATTAAGCTTGGTTCTGAACTATCTACATCCTTGAAAGAAAATTGATTTATTTGTACAGATTTAGTTGGGACTAAAGCAACTTTCTTAAAATCGTCGGAAATTTCTTTACTTGAAACTCCACCAACTTGTAACAATTTCGCCTTTTTGTGTGACCCATCTTCATCTACTTCCATGCTTTCAATCTCATAAATACTCCTGTTAATAAAAACATTAGGACCTTCTGACACTTGTGATACTGTAACTGGTAAAGCACTTGCATTTCCATCGGACCCTTGAATTTCCATAAACCGCAACAAATTTGCTATTTCATTCAATCCTTCAATAAACTGGTGTTCAAAAGGTTTTTTTTTGTTGGCCTCCTTCCTTAGGGAAATTATGTGGTGAGGATCATAATTTACCTTCGTCTCTTTTTGAAATTCCATTTTTCCCAATAACCTTTCAATAAACACTAAGGCACCTTTATTTTTGAAAATAAAGGAGCCAACCTTGAGAGGGAATTTAATATTTGAATATTTTTTAAAGGCTCCAAAATGTTCTTCCTCTGAGTGTAGCCTTTGCCTCATGAACTCCAATGCAAAAACTCTGGGAGTGAGGAAAGCAGGTAAATTATATGGTTCCCCAGTGAATCCATATATCCTCAAAACAGTATAATCTTTATGCAAGAACCAGTCTCCGACTCAATCCTCAGGCGAGGACTGCATCAGAGATTTCATATCTTCTGACACACGGGGCAGTGCTTCATCGAACAACATTTTATATATCTCTGACATGATTGAATTAGCAAACTCAAACATGCTAATCTACTTGGGCAAATCAGAAGAGAATATGGTACTCAAAAACTGTAATTCAGTGACATTTGAACATAGCAACATGTTCAACACGTAAGTTTGAAATTTAAAGAACCGGAATTTTGGGAATTCAGTTAACTGAAGGTGTATTGCTTCCTCCAAGTACTCATCTAGACTAAATACAAGAACTGATTGAGACTCTAAACCAAATGAACTCATTTTTAACAAAAAACCAAGGATGACTTCAGTTACGCGACAATCATTGTCAAGACCCAAAATTTGATAGACCAGGGATACCATTAATTGAACTTCATTTTTGAAAATATGAACATGGTAAGGTAGGAAAAGATCATCTAATGACTGAACCTCTTTTAAAATACTGGACAAAAATTGGTAACGGACTTCAGAGATACAACTTTTGTACAATTCAGCAAGAATAGACTCAATTACAGGTGTACAATTGTCAGGGTAACTGTCGGGCAGGTTTAAATTTTCACGGACGATGTTGGCATTGATTTTACAGAGTATTCGAGAAGTAGACTGAATCACAATGACTCTTTGAGAAGGGGAATAATTGACCGCGCACCATTCTGCAAATTCTGGGAAATGCAGGGTTTGATCGAGAGCAAAATAATACAAGAAGGATTCATAGACATTCAAGACATCATTTTCCTGTGAATGGCAGCGCCACAACCTTTCTTTACTGACTGAAACGCTTCCTATGGATAGAAAAGGGTCACAGACGCTTCTGTCTCTATCAACTAAATAATCTTCCCTGACATCTATAATATGACCAGACTCTTGCGATTCCTTTTGTTGGTCCATAATTCAATTGATAATGGCAATGAGATGGACGAATTATGGGCGTTTAAGCCTGACCTGTTTACTGCAGATGCGTGTGCTTGAAATTGACAGTTGAAGGTTGACGAATCCACAGGTATTTTTCACTCGTCTAGCACCAATAAAATAACCACGGAACAAGTCAACTTCCCTTTTATAGGACCCCACTCCGGAGCATCCTTTTGGAGGTTTCCTCTAAACCACTTTCACCTCTGGATTTCACCACGATTGGCCACGTGGACAGTAGTTTATATTCCACAACCGCTCTTTACCTTTATCTTCCATGCACCTTCCCGCTCTGGACTTATCTATGACCGTTGATTGATTTCGCCTTTATTTCTCCGCCATCAGATCAGGTGGCACATATCCAATTCCGTTGAGTGTCGTGGTCTTATCCATCGTGCAAGTTTATGCTCCGGATTCATCCACGACCGTTAATTGAATCTACCTTTATTTCTCCGTCGTTGGATCACGTGACATGCACTCAATTCCGACGGGCTTCATTGTTTTAACAAGCACGCAAGTTCTAAAAGTGGAGCTTATACAGACCCTAGATCTCATCTAGTTGGATCGACGACCGTTGATCCATATACTATGTTAAACGCCCGCATATACTTATCTTCTTCGCATTTTTTAGGGAGAGGATATAATACAGACCATTGATCTTCACCTTTTCGCTTCGCATTGTTAGATCCTTTGACAAATCATCGTTTTTCACCTTTTACCATGCTTTCATACTATAAAATTTAACCAAAGTTTGACAAATTACCATTATTTTCTCCCCACCATGGTCTTTTTGCTCCCCTCCTAAATAATGGTGTTAACAAGGAGGTCCATGAGAGGAGACTTGAATCTTTTCATTGTTATGCTTGAGGATTTGGAGCTCTCTTTTCCCACACCTTTGCCCTGGTGATCATCCCCCTGTATTGCAGAGCTTGGAGGCTGAGTTCTTTGGGGAAGAGAAGCAGCAGAACCAGATCAAGGTTTCATGAGGTGGCGAACTTGAAGAGAAGGTATACTTGTACTTGTTTTCAAGATTAATAAAGATGCGATGTCCTTCTTCTTCCCAACTCATTGTTTAGTGTATGATTGAATCTCTTTTTATGATCATATGATGATGTTAGTCAGATCATTTTTTCATGATTCTTTGATTACCATTGTTTTATATGTGGTCATATTGGTTTGAGGAAGGTATAACTTGTTTTGGAAGTATCTTGGAGCGAGAGGAACAAGAGAAGCAGGAGAAGGGCTAGAGAAAGATTGGGCCCGCCTTCAATTAATTGGGTTTGGACCTTTATTATCTCTAAATCTTGCTTATATATGTTTGCTGAACATTATACATCCACCTTTCAACCCCAATATGTTGATGGCCTCTTAAACCCTATCCATAGGATACTTTCCTTTACAATAGAACTAGCGACTCCACTGGGGATAGCCTTGTCTGTTTGGGGTTTCTCTATATTTCTTTCAGCCTTTTGCACTATTTTAGGTCCTTCTTTCCACTTAGAAACACTTTATAAGTCTGATATCACACTTCCCCTGCCTTCCTAAGGCAGTTTTTGACCTTTTTTGGGATTGTTTCCACCCATACACGAGTTGCAGACTGAACAGTCGCGTGTCTGTTTTGGTACACATGACTTTCTATACTATAAACCCATGTATGATACATGACTTGCCAGTAATACAACCCACGTGTGCTTGTACATGCAGCTTGTTGCACTGTTAACCCGCGTATGACACGTGACTTGTCAGTAGTGAAACTTGCATATGCCCCTTTAAACATTGTTTTTTCCTCTTTTGTGGTTTTTTATTCTGTTTGAAGGTTGTTGGTAGGTATTTTGGGGTCCTCTGCAGGTGCATGACTCTAGGGAGTTAGTTTCATCCCTTTTGGTTGTTCTTTATGTATGTAGCAATCCTTTTATAGCATTAGGATTTTCTCTTTGCTCTTTTCTCCCACCTCCTTTGCTTGGCATGATTTTTTGGCTTATGTTTCTAGTCAACTTATGCCAGTGATCTTTTTCTGAGTTCAGAAGCTTGTTGGTGTTGGTTTCCTTCTTCTTTTGTTGGTTAACTTCACCATGCCAAAGTATTTGACTTGTCTCTTATGCAAGCCTTCCTTCCAAGTATGATTAGAGGAATTTTGGGGTCTAAAATGGGCCTCCTAAGGAAAATAATAAAATAATAGTTAAAATAATTAAATAATAGTTAAAACAATAAAATAATATTGATTAATTTTGGAGGAAGAAAGAAAAAAACTACTTTTTGTGTTCGTATTTTCGACATATCTCCCTGTGTTTTTACTCAAATTTCGATCAGGAGAGCTTGTTGGATTAGGAATTTGATTCTGCATCCAACGAGTACCGACACTGCATACTTTTGATGGACCCCGCTACCCCAAAAACAAGAAATACCTAAAAAAATGTGATGATGACATCATCATCACATTTTTTCAGGTATTTCTTATTTTTAGGGTAGAGGGGTCCATCAAAAGTATGCAGTGTGGGTACTCGTTGGATGCGGAATCAAATTCTGCATCCAATGAGCTCTCCCAATCGAAATTTGAGTAAAAATACAATGAGATATGTCAAAAATACGAACAAAAAAAGTAGTTTTTTTTTATGACAAATATGTCAATTCAACCATTATGGTTGACTCATTTTATTGAAATTCTATTGGTCCTTGAATTCCAACTTACAAAAACTTATTTTGGCACATTTTCTTATAAGGCCCATTTTAGACCCCAAATTTCCTCTAATGGTTTATATTGACTTTAGTTCATTCTAGAGTTTGTTTGGTGGTTGTATAGTAGAGTTCCTTTTGCTTAGTTCTTATTATCTGCATACTTTTGTTTGTAGGTAGTTTTTCTTTTGCATTTATAAAATAAAAATAAAAAGAACATATACTTGTTTTTGCTGCTTCCCCCCCCCACCTCCTTCTTTGGTTTGACCTTGTTGGACAAGGTACTAAGAAACCTCTGTTTGTAGGCTTAGATTGATACTTGGGACTTCTTGACCTTTGTTTATGTCAGTCTTATTGCTCAGTCTCTTCATTCCAAAGTTGTTGGCTTGTTTACCTTTGTAATCCTTCCTTTCAAGAGAGGTTGATAGCTAACTTTAGGGAAACCTAGGGTTTGTTTGTGGGGTGTAGAGTAGTTGTCTATTTGCTTTGCTTACATTACTTGCTTGCATTAGTTAATAGGTTGTTTTTTCTTTTGCATTTATAAAAGAAAAAGAAAAAAACACATGTTTTCTTTATATGCATGTAGATTAGTTTTTTAGTCTAGATTGCATGGCATATCATTGTTTTTGAAAAATAAAAATAAAAATAAATTGTTCTCTTGTGGCTTTCAAGTTTCTATTTGAAAAATAAAGAGAATACTTTTTTTCTTTTTTCATTTCATTTCTCTTTAATTAGTTGTTTTGTTTCAATTTTGAGTCAAAACACCACATAAGTTTCATGCTGTTTACCCTCTGACTAAAAATAGCCCTTAAAATAAACGATATAATTTAAAAATTATTAGTAAGTTTTATTTTATAGGGTCATACACCAACTAGCTCAGGCTAGACTTGTGGGATAAGGAGTTTTAACTCCCCACAAGTGTTTAAATTTCAGACGTAGTTGGCCAATGACTAGGTAAATCCTTTTCTACGTTGATTGTATTTGGGATGCTCCTCTCAAATGGGAGCTAAGAACAAGGCTGCATGGAGGCTTGGACTGAGGAGATAACCCTTTGATTCCTTGTCAAAGCATAGACCAAGGTTTTTGCACATCTAGGGATTCGGGCTTTGCTACCCTGCCCATGCATACGAACTAGGCTTGCGACTGCCCCCCTATACTGTCAATATAGTTAAGGTAGCCTTTAGTCTCTTTGACATCTAGGGTTCATACACAAGTACACCGGAAGGCTATTTCTAGTTGAACTTGGATCGGCTTGGAAGGTAACCCCGGTAGAAGATGTGGGAGGGCGATGGGTGATTCCTCCACTTGTGCCTAAGAACATCTACAAGGACACCAAGTAACTGTATATGAGCTTTATTTTGGAAAGCGTATCTTATACCTGTTTATCTGTTTGGATTTAGGAATTTTTTAGTGAGTATTGTGTGGTTTGTCTGTACTTAGTGTGCCTTTAGGTGTGTGCTTTGTAATTTTGGTTGCCTATCAACCTTAGACTTTGTCTCTTGGTTTGAAACTATGTCTAACACCCCTTTGAACACCAACCAAGAGATCCCCATTCTAGGAACTCCTTGTACTATTCCTCTCATAGGGAATGTTGGTTTTCCCTTGATGGCCACCCCAAATCTACCTAGATTTACCCTAGGGCTACCGGTGTGGTTTTTTTCCACTCCAACTATCCTGAATGCTCCTAATGCTTCTCAAGTGAGATCCTTATATCAAGGGCATCAAAACACTGGTTCCCCTTCACCTGTAGTTGATTTTCCTCCTCCTACCTCATGCGGTGAAAGTACTGATACTAGTAACCGCTAGTCTAAAAGGAGTAAAAGAAGGAGGAAATGGAAGAAGGCACATAAGAAAGGGGGCACCCATTCAACCTCTACAAGTCAATTTGAACCTCACCACCCAACCTCTATGGTTCATGCTGGGGGCACCTATCCAACCTCTGTAGGTCATGTTGTGTCTAAGCACTCAACCTCTGCAATTCAAGTTGATGTTCACCATCCAGCCTCTGTTGATCATGCTGGTGGGATCCTTCCAACCTTTCTAGGTTACGTTGGATCCAGTCACTCAGCCTCTGTAGTTCATGCTGAGGGCACCCGTTCAACCTTTTATGTTCAATTTGAACTTCCCCATCCAACCTATGCAAGTCATGTTGTATCCATCCACCTAGCCTCTGAAGTTCATGGTGGGGGCACACACTCAACTGCTGCAAAGCATGTTGATCCTAACCATTTAGCCTCTATTGTTCATGCTGGTGGTGCTCATCCAACCTTTGCAGGTCATGTTGGACCCAATCTCTCAGCCTCTGTAGGTCATGCTAGGGGCAATCTCTCAGCCTCTATGGTTCATGTTGAAGACAATCTGTCAGCCACTGCGAGTCATGTTGACACTGTTGAAAATAATACCCATTCAAAACACAAGCCCAAGTTTCCTTGTAATATTTGTGAGGGAGACCACCTTACTTACAAATGCCCTTCTATCACGGAGGTGCGAAGAGTTTGGTTTCATGGTCATCCCATTTTTGAACATCCTGAAGTCTCTCAACAAACAACCTCTCTTAGTCAGGTTGGACCCAGTCACCCAGCCTCTGTAGTTCATGCTGGGGGAAAAATCTCATCCTCTGCAGGTCATGTTGAGAGAAAACAGTCAGCCATTGCTAGTCATGTTGACACTGTTGAAAAAACTGGTCATTCGAAGTGCAAACTTAAGTTCCCTTGTAAGCTATGCGAGGGAGATCATCTTATTCACCAGTGCCCTGCTATCGCAGAGGTGCGAAGAGTGTGGTCCGAGACTCAAGAATTTGCTTCTCCTAAACAACCTATAGTTTCTCAACAACCTACTCAACCTTTGGTTGATCAAGTGGTCGAACCAATCTCAGATTTGGTCAATCCCACTCTTCTTTCAGAGAGTGATCCTGATGTGATTGAACCAATGTTATCTTTAGTCAATCCCACTCTCCCTTCAGAGAGTGAATTTCATGAAGCGGTTGAATTGAATTCAGTATCGATCAATCCCACTCTTCCTTTGGAGAGTGAAGTGTCTACTAGTCACATTTTCTTCACTGCCAGTTCAGAACTTACTAAACAAGGGGGCATTGAACTTGCTTTGGATCAACCCCCACCAAGCTCTCGGATTGCTTCCTCTGATTGGGATAGCCTAGTTGAGCCGCGCCTTCCTTCTAATGCACCTTTCCAGATAAAGGACAAAGTTGAATCATACATGATTTCTCATTGTATTGTTGATGAAGGAGCCTCAGTTAGTATTTTGTCTGATCATGCTTGGGGAGGCATGGGATCTCCCAACCTTGTGTCGACTGCTAGTCAGTTACTGGCTTTTGATAGAATACCTTGTATAGCCTTGGGAATTATTGCTCAAACACCTGTTACTTTGGGTGGAAAGACCGTCTTAGTTGACTTCATGGTGATAGAAGACCCCTTGGACTTCAATATGCTCCTTGGATGTGATTATGTCTATGCCATGCAAGCTGTGGTGTAAACATTCTTTCGTGTGATGTACTTTAATCATGGCGAATAAATTGTCACTATCTATCAGTTGGATTTTCTTGATCCGTCTCTTGACCCAACTAGAGACCAGGTCTTTCCTTTATTGGTTCCTAGTGTTTCTATAGACACTACCCCACCATAGGTGAGCTATGTGGCCTCATGTCCTTTGCGTTCAATTTCTACTAAGAAGCAACCTCTGTTTTCATGCTTACCTTCTCGAGACATGGTCCCAGAAGTTGACTAGGTGAGTCATTTTATACAGACTGTGGAGCTCGCTCTCCACTCTGTCAATCCATTTGAAAGTTTAGACATGTGTCCTATCTCAGATGATCTCCTTCATTCAGATGAAGTCTTCCTAGAGACTTTGATACAGTCTAATATTCTTTTGGATGTTGGTTTAGTTGTGACTAAGTCTAACCCTTATTTTCCTAGTAAGCCTGACATTTCTTCTTATGTTGGTCTTGTTGAGTCTTTTGACTCTTCCTTCAAACAGCAAGTCAGTGATCCTGATGAGTTTGATTTTTCTTATGAATTTTTCAACTCCTGTGATACTAAGTTTGTTCTTACAGACTCTATTTCCCTTGTTGTTTTTTTCTCTTCTTTTGAGGTTGATCTTATTGATTATAAACCCTCGAGCCTTGGCGCTATAGAATCTTCTTTGGTCGATTCTTCCTTGACTTTACCTTTTCTAGAAGATATCAAAGTCACATGTGTTTGTACCAAAGTGACCCACATCAAATCTTTCCTTCTGAATATGATCCTGATGTTGTTGTTTCTTGGAGACAGGATTCTTAGTTGGATTCACAACTATTTACTAGCCTTGTCTTGTTGTTCAAGCTATAAATGCATTTGCATGTTCCCTACTCACACTTATGAGCTTGATGTCGGCTTCCACGCTTTTAGCTCGTTGTATAATCCCTCATCTTTGTTCTCATCGTCGCTTAGCCTTGTATCATTTTTCCTTTACAACTTGACACCTTTTACCTTGAGGAGACGTTCCTCAAGTGTCCTTATCTTGCTCACTTTCCTTGCATTATGCATAGGTCTGTTCCTTGTGCTTGGAACTAGTTTCGCCTGCCTATGACACTCATCTCCTCGCATTTAGAGCATTCTTCCTGCTCTCTTTCGAGCTCGTTAAAAACAGTAAGGAGGCCGAGAGTTGACTTTTTTGGACTCGTTAAAACTTCACAGGAAATATATTGAGTTTCTTTAGGCCCAGGTCTAACTCCTCAAAATAGACTTGACTATCGAGTAAACTTGTCCATTCAGACTCGTTAAGAATATGTGAATGGGCATCCACATTGGTGGTATTTTATCGCTTTCTCAGACTATGTGGAATAATACAAGTGTTAACACCTTCTAACTTGCAGAATATTGAAGGAAACATGGCGAAGAAAAATGATGGTTACTTGAACTTTGGTTAAATATGACAATGTGAATGTATGATAAAAGGGTGCATAAATGATCAAATTATCTCATAATCCAATGGTATAGAACAAGAATGTAAAAATCAATGGTTTAGAATAGATCCACTCTGTGAAGATGCATGGAAGATAAGGGTAGGAGGAGATAATTAGCAAGGCACAAGGATCGACAATTATGGGATCAGGTCGATAAAATATATGGTTGATAAGAAGTCCACTCCATAAAGTTGTGCATTGTTAGAAACAAAAAGGACCAGCGGAATGTGTATGTCCAAGTTAATCCAACGGCTTAAAAATAAAGTGAGTATTCATCAACGGTTATTATCAGATCTAGAGGGAAGAGTTGCACAACAGTTGAAATAGAAAGGTGGTAGTGGAATAAAAACCGCGACACACATGGTGGCTTATAGTGCATTCCACAGAGAAAAATGGTTTAAGAAAAACCGCTAGAGGGAGCCTCCGGAATAGACCTTTATATAAAGTGAATTTGACTTATTTTGAAAAATCATTTTTCATTTTGCATGCCCGGATGAATGAAAGGGACTGCCGACCATCCTTTCACAGTTAACTTCGGGTACATACAGTTACAGTCACAGGTAAGCTTTGAACACTTGAGCTTTATTCACAGAATTATCGTCATTTTTCTATTATGGAGAAAGAGAAAGGGTTAGAGGGTCTTAACCAGGTCCTGGATGAAAGCGAAGAATTCTTGGTTGACAGATATAGAGGTGTATATGACCCATACCTGTCGATGGGAAATGTATCAGTTATTAAGGAAATATTGTGGTGGTATAATTCACAAGGAAATGACATTTTGAATGCTTGCAAGTCATTTCTGTATTATTTCACCATTGAGCAGACCTTACCCTTTCCTGAATTCGCTCAGTGGTGTGCAAGTAATTACTCGTTTTCTAAGAGAGTCATTGTGAGTCGTTCCACATCCAAGATATTGTGTAGGATTGATGCAAAAGCTATTCATGGATTCCTTAATTTACCTGATAATTACCCTGATAGTGGTGAGTCTATGAATGAGTCTGTTTTAGCTAAAGTATACAGAGGTTGTAAAACTGAAATTCGATGTGAATTTTTGTCTAGTATTCTTAATGAAGGTCAGCCATTAGAAGGTCTCTTTTTTCCATATCATATTCACATCTTCCAAGAAGAGGTCCAATTGGTTGTATCTTTGGTCTGCGAGGTTTTAGGTCTAGACAATGACGTTCATGTCAGTGAGGTCGTCTTGGGTTTCTTATTGAAAATGAGTTCAGTTAGTCTTGAGTCTAAGTTCCATTCGGTCCATTTCTTTAGTTTGGATGAATTTTTAGCAGAGGCTATTCATATCCAATTAGTCGAGTTCCCAAAGGTTAGATTTTTCAAGTACCAATCATATTTGTTGGACATGTTATTATGTTCAAATGTAACTAAATTCCAATTCTTGAATACTATGTTCTCTTCGGATCTGCCGAAGCAAATCAATATGTTCGAATTTGTGAATTCCATTATGTCAGAGATATATAATTTGATGTTTGATGAAGTATTCCCCATAGTGTTTGAAGAAATGAAGATTATGATGCAATTGTCACCAAAGGACAGGATTGGGGATTGATTTTTGTATAAAGATTTCACAGTTTTGAGAGTGTATGGTTTCACCGAAGAGCCTTACAGGCTTCCTTCCTTCCTTACCCCTATAATCTTTGGACTGGAATACATGAGACAAATATTACATGTAGAAGAGGAGCATTTTGGAGCCTTCAAAAAGTCCCCCAATATCAAATTCCCCCTTAAATTCGGTTCATTCATCTTTGAAAACAAAGGAGCCCTGGTGATTGTGGAAAAATTATTGGAAAACATGGATTTTAAAAAATAACATAAAGTCAATTATGATCCATATCATGTAATTTCTCTAAAGAAACAAGCAAATAAAATCAAACCATTTGATCACCAAGTTGTTGAGGGTTTGAAGGAACTAGCCAATTTGTCTCATTTTATGGAAAATGTAGGAAGCAATGAGAGTACAAGCAGTGGATCAATTACAGCGTCTCAAGTGCCAGAAAGTTCTAATGTTTTAATTAAAAGAAGTTTTTCTGAGATTGAAAATATGGAAATAGATGAAGATAGTTCACGTAAGAAGACCAAAACATTTCAAGACGGTAAAATTTCAAGTGAAGTGGTTTCATATGAGTTGAAAAAAGTAGTTTTGATTCCTAAGAAGTCAGTACAGATGAACCAGTTTTCTTTTGAAAGTGAAAATAATGTAGAGTCCAGTTCTGTTTTTAAATCTAAAGTAGAATTCATGACTAGTTATGTAGAAAAGCAGAGGCAGTCCTCAGAAGAAACTAAAAATCTACTCCCGCGAGTGAGAAGTCTAGGTAACCCAAATACATCCCTGATTTCCAATCAGGATGTAGAAAGGAACACTTTAAAATTAGCTATGGTAAGTGACTAAAAAGTGTCCGAGATGGAAGTAAGATTGGACAAAATCAGTGTACCTAACAAAATACAGCTACACAAATAGACAAGGGATATAATTTATTCAGATTTATTACATGCCATGATGAAAATTAACAAGTTGCAAGTTTTGGTTGATAAATTGGAGGTCCAGTTGAAGTACGAGAAAGTTGAGAACAAGGCGAATTCAATTCAAATAAAGAAATTGCAAGCAGATATCATAAGCTCCGGGGATGAAATAGGAAACACACAAGCCATCAAAAGACTTGTAGAAGAGAAAGATAATGCCCTTTAGGTACTAAAGAAGAAGTTGAAAATCCCAAGTTTCGAACATGTTCAATCATCAGAGTTGTTAGCATTGCAGGAGGAGAAAGATAAAATTCATCATGAAATGATGGAGTACAAAGGAAAAAGTGTGAAGTTGCAAGAAGAAAAGAATAAATGGGAAACATAGCAAACTCAATTAGTGACACAAATTTCATAGTTAAAGAAAGACCAGAATGATGAAAAAGAGATTATGGAAGAATTAATGAGCCAGACTCCTACTGATGAAGATTTGACCATTGTCAATATTGAAAATCCTTTAAGTGATTTTTCTACAGATGATTTACTAGTACCCATGTCACAAGTAAGCTTGAAGGATGTAGAGATAAGGGAATTAAAAGAAGAAAATGAGAAAATCAAATCCGAGCGGACTAAAATGGTTGAAAACAAGAATAAAATATTACATGACAAAGGTCAATTACAAAAGAAGCTTAATGAATTAAAAGAAAGGAATACAGGAAAGGAGCCTCTTCAGGGAGCCAAGCATATAATCTGGGATACATTGTCTGTGGAGGTTACTAAGTCCAGACATTATTTGAATTTCATTGATGACCAAAGTGCATTGGTTAATTTAGCCAATCAAAAATTAAAACTGGTAAATGAGACCATGGAGAGGAAGCCCCTAAGTACAGCTCAGAATGCACTGAATTTCTTGAATTCATTAACTTATCAAAAATTGCAAGATATAGGAATCAAAGTCAGAGTGGCTATGGTACCGTGGTCGAAAAGGTTCATTCACAAACATCATCTTATGAAAACAATACAAGATAAGGCTGATGAGATGACTTCATGTATTAATGATTTCAAGCATGATTTTAAAGAATTGTTTGAAGATGGCCTTCCCTCTTTCTAGAACAAAGAAGGAAGATTATTTTCTCAAGAACATTATCATACCCTGCTAGTATAAATTCGTATGGATCACTCCAAGTTTGATGGCTTGGTAAAGGGACTGACAGGAAAAGTCATCGTGGACAAGTTGACAGAAGACTTTGAGGTATTGTAGAAATTTTTGATCGTCAGAGGAGGGCTACCTACTATGTCTTATGAGACCTATATGGATTTAGAAGTATCTATTAGAGAAATAATTGAGTACGAAATCCCAAGCATAGAACAATGGAGAGCCATGGAAAGATTCGAAAAAACAAAGTATATTCTTCATCCATGAAAATAGGTGTTGCGCGCTATGGAGCTACTTGTTCGAGCCTTGTTATCACCAAGTTGATTTTAATTAAATGATCTGTTATCAGGATCAAAGCAAGTAGTTTATTCCTACTTGTTAGGATATGGTTACAAAGACTTTGATTAAATAGATTATTCAGTTATTAAATCTTCTTGGGAAGAAATCATTTATGTATATATTTTCATTTACTTGATGCATTAGGGGTTGGAACCCATTTGTTGGATTAATGTTTTTGAAGATAGATAATTTTTTAAATAACAAAGTTGAATGCATGTGGGTATCAGAGATTCTTGTGTTGTTTACATTACAGTCTGTATTTTCTTTCCTATGTGATTGTCTTTCTGGTGTTTACATTCCATTTTGTTTCCTTCGTATCTGAAGCGTAGTGTTGAATGGTTGGAATTCATACTTGTGCTCTGACTATTGTTTCAGATATTCCATAAACGTTTTTGCTAAATTTAATATGGAATTCATCTTATGATGCTCTATATTGATGGACTATTCATATTTCTCACTTTTCCACCTAAACTAAATGAATGGCTGTAATTGAGTGGTTATCTTGCCTTTGATGAAATCTCATGCATGCGACCTTGTGATATTTTTATGTATTTGACTCCATTGCCCAATGATTATGTGTATCGTTTCAACCATCTATATGATGTTTAAGTGTTGATTTTATATCTGGCCTTGTTAAATTTATATTTGAGAGATCCCTCTCTGGAAAGGAAAGCAAGTTTCTTTCTGAAGTGGTTTTTGTTGTTACCTTTGGGATTTACCTTTTGCAACCTGGGTACATTCTGAGTGTTAACAAATTGGCACCGTTGTTGGGGACCAAAAGTGAAAATATTCCCTGGGAAGAACGACAAAGTTTTAAAGATCAAGAAAATATTTCTGTGGGCAAACAGGAATTTTTGTCAGTAGAGTAGCTTGTATATTTTCCCTGGCGATTCCATTGTAAAAATTTTCAAAATTTAAGAGGTCATTCTAGCTTCGAGAAGACATACATGAGGTAATTCTGACACTGAAATTTTAAAGAGTTTGGAATATCCTAGAAAAGTTATTTAAGAAAAAGGATAAAGAAAAAATAGATTTTTCTTTGTTTGGTGCGTCATCTTCTCAACATTCTCCTAATATTTTTGATCCAAAATGGGAAGTTAATGTTGGAAGAAGTTTGTTGGAAACTAAGTCTGAGTATGATCTTAAGAATACTGAATTTGATTCTCGTAGATTAGAATCTTATTTGTTGGATTCCCTTTGGAGAGATTTATAACAGTCTGCAAAGGTTGAAACATTTGCTGTTCAAAACACTCAAAAGTCCTCGGTACCTCTAAATCCACCTAGACCAATGGCAGCCAGATTTTCTCCCTTGCGTTTTCCTGCTTTATTACACGACCTTCCTCAAAATTATTCCCAAAGGATTTCCTTATTTGATGGAGAAGGAGACATAACCGCAAAACAACATGTGGCTAAGTTTGAAGATTTTGTTGACTTGGAGGAAGTTGATTATGTATATGTTAAAATGCGGTTATTTTCTCAAAGTTTATCAGGCGAAGCGAAAAAATGTTTTAAAGATTTTCCAGATGGATCTATATTGAATTTCCAAGCTTTCCAGAATGCATTCCTAGAGAGATGGGATGACAAACAAAATCCTTTGCATCTTTTGTCCTTGTATAATAGTCTCAAAAACGGGGGTTTTGAATCTGTTCATGAATTTTCAAGTAGGTTTATGAGGGTTTATAATTCTATTCCAGAATATATAAAACCTTCTATAGTCGCCGCTAAACTGCATTATGCTACAGCCTTTGATAATGACTTTGCATTTTCATTGAGAGAAATAAAATTAGCAACTCTTGCCGCAATGTTTATAGATGCTTTAGAGGTGGAGGAAAATATGATGGCAAGTGGAAAAATGAAACACAGAGACATTGATAGGAGGAAAAAGGAAGAAAAATTTCCTTCTACTTCTTCTTCTACCACTGATATTAAGTTTGAAATGATGTTGAAGACAATGGAGAATTTGATGGACATATTGACTATGGATAATAGGGCGTTCAATAGAGAACAAGTCGATCCTCAAATCAGGAATCCAAATTTTAGAATACCAAATCCTCCTATACTTCCACAAAATAGGTAGAGAGACATGAGAAACCAAAGAAATCAGGAAGAACAACAAATTTGACCACCATTCCCTGAGAATTATGTCGTTGACGAAGAAGATCCTACTGAAAATGAAATTCATCTTTTTGGAGAACTAGATTCAGAGATATATCTTACTGAAGAAGAACATAGCATGTTTGCACATGAGGATGGAAATGAAGAATTTGAGAGGGAGACAGAACATTATCAAAGAGGTTACCTGCATGCTATGGATGATGTACAGAGGAAGATTAGATTGAGAAATAGAGAAGTTCTTATAAATAAAGGGAAGGTAAACCCAAATCAGCCTTCCACTAGTTTTTTAAATATAGAAAGGGGAAAAGAAATACAAAAAGAGTCTATTGTAAATAAAGAAGTTGAGAATGAAATACAAAAAAACAAAGGAATGAAGCAAGTAACCCCAATTGATGTAGAAAGAGTCATTTCTAGTTTCAATCTGCAAAATGAGTTTTGGGAGAGAGAAAGAGAGGGAGAGAATCTGGTTAATGGGTTTATAGACAGAGAGGGAGATATGGGGAGTTTCGAATTTAGAGAGAGGAAGGGAGATAGAGACATTAGAGATTGGGTGTTTAAAGAGAAACAAAAATATAAATGAATATATTAGGGGTTATGGGATTACAAAGAGAGAGAGAGAGAGAAAGAGAAGTTAGGGGTTTAGAGAGAGAGGAAAAATATTTGTGTTAGGGGCTTAAAGAGAGACAAAAACAAAGAGTTTATTACGGGATGGGTTTAGAGAGAGCAAGAGTTTGATGGCGAAGGATTTAGAGAGAGATAAAGAGATATTGGGGATTAGGGGTTTAGAGAGAGAAAGAGACAATTTTCAAAAATTAGAGGTTTAGAGAGAGAGACAGAGACTGTATGTTAAGGGTTGGGGATATATTCATGGTTTATAGATAAAAATATTAAGGGTTAGGGGTTTGAAGAGTGAGAGATATAGAAAGAGAGATATTGGTGATTAGGGGATTAGAGAGAAAAAAATATTCTATGCTGAGTATTAAGATATAGAGAGATTAGGTAGAGATAGAAAAACAAAGAGAGAGAGAGAGAGGGAGAGACTTGGGTTAAGGGGCTTAGAGAGAGAGGGAGACAAATATTGGGTGTTAGGGGTTTACAGAGACAAAGATATTGGGGATTAGGGTTTTAGAGAGAGAGAGAGAGAGAGGGGTAGGGGTTGGGGGTTATGGGTTTGGAGAGAGAGAGATAGAAAGAGAGAGATTGGTTGTTAGAGGTTTAGAGAGAAAGACATAGATTGTAGGCAAGGGGTTTAAAGAGAGAGACAAATAGAGAGAGAGAGAGAGGAAGAGGGAGAGGATGGGATTACGGGGTTCAGAGAGAGAGAGAGAGAGAGAGAGAGAGAGAGAGATTGGGGGTTACAAATTTAAAGAGGGAGGGAGATAGAGGCATTGGATATTAGTGTTTTAGAGAATCAGAGATTAGAGGTTATGGGTTTAAATAGAGACTAGAATAGAAATAGAGATATTAAGAGTTATGGGATTAGAGAGAGAGAGGGAGAGTGGGAGGGAGAGAGAGAGAATGGGGGTTAATGGCTTAGGTATATAGATATGTATAGAGAGAGAAAGATAAAAAGAGATTAGTGGTTAAGGGTTTTGAGAGAGATATTGGTGGTTAGCAGTTAAGAAAGAGAGATAGACCAATATAGAGACATACAAACAAAGAGGGATTTGAGTTACAAGATAGGGAAGAGAGAGGGGGCAAGAGAGGGAGATATTGGGGTTAGGGGTTTAGATAAATAGATAGATGATTGATATTTGAGAGAGATAGAGGTTTAGAGAGAGATTGGGGGTTAAGGGTTTCGATGGATAGATACATAGTGATATATATATATATATATATATATTGGTAGTTATATGTTTAGAGAGAGAGAGAGAAAGAGAGATATTCATGGTTGGGGGTTAGAGAGAGAGAGAGAGAGAGAGAGAAATATAAAAAGAGATTAGGGGTTTAGGGTTTTGAGAGAGATATTAGTGGTTAGGGGTTGAGAGAGAGAGATAGACAAAGAGAGATACAGACAGAGAGAGGGATTTAGGGTTACGGGATAAGGGAGAGAGAGGGGGGGAGAGAGGGATATCTTGGGGGTTAGGGATTTAGATAAATATATAGGTATGTTGATATTTGAGAGAGAGAGAGAGAGGGTTAGGGGTTGAGAAAGAGAGATATCTAGGGTTAGGGGTTTAGATAGATAAATAAATAAGGAGAGAGATGGATTGGGGGTTATATGTTTAGAGAGAGAGAGAGAGATTAGTGGTTAGAGGTTTAGAGAGAGAGACATTGAGGGTTAGCAATTTAGAGAGAGATAGACTTAGGGTAAAGAATTTAGAGAGAGAGAATGGGAGTTATGCATTTAGAAAGAGAGGGTGTTAGGATTTAGAGACAGGGAGAGTGAAATAGGGAGAGAGAGAGAGAGAGAGAGAGAGAGAGAGAGAAAGAGTTAGGGGTTTAGAGTGAAATAGATAAATAGAGTGTGAGAC
>LPNX011073342.1:16436-27634 GCA_001517045.1 Pseudotsuga menziesii | reverse complement strand
ATGCCTGGTAGAGCCTGATTGGTGTGAATTTAGTCTCAGCCTGTCTGTTTTCCTTGAATTTGTGCATCTTTTTCTTCCTGTACGCGGGTTTGTCACTTACAGTCACGTATACACACGGTTTCCCTTGGTATTTCCACGTATACACGCAGGTTCACTGCACACAATCACGTATACTCTGGTTTTTACCTTTTTGTGGAAGATAGTGGATTGCTGGGTGAATGCTGTTAGTTGCTGAGTCTCCTTTGGCACTGCCTGAGTCTGTTAATACCTCTGTTTCTGACCAGAAACGTTTTTTTAGCCTAAATTTTTTATTTTAGGAAAGTTCTTGTCATGGCATATTTGATCTTTTGTTTGAGATTAGTGCATTAGAGTCCTTTTTCCTTAGTGCTTTGCTGGAATGATGTTTATGTGTGCTTGCAGAGTCTGGGGTGGTTAGAATCATTCTTTTGCTTTTTATATCTCTTTATTTTCAAAAAATCCAAAATATTTGCTTATCATCATGCATTGCATTATGCATTTTGCATTGTACTTGCATTAGATCTAGATTTGCTTTGGAGTAATAGTTAGGACTTCATATAGGGAAATTTGCATTCAGCATTTGAAGAAGAAATTGTGCATTCACGTAGTACGCATACCTTGTTTTCATGGACACAATGCATTTGCATTGATTGTTAGGTGTGCATTTTACTTCTTGTTGCGTCATAACACCATTAGTGGCATGACCATATCCTATTTTTGAGTAATAAAGCCAAACTAAAATCAACGCTAAATAAAATGAATTACACTCTTTTCTTTTCTAGGGTGCACCAACAAGCTTAGGTTTTAGGATCTTGGAATAGTTCATTTAAAGTTAATTCTCCAAGATCACTAAACAAAAAAAACTAGGTGTATGTCTAGGGAGTGTGTGAAACCCTTGGTATAACCAGCGTTCTCAGGAAGCTCCTCTCAAAAGGGAGTCAAGCACTAGGAAGTGTGAGCATTTCTTGATTGGGATAACGGGGGTCAAGAACTGTGTAGCACCGGCGATATAGCCAGGATTGTATTCGTATCTGGGGGCTCTTTCGGGAGTTTCAGGCTTTGCTATCCTGCCCATAAGGTCAATCCCACCTGTGACTGTCCGCCTAAGCGTTGATTATATTGAGGTGACCTTAGTGACCTTACCTAGGATATCGAGGGGGTACGTGTAGAGGTTATTCTGCATGTGTGCTGGCCAGGTTGGGGTCGGATAGCACAGTCACTTTATGCATTGAAGCTGAGGGCCACAATAATTGGTTTTGAACCTCTGCTTGTGGTGACAAGGCCCTCTCAAGCCTCTCCTAGGCGAGACATACCGGTCACATTCGGGAGCTCACTTATCCAGCCCTTGTTTTCTTGCTTTTGGCTTTAGATTTTATAGTGATTGCTCTGTGCATGCTAGTTGGCCTAGGGTTGACGTAAATAGAGAGTCTTTGCTTTTTGTTGAGTCATTGTGGAGTCGGGTGCGGTTCCACGTCGTTCTCATCAGTTAGCAGGACTTTTTCCTTCCACTTCTCCTCCTCCTTTGGGAGAGGGGCCTAGACGATCCAGGCGAACTATGTCACACACTGATTCACACACCATGGAGGATCATTTAGAGACTATTCCTGAGCCACCTCCTCCTATTCGTATTGATGATGGGGAATTTACTCCTACATACGATCCCTCACCTGACCTAGCTGAGATCGGTCCTGTTATTTCCCAGATAGGATCTTTGCATGATAGACCTGCTCACACTAGGCCAGATTCCCCATTGACCCGTTACTGGTATGGAATGCCGGATGATGCCGAGACTCACTTTGACCCTCCTAGCACTAGCTACGGTAGTTATGTTACGACTGGTTTTCCTATGCACGATTTGACATTTCATGCTGAATCCGACTATGAGCCTAGCACTATGCCTGGGGGAAATCCCATGCCTTACCTTGCGGAGAGGTTTGGGAGTACTAGTCACATTGCACCTTCCATCCCAGTGGTGGAAGCTCCATCTTATATACCTTCTAGGTCTAGAGTTAGTGATTCGATAGGGATTCCAAGTTCTGGACGAGTGACGATAGGCACTAGTACATTTCTTCTTACAGAGATTCCTTTGTCCTCGCTTCTAAGTTCTTCAAATGTAAACCCTCCAACTTACTCTCATGGTCCTTCGAGTCAGCACGTAGCTACGAGTCAGATACGTACTGGGATTACTAGACCGGTTGTGTCTCAAGCCTACATACCACCCGTGGTTTCGGGAGGTTATGTTCATGTTTCTAGAGGTCAGATTGCTACTTCCATGAAATATATCCCTACTTTTGGTATGTATATTCCTACTTTCGGAACGTATCTTCCTACCTATGGAGTGTCTCATGGGGCATCGCAAGCGATGACCTATGGACCCTACTATGGGGCGCAATATGGACAGGTCTCTCCACCTTATGGAGGCGGGTATTCACAACCTGCTTACTCTCCTAACTATGGCTTTGTAGCTCCTACTAGTCAAGGTACACCTCATTATGCTACTTCCACGCCACCCTATACGGGTCATACAGGAGGAGGTCACTATGGCCAAGGTCATGGTGGTAATCAATCCTATATGAACTAGGGAGCGGTCCATAGACCTCATCATCCTAGGCTCCCTTTCCTCGCGACACTCAATTTACCTGACTTATCGAGACTTACAAATGATCCTCTGGCTCATGACCCGGCTTGGCCGGCTGTCCCTACCAAGATTCCTTTAGACATACCTAAGTTCGAAGGCAAACCAAGAGAGGATCCGAGTGAACATGTTACGACATTCCACCTATGGTGCTCTTCCAATTCATGGCATCAGGATTCAGTCTGTTTAAGACTATTTCAACGCACCCTTATAGGGCCTACGGCGAAATGGTATATAGAGTTACCTAGGGGTGCCTTTACTTTGTTCGATGATCTTGCGATGACTTTCCTTAATCACTTCCAGCTACCAGTGCACTATGATGTTGAACTGAACTCTTGTCGAAATTTTGGCAAGATAAAGCCACCCATATTTCTGATCATATTCAGGAGTGGTGTAGACGGAAGAGATTAATCAAAGCCTTTATACCACCGGAGTTCCTCCTTGAGTGGTTCCTCAAATCTTATTGCCATATATCGTGAAGGATGTTTCCACATCCGGAGTGCAGAATGAGGAACAACCCATCTTTAGGGCGTAGGAAATAGACTTGATCTATGCTCAGTCTGGTTTGTTATATGAGATTATACCTAATGCTCCTCATTCTAGTTTCGATCCCAAGGTCAAACCTGGACCACATGCCGATGGCATTGTGGGTAGTGCAAGTAAGAAACCTGCAGGTTCGGTTGTGGAACAAGTTGCTCAGTTGTCTATCAACCAATCTGCCTCGGGACAACCTACGGCTTCGTCTCAGCCTGCCCAAGCAGCGAATGTACTTGCTGTGCAATCGTTCGACCAGAAGGGTAACCAGCAACCCGGACGGAATCGAAAAAAGGGTAAAAACAATAATAAGAAGGGTGGGAATAAAAATGAGAATGCCAACAATAATAACAAGAAAAATAAAAATGCTGGGGGGGACAAGTAGAATAAACGTAAGGTTAAGTTTCCTTGCAAGCTTTGTAAGGATGATCACCTCACTTACTTGTGCCCTAGGATGGATGAAGCTTTGAAGTTCATAGCACAGGGCCCAGTTGTGTTAACGAACCCTTTACCGCATAACCAGAATATGAACTCGAAGTCCCATGATCAATCTAGTGATGAAGATCCACCTGAAACTAGTGGTCGTGGGTGCATTAATATGGTCCGTGCCATGAAAGTTGTGACGCATGCGAAAGATTATACTTCGTCACAACCCAACCCAGGAAAAGAACCTGATCCACCAGGAACCCCTTTGCGCATTGAGAAACCTGCGGATAAACCTAAGGTTGCACCTCGCATTCCTAAGGGGTTACTTAATGGTTCGGGGCATAATCCAAATGCCCGAGCCGCCCAGAATTATTCAGTTGTCGAGGATTTGGGTCATACTCCTTGTGCGATGTCTGCATTGGAAGTGCTTCAGAGTTGTCCGTCGCAAAGGAAGGATTTGCTTTCTGCTCTTGGTGTGAATGGTGATGATTCTTCCTCATTGATCAAATTTGAAACCATAGGACATCATCCTCGCTTGCCCTACTATGTGTCGCTTTTGGTACATGTATAATGTCTTAATATGATCGTCAAGTGTACTGTGATTGACGAGGGCGTTGATGCTTCTGTGATGTCTTTGTCTTGTTGGAAGGGTCTTGGTTCTCCTGAGTTGTCAAAGTCTATGACCATGTTAACTGCTTTTGATGGGAGATCGTTTAGGCTGTACGGTATCCTTCCTTCTCTTAAAGTCCATTTGGGAGGGAAGACCGTTGCGATAGAGGTCGAGGTGGTTGATGCGCCCCTTGACTACAATCTCTTACTGGGAAGGAATTGGATGTATAGTATGCAAGCCGTTGCATCTTCCGTGTTTCACGTTGTATGCTTTCCTCATAATGTGAAGATTGTAACGATTGATCAGATGGCATTCAAGAATCCGCCTGTTAGTGCATCTTCGGAAGCTTCGGTTCCGAAAGTCGAACATTCCTAGCCGGCAACTGGGAGTGTGGGTGTAGGTATGTATCCATCCCTCATGGGAACCTTTAGTTGTCCTGCACCCGTCCTCATGATAGGATCTAGTTTCTATGGTGCTTCCATGTCTACGATATCGGTGCCTTTTCGCACAAGTCATATGGGAGATCCATGGATTCTTCCTTCACCGAGTCCTTCGAGTGAGGCCATTGAGATGATTGTGCCATTGCCTGCAGCCATGATAGCTTACCAAGCTAATCTCCAGTCTGCTGCAGAGCCTTGTTCTTCTTCTTCACGGACAGAGGAGGAAGACCCCTATGTGCTGCTGGCATGGGTAGTACAGTCTTCTCATGCCCACGACTACCTTGATATGGTTTTCCCTTCAGATGAAGAGATCATCGAGGCTATGTCGGGAGTTGAGCCACCATGGGAGGAACTTCATCATAGATCATATTTCCTTCCAGAGCTTGACCTTTTGGAGCATGAGGATTATAGGGAGATTCTTAGATAGAAATTTGGTAGACCCATGATTCCATTAAGCTATCCTAGTCAGATGGATGACGGAAACATGGCAAACATATCATCAACTATGCCTATCAACATTTCTCGCAACCCTGGTACAATTGAGAATGTCTACATTGGGGCGGATTGTTCACAAGATGAGATTCGTGAGTATACCGAGCTATTCAAGGAATTTCGTGATGTTTTTGCTTGGTCTTATGATGAGATGCCAGGGATTAACCCTCGGATTGTCGAACACGAAATTAAGACTTACCCCAATGCTAATCCTGTTCGACAGCGTTTACGCACGGTAAATCCTAGGAAAGCACCCGCCATAAAGGCAGAGATAGAGAAGCTATTGAAAGCTGGTTTCATCTATCCCGTTCCCTTGACGGAGTGGGTTTCAAACCCCATTCCAGTGGATAAGAAGCAAGGAGCGATCCATATATGCACTAATTTTCATGATTTAAATCGTGCCTGTCCTAAGGATAACTTCCCCACACCGTTTATTGATCAGATTTTGGATGAGTGTGCAGGTAGCGAGGTGTTCTCCTTTATGGATGGCTTTTCAGGGTATAATCAGATTCAAATTAAACCTGAGGACCAACATAAGACCGCATTTATTTGTCCTTGGGGAACATTTGTGTATCGAAAAATGCCTTTCGGCCTTAAAAACGCCGAAGCTACCTTTCAGCGGGCGATGACCTTGATTTTCCATGATCTCAAGTCCATTATTGAAGTATTTTTGGATGACCTCACTGCTCATTCTCGCATGAGGATGCGTCATTCTTATCACTTGAGATTGGTGTTCGAAAGATGCCGGAACTATGCTGTTAGATTAAACCCTCATAAGTGCATCTTTTGCGTGAAATCAGGTCGTTTGTTAGGATTTATTGTTTCGAAAGAGGGTATAAGAGTCGACCCTTTGAAGGTTGAGGCAATACTTCAGTTGTCTCCCCCGTGAAATATTCATCATCTTTAGTGTTTGCAAGGCATGGAAAACTTCCTACGAAGATTTTTTGTCAATTTCGCCAATTTGACTAGAGGTTTCATGCGTCTCCTGAAGAAGGATACTCCCTTTGAATGGGATGAGCGAGCCCAGGAGTCCTTCGATGCGCTTAAGCGAGCCCTAGCATCGGCCCCGGTGATTAGTCCTCCAGATTATAGCCATGATTTCCTATTATATGTGGCCACGTCTTTAGAGACTATTGGGATGGTTTTGGTTCAGGAGGATGAGGAGCTCCAGGAGCATGTCATATATTATCTGAGCCGAAACCTTATTGACGCAGAGATTCAGTATTCTCATGTCGAGAAGCTTTCCTTAGGTACCGTACATGCGGTGCAGCGTTCGAGACATTATATTCTCCTTTTCCAGACCTTGGTTGTTGCCCATGTCAATCCATTTCAGTTCATCCTCACACGTAGGATGATTGGGGGAAAATATAATAAATGGATTGTCATCCTGCAAGAGTTTGATCTCGAATTTGTTTTGGCAAAATCGAAGAAATATTTAATCTTTGCAGAGCTCATATCGGATTTTCTAAGCGAGGCTGAGGAGTCGGTATGTGAAGATACGTTCGTTGATGAACAAAGTTTCTTGATCTCAACGGTTGACCCATGGTACAGTGATATCATAGTATATTTGCAAATGCAGAGGACCCCTACTCACCTCTCGCGAGATGAGCAACGTTGATTACGTCACGTTTCCAAGAACTACCCCATAGTGGACAATACCTTGTACCACCGTGGAGTAGATTCCCTTTTACGATGTTGTTTAACTCATGATGAGGCTGAGGTAGTGCTTAACGATTGCACAGAGGGGCGTGTGGTGGTCATTTATCTGGGCTTTCTACAACTCAAAATATTTTGAGAGAAGGATATTTCTGGCCGTTGATCTTCAAGGATTGTATTGAAGCAGTCAAGAGGTGCCACCCTTGCCAGGTGTTCACATGTAACATGCGCTCAAAGCCTGCCCCGTTACACCCTATTATCACCGCCGGTCCCTTCACCAAATGGGGGCTAGATTTTATGGATTGCAACCCAGCTTCGGCTGGGGGGCACCATCATATCATAGTGGCTGTCGATTACTTCACGAAATGGGCTGAGGAAATGCCTACAGTAAAATCCAACGGTGGGACAGCCGCTCACTTTGTATTCAACCAAATCATCTCTAGGTTCGGGATTCCGAGAGAGCTTGTCACTGACCATGGCTCTCACTTTCAGAACCGTATGATGGAATATTTTGCATCCAAATTAGGTTATAAGCAAGAGCACTCCTCTTCTTACTATCCTCAAGTGAATGGACAGGTTGAAGCTATGAATAAATCACTTAAGTCCATTCTCCAACGAACCATCGCATAAAGCAAGACGAATTGGCATATTATGTTGTACCCTGCTTTGTGGGCATATCGAACCGCAGTAAAGACTGACACTGGTTTTTCTCCATATCAGCTTGTTCATGGAGTGGAGTCAATATTGCTGGTTGAATGCGAGATTCCTTCGTTGAAGTTATCCATGGAACTCTTACCAAACACTTCACCTTTGGAGGAGCGTTTGGTTCACCTTGAGCAACTCGATGAGCAGCGTAGAGATGCCTTGGTGACTCTAGAGGTTAATAAGTGTTGCGTGAAGGCCCAATAAGATAATTCTATCCGTCCTAGAGTGTTTAGTGAGGGAGACTTGGTCCTTTTGTGGGATCAATCAAAAGAACCCTTGGGGGCAGGGAAGTTCAATCCTATGTGGCGTGGGCCTTACGTGGTCAAGCGCGTATTAGAGAAGGGTGCCTACGAGTTAGTGGATTATGAAGGGACAGTCTTGGCGGAGCCTAGAAATGGGCTCTATCTTAAAAAATACTATGCATGATCTTTAGCCAAGGCTATTTGTTGTATATTATTGTACAACTTTTTTGCATAGTTAGGTCTTGTTTATCATGATCGGGTTTGTGATTAGTTTTGATTTCTTGTGGCAGATGTCAATGGAATCTTCCACCTACATAGGATTCATGGATGGTGCAATCCGTCACACTCAACACTCAGCCTCAGCTGCTTGGGTGATTTATAATCCTATGGGTCATGTACTGTCTTCAGGAGGTGTATGTCTACGGCCATCTTCCAACAATGTTGTTGAATATAGTGCCGTTATCGAGCTTCTACGGGATGCCATTTCGCATGGTGTTCTCTCTCTTGAGGTACGTCTTGATTCAGAGTTAGTAGTGTCACAGCTCAATGGTTTGTACCATGTTAGAGATCCGACGTTATTGAGGATATTTTTACGTGTGAGATTGTTAGAACGAAAATTTGAGAACATAACATATATACACATTCCAAGAAATTATAATCAAATTGATGACTCATATGCTAACTATGTGTTATATTGGCATTTGTTTCATTCATTATAAATTAATCATAAAAACAATTTTTACACATGTAAATAAATAAACCAATCACCATAAAACTTTTTTATATACATCAAAAATGTGGTAATACATAATGTCATAATACAAAATTGGGGCTTTGAAAGCCACCATCATATACATGGTAGTACAAAATAGATACACTCCTAGGTGTCTAGTCCTGTGGAGGTGGATGAGGGTTGTGATCATGATATGTCACCACGGCTCTAGCTAGCCGCTAGAATAAACACACCCATGTGCATGGTACACCCACCACCTGTCTCTGCATAGCCTCAGGCAAGTCCTCGACTTGCGCCATGGGAATCCTGTGACTCAGTCGCACGAAGTTGGTATGGATGCTTTGGAGCATTCGCTCCGCATCCACACCGGTGATATCGTCTCCTCTTCCCCTCCGTCTATGATGTGGGAAGCCCTCTGGTCACTGTGGTCCCACATATGCACATGAATGGTAGATGTCACTATGTATTGTCACCCAAAACCATGTCTTTTTGATTCCATTAATCAAGAAAACACAAAAAAAATTAAATAATTCAAAATTTTTTAAAAGAGTAAGGGTCGAGATTCGTCACCTATGTCTCCATATGCTGACCCTGGTGGTAATGGCATGTCCGGGTCTCCCCGAAAGTCTATCCCTGCATAAGGGTAGTCCTCTATGGAAACAATCTGTCGTCGCCACCATGGAAAAAAGTCTGTTGGATAAGGGTTGTCCACCCTACCACCGCCCATTCTACGCATCACGTCTTCCCAATGTCATTGGGCCAGATATTGAACCCCATGGAGAGGAACATCCACTCTAGGGCTCAATCCTGGAACACGCTCGAAGAAAAATGTGCTCAAGACACTGCTGAACCCGAAGTTCTGTATCCTACCTTCCTTGCACTCACTGAGCTGATGTTTCATGTTGCTCAGTAGGGAAGTGCTCCAGTCATAGATGGTCAGTGTCATGCACTCCACCGCATAGAACATTAGTGGCCGAGAGGCCTGATGGAGTGATGCTAAGCCTGCTATCCTACCCAGCATCAGTAGTATGGCCTTTAGGCCTAGTACCTATATAGCGTTGGTGGGAACTTGGGTCCCCACCTTCTCCGTCTCTGGGTAGCAATACACAGCTATGTACTCATCGATAGTCAGCCCATGACCTGGCCCTCCTCGAGCATGAAGGTTCACCATCTCACCTCACTGTGATAGACCTGTGATAAAGTAGATATCCTCCACCTCAATGGTGAGGGACATGCCGTCTAGCCAAACGGACTTTGAGTCCGGATCCCAATAGTCTACAAGCATCTGTAGTAGTCCTGGTTTGGCCCTCAAGCCACCTAGGCACCAAAACTTGTAGAGTCCGCATCTTCTTAGAGCTTCTTGAGCCATTCTATCAGCCCTTACTGATTCCTCTACGTCACCGTGCTCGCGTTCTCACCACTCTAGCACCATCCTACATGAGAATTTGACCAAAATGTCCATTAGATTCTTGTAAATCGTTATGCGTAGCGTCATACGCGGCTGTTTTGAAAATAGCCATGTATGTACACGGTTTCTGGTCCCTTTTCCATGTATAGCCATCCCTATACGTGGAAAAATCCTCGATACCCACGTGGGCCGTAGCGCTCATGTAAGTTTGGCCTTTCAAAATTCATTTGACCATGAAAAATTATAAAAGTTGTATTGAAATGCAAGCAGAGAACATGAGTAAATACCTGAAAGAATTGGTTGTGAATTCCGCCGGCTAGATCTCCTAGAATTTGCAGTTGAATATCAGAGCTCAAATGGGTAAAAGTTTCAAATGATTTCTATTTTTTACTATTTATAGAAAAAATTTCAAATATTTGAAAATTTTTACCCCCTTTCCTATAGTTTTGACCGTTTCTAACCATTTTGGACCATTTCTGACCTAATTGGTGATGTAGAAGACTGTTTTCAGCGTCGTTTCAGCCTTTGGATTGACCCGCTCATACTGGTCTCAGGTATAACGTCTATACTGGCATATAGGTTAGGTTCACCACCGTTTTCATTTTGCATGACCTTATGACCATGTCACTATATCCGTAGGTACGAACCCACTCTATTATGTCACGGAACCTTCTTGCCGCTATAGAAGTGGCATGATATGAGTGGTAGAGACTCATCTTACATGGGTACCCTAGTTAGCGCCTTATTTGCATTTGGTTCCCATGCTAATGTTTCCCCCTTTAGGGTGTGGGAGTCCATTGTATAGTATTGCCATGACATTTAGCAAGAGCCTCATACTCCTCTTGATCTTATGCTGGCCATGACACCCCGAACTCCCTTGTATCAAGTTGTGGATGCATTATCATGAGCTTTGCCTGTCTTATTGAGCTTTATGTCGGCTCCTCTGACATTGCGTTTCATCCATATAGCCCGAGCTTCTCTCATGTCTAGCCATGTAGAGCCTTTATTTATATCCTTCACAGCTTGGTTCCCTTTTTACCGGGAGGGGATTTTCCCCCAAGTGTCGATATCCTACACATGTATCCTTGCATTGACCATAGGTATGTTCCACTGCTTGGAACTAGTTTGTTTGCCCTAAAAAACACTCGTCTCCTCCTAGTTTGTAACTATAAAGCTAGTTTATTCTTTTTCCAAGCTTTTAAAATAACTGAAAAAGACCAAAAAAATAAAAAAACTAAAAAGCCGGACAAGAAAAGATATTATCTTTGGCAGCTGTCGAGTCATGTCGCCTTCGAATAG